>CM062813.1:563347685-563947685 GCA_031772625.1 Pinus tabuliformis
TGTGTGTCTCTTCATGAGTGGTACTATTACCTCTCACTTATAGGCTCATTTTTCTCCCCATTTTGCAGTAAGAGAACCTACACAAAGTTTTGTTGCACACTCACCAGGAACACTCACTTTCTTTTCAAATTTTTTTTATACCATTGCATCACTCTCTTGTGTTAACAGCAAGAGCCGAGGCAAATCTTTAAGTATTTGGCAACCGAGCCTTCATACCGAATGGGACTCCTACACCAAACAGTGTGAGGTCTCTTTGGGACTTCAATCGGAGAGATCCCCTGAAATTTGGTGGGTCCAACACCATCAACAGTTGGATATGGCATGTTATATAGAGGTTGATAAGGTTGGCGTTATGTATTTGGAACCTTAAATATAATCCAAATCCATGCGTTAATTGTGACAAGTGTCGGGTATTAATGGCATCAAATTAAAAATTTAGCATTCTTGGAATTAATTATGGTTATGTTATATATACTCATTTGGTAGTTTGAAATAATTTCCCATTTCCACTCAAGAATGGGTGTTGGTTATAGAAACCCGCTAGGTGCATATGCTCATCTTTAACTTTTTGGCATTCTAAGCATATGCTACATAATCAACTACTTCTTTCTTCATACTTACCCAAAATTATTTCTTTTGGAATGTTAAGATTGCCTTTTTATACCCTGGGTGCCCAACATAATGCACTCTATTCATCTCACTTAGTAACAAATTTTTAACCTTTGAGAATTTGGCACATAAATCCCACCTTCATACAAGATCAATCCATCTTCTTCCACTTCATAATCCCTCTATTTAGGCTGCACTTCTCCTTTTTGTAGGCTTCCTTTTATTTCCTTGTATTGCTAATATGGATTCCCATCCTCAAATATTCGATTTTTTATATCAAATTTACAAGTTCTTATGTTTTTAGCATGCATTACATGTACCCTCTTGCTAAGTGCATCATCCACTCTATTTTCCTTCCCCTTTATCTGCTTAATTTCAAATTCATAGTTGGCCAAAAATTCCAGCCATTTGATTTGTCTAGTATTTAATTGTGGTTTTCCAAATGCATTAGGGGAATTTTGAGGTGTAAAATGGACCTCCTAAGGAAATTATAAAATAATAGTGGAAATAATAAAATAAGATTTGATTACATCATCAAATTTTAGAGGGAAAAAGGAACAAACTGTTTTTTCAACAAGTATTTTCAACTTATCTCCCTATGGGTTTACTCACATTTCGAGTGAAAACACTCATTGGATGCAAAATTTGATTCCTCATCCAAGGAGTGCCCATGTTGCATACTTTCAATTGACCCTGCTACACAAAAAAGGAGAAATACATGAAAAATGTGATTGCAATCACGTTTTTCATGTACTTCTCATTTTTCATGTAGCAAGGTCCATCAAAAGTATGCAACATGGGTACTCCTTGGATGAGGAAATAAATTTTGCATCTAATGAGTATTCCTACTCAAAATTTGAGTAAAACCTTAGGGATATAAGTTTAAAATATGAGTTGAAAAAGTAGTTTTGTCATTTAATTATTTTTTAATGTTTTTACATTTTTACTCCAAAAATGGTGAATCATCCCCCATGGTTGACATCATCATATTGAATCCTATTGGTTCTTATAAAATTTATTTTTGTTGTACATTTTTCTAGGAGGCCCATTTTAGACCTCAAAATTCCCCTAATGGCTTTAACTACTATGATTGGATCTTAACTCAAAACTCTTTCCCATGACATAATTCCTCCACATATTCAAGTCATGAATAATGGTTGCTGGATCCAAATCATGAGTGGCATAATTATTTTCATGGTCCTTGAGCTTCTTAGATTCATAACATATTACATGCTCATTTTGCATGAAAATGCCTCTAAGTCCTTCTTTACATGCATCTATGCCCCATGTCTTTATATGGGTTAGCTATCTTCAATACATGTACACTTATTAAAAATCCTCTAACTTCTAAAATACCTCTACACATTTATTATACCAGTAAAATTTTGTACCTTTCCTTTGTAAGGAAGTAATAGGATGGGCTGTCCTCAAGAACCATCCAATAAATCTTTTGTAATAACCTACTAAACCTTAGAAAAGGACAGAACCATCATCTTTCTAATCCAATGATTAAAAATAAATTTTAATTATTGTTTTAATGTTATATTTAATGTCCTTTGCAGCCAAACACACGAATTGATTTTCAAAGAGGATCTCTTATGAATGCTTGTTATATTAAGTGAATTTCTTATCAATTGTTCTCCAATGTCATTTAATCCTTCAAGGGAGTCTGCATTAATATCATTGTCGCACATTAAGAAAGGAATGGATCTTTGTCTCATTAGAAAAAAAACCCGATGTTCTATAGTGATGTTGGAGGTACAAAAGTGGTAATGGAATTCAAGGAAGATAAGGATCAACTGGTTATTACATTTGTGAAGTGCCTCAGCCAACTCTTTACATTCACTTCCCCATAAATTCAAGCTTGTTCAAATGTCTTATCATAGAAATAGCCTCACAATTGACGGTTTGAATTTAACTTGAGGAATTGATGAAACCACGTATTTCAATGCCTCAGGTAGGTAGAAAGGGAGGGTGGTTGGTTATATAAGGCTCCAATTTGTGTTAGTTCCCTGCACTACATTGTTTTTTAATGTTTATACATGTGCCTTCAAGAGCTTCTTCACTCTCGAAGTTTCATTCACATCATCTAGTCACATAGTAATGACAAACTGTTGGAAATAATACTGAGAGAGGGGGGCGAATCAGTATTATCAAGCCAAATATTCCTTTTTAAATTTCGGATGATATACGCTACTTCAATTAATACAACCCGCGTATATACGCAACTACAAATAAAGAAACCCGCGTATATAAATCAGACTTATAATTTGAATTATCTTTCAGATGTCAGTTATTAATCTGTGATTCAGATGCACATAAACAGTACCAGAAACAGTGAAACAGAGCAGAAGACAGTCACACACAAGAACACAAGATATAAGGAGGAAACCCAATGTGGGTGAAAACCCCCTGCTGCAATTCGTCTCTATCTTCCTTTTAATTAGAAACTTCTCTTTACAATGTCTTGTACTGGAGCAGACTTTACCAGTACGCAGGCTGCAACCTGCAGAGAGCTACAACTCTCTCTCTCGTTTTCCAGCTTCCCTGGAAGGGAGCTTCAACCCCCTTAGTTCTTGTACTAGCTTGAGATACTAGTACGCAGGCTCCTACCTGCAGAAGGCTGCAACCTTCTCTTTGCTTTCAGGGACCTCGTTTCATTAATTTTCAGACTGGATCCACAAGTAACATCAATCAAACATCAAGAATTTCTGCATAACCCAAACTCCTTTTCACCAATCAAAAGCTGAAACAACTAAGCACTCCTCTGACCACTGAACCCAGAACACAATAACTGTAATCAAACACCAATTCTGAACCCAGAACACTGCAGCAATAAAATAGAAGCAGCTAGAACATAAATCAAGACATATACGCTACTTCACTGTTCATCAACCTGCGAGTATACGCTTCTGTACCACAACCAACCTGCGTATACGCGTCTTTCATTCACAGAAAATGCGTATATACGCACCTTCAATTCACTGAACCTGCGTACAGATCTATAAAGGATAATTTATTCTTTTAAGCATTCAGACATTAGTTAACCCAGATTTATAGATCAAGAGTGCGCCACATATAACAGATCAAAATCATACAGAGATACCAATGTTCAAGCCTTGAGATTTAGATCCGTCAATAGTCCTTATCCTTCTTGCGCTCAGGTTCCACCTTCATTCAGATCTAGATCTGCACCATAACCCAATCACCCGTATTCCAGATCTATCACAATATCAGATATTCAATAATTCAGATGATACCTTGCCACATGATCTACTTCCTCTTTTATAGTCTTAGGCCTTCCTCAATACCACGGTCCAAAACCATAATAAGCCAATACCAAGGGCCAAAAACCTGGGTTCAACTCTTCTGCCGAGATACCATGGTCCACAACCAAAGGTTCAAATTCCAAGGACTAACAACCACAGACCAAAAATAAGTTTCCCATCATGTACGCGCTTTTATGTGCATAAAAGTGTGTGTATATGCATACGCGACTTCGGAACGTATAAACCGCGTGTATACGCGTCTTTGGCAAGATGTACCTGCGTATACAAGATTTCCTTCATTTGAGCACTTGAACTGAGATCTGTCGCCAAGTGAGTTTCCATTAAGGACAACACCTGTACCATAGTGCCACATCTGTGCCAAAATGCCAACAATCTCCCCCTTTGGACTTTATGGCAACGCCAAGATCCTTGAAGCCATTCTCCCCCTTTGTCATCAAGGACAAAGGGCTATGCTCCCCCTGAGTACATGCTGATATCTCTACTCTGCTGTGCTAAACATGCTCCCCCTGACTGTAGGCAAGATCTGCAAAAAGATGTTCTTCGAGAAGAACCATGGCTTATACATCATAAAAGACCTTCCTATACAAAAAGACTCGATACATACAACCATCACCCAACCAAGTGGGGATACATTAGAAATTTACATATGACAACATATCACAACAATCATCCCAGGCATAGTGGGGAAACCAAAATAGGCCGTTACATGACCTTGATAAGAAAATATACATGACATAGAGATGAAATATCAAGACTTATGACCAATAACTACTATCAACAGCATCTGGCAATCACTATACATATCAGCAATCATGTTCACCTTCTGACCTTCTTTCTGCAGCTGATCCACCTGAGCCAAAAACAACTTGAGTACTAGACCCAAGAGCTTCTAATGTAATGCCGACAATGCATTATTAGAAAATTATCTGCTCCCCCTGAATCTGTGCCTGATGATCTCTGACAGACCCATCTCAAACTCTCTCCAACCAGAGTCTACCCTTGCTGATTTTCTTCAGAACTCCATATACGCGACTGCACCTGAATAAAACGGCGTATGTACGCGGATACCCCTCATCCAACTCGCGTACACCAACTTTTCTTGGAACAGACAAGCTTCAACAAAGGATGAAGCATCAACGACTCCCAGCTTCTGTCTGAGATATTCAAACGTTTCCCTGGGCAATGGTTTGGTGAGTATATCAGCAACTTGTTCCTTAGAAGGAACATATTCCAATTTGACCTTTTGTTCCAACACTTGTTCCCAGAGAAAGTGATACTTGATCGGTATGTGCTTGGTTTTTGAATGCATGACTGGGTTCTTTGAAATGCTTATTGCACTTGTATTATCACATAAGATAGAGACAGTTGGATTACAAGTGATTTGAAAGTCCTGCAAGGTTTGCATCATCCAAAGGAGTTGTGTGCAACAGGATGCAGCAACCACATATTCTGCTTCAGCTGTAGATAAAGCAATCGAACTCTGTTTCTTGCTTAACCAAGATACTAATCTGGAACCCATAAAGAATGCACCGCCACTTGTGCTCTTCCTGTCATCCATGCTTCCGGCCCAATCTGCATCTGTGTAAGCATGAAGAGTGAGATCTGTATCTCTAGGATACCATAGGCCATAGTTTTGAGTTCCTTGAAGGTACTTGAAAATTCTTTTGACTGCCTGAAGATGAGTTTCCTTTGGGTTGGCTTGAAACCTTCCAACTATTCCCACTGCATGCATAATATCTGGTTGTGTACCTGTCAAATAAAGCAAGCTCCCAATCATGGATCTATAGGTTGGTTGATGCACTGTTGCTGATTCATCATTTACACTAAGGCTGCATCCCGTAACCATGGGGGTACATACTGGTTTCGAATCTTCCATGCCATACTTCTTCAAGATCTGCTTGAGGTACTTGGTTTGGGACAAGAAAATACCGCCTTCATTTTGTTGGATTTGCAATCCAAGAAAATATGTCAATTCTCCAAGTAATGACATTTTGAATTATTTCTGCATCACCAAGGCAAAGCTTTGACTCATAGCTTTTTCATTGCTCCCAAAGATAATATCATCTACATACACAACAAGTATTAGCAATTTGTTATTTTCAATTTTATATATAGATTGCTATCTGCTGATCCTTTTGAAAATCCTTGTTGATGAAGGTATTTGTCCAACCGATAGTACCAAGCCCTTGGAGCTTGTTTAAGCCCATAGAGAGCCTTTTTAAGTTTGCATACAAGATTTGGATCATTTCCAAGGATAAAGCCATCTGGTTGCTCAATGTACACTTCTTCTTCTAAGTCTCCATTCAAAAAGGCTGACTTCACGTCCATTTGAAATACTTTGAATTTTTGAAAGCTAGAGAGGGAAAGGAACATTCTGATGGCCTCAAGTCTAGCAACAGGAGCAAAATTTTCTTCAAAGTCTATTCCTTCCTGTTGAGCATACCCTTTGCAAACAAGCCTGGCCTTGTTTCTAATAACTTCCCCATTTTCATTCAACTTGTTCTTGAAGATCCATTTTGTTCCTATGACATTCTTGTCTTTTGGTCTAGGAACCAACTCCCAAGTGTTGTTCTTTTCGATCTGCTCAAGCTCTTCATCCATTGCCTTAACCCAACACTCATCCTTGCATGCTTCTTTTACATTTTGCGGTTCAATGGAAGAGCAATGCCAAATAGCTTGAAGCTTCTGCTATTGTTCTTCTGGTTTGTATACCTGCCTCTTTCTGCCCCAAAATTTGAGATTCTGGATGATTCTTCTGAACATATCTGGATGGAGTCTTCTCTTCTACCCTTATCTATTCCTCTGGTGCCTCTTGGGGTTCTTCTTCATCATCTGCCTGATTTGGAGAGTAGTCTTCATCCTCATCGATATTTTCATGATTTACTTGCCTGGGGATGTATCCTTTTTCATCAACCACTACATCAATACTGTCAAAAATTCTTCCAAGTCTTTTATTGTAACACTTATATGCTTTGCTATAGGGAGAATAACCAAGAAGAATGCCTTCATCTGCTCTAGGTTCAAGTTTGCCAAGCTGCTCATCAGTATTCTTAATATAGCATTTGCTCCCAAAAATTTTGAAATGCTTTACCGAAGGAGTCTCACCATACCATAGCTCATGAGGAGTTTGAGTGTTGTTCACTCGGACATTTGTTTTGTTGAGAATAACAACCGCAGCATATGCAGCTTCACCCCAGAAAGTTGCGGGAGTTCTGGATTCATCAAGCATAGCACGAGCCATTTGTTGGACTGTTATGTTCATCCTTTCTACCACTCCATTTTGCTGAGGAGTTCTAGCTGTGGATAATTCCCTTCTTATCCCATGTTCTTCACAAAAATCAAAAAATTCATTTGAGGTAAACTCCCCACCTCTGTCGGACCTGAGGCACTTAATTTTGTAACCTGATTCATTTTCAACCAAGGCTTTGAAGGATTTGAATTTTTCGAATGCTTCATCTTTGTGCTTCATAAGTCCTAACCAAACAAACCTGGAGAAATCGTCAATGAATAATATCAAGTATTCTTCTCCTCGTGGTGTCCTTTTCCTAAAAGGACCACATACATCTGTATGAACTAGCTCAGAGGCATGCTAGCTGATCCTTCCTTCTCCGGAAAGTTAGTTCTGGTTTGTTTTCCAAACTGACATGATTTGCATATGGTGTTGTCTGGAATTTTGATGTCTGGAAGACCACGAACTGCCTGATATTTGCATGCCTTCCTTATTTGTGAAAATCTTAGATGCCCCAGCCTTCGGTGCCATAACCAATGTTCATCATCCTTGCTCAAATAGCATTGTTGTTGTCCTTCTTCAAATATGTATAGATTATTTGGAGTTCTTCTGCCTTTGATCACTGTTTTCCCTGTATCAAGATCACGAACACAACACCCATTTGATCGAAATATTACTTCGGTTCCTTGGTCGCACATCTGACTGACACTTAGAAGATTATGCTTCAAGCCATCAACATACAAAACATTTCCAGCTTTGACTTTTTCTTTCAACTGAGCAGTGCCTTTTCCTTTTATAGCTGCAGGAGTATCATTTCCAAAAGAAACTTTCTTTCCCTTTTCTAAAGCAGAATATGATTCAAGTTTTTCTTTATCACCTGTCATATGCTTCGAACATCCACTGTCAATGTACCATAGATTTTCCTATCCCTCTGCATAAAAGGCTATCCCACATCTTTCTGTTTGTGGTTCCTTTATTCTCCATGTTCTTGTGCTTGAGGCTTGTTCCCTTGTCTGCGGACACCTGCTCCTGCATTCAGAATCTTCATGACCAAAGTTATTGCAAATAGAACATTCAACTTCATTTTCAAGAGCCGAAAAGTTGTTATAGGTCCTTTTTGTAATCCCAGTCATACTTCTATGTTTTTGAGCTTCTCTAGTCATGATTGTTTTATATGCAACACATTGAGCTGCTTTGTGACCAAAGTTATGGCAAGAGAAGCATTGTCCATTGAAGAAACTTCTGCGGTTATCAAATCTACCAGCCAAATGATTGTAATTTCTATTGTCATCCATTCTTGAAGCAAATTGAGAAGATTTTACCTGTGGCTGGTTGTACCTTTTGTTCACCCTTAAGAAGGATTGCCCCTGGTTTACCTGATAGTCTTTGTTTGTTCTTGATGTAATTCGTCCCTGCTTTACTTGGTGATCTCCATTGTGCTTTTGCTCATTTCTTCTTGCTGCATCAAGATAACTCTTTGAGGTGGATGCTTGAGAAGTTTCTCCATTATACCCCAAACCTGTCTTGTTTAGTGGAGAATGTTGTACATTGATGATCTCATCCAGAGTTTCAGATCCTTTGACAAATTTAAGATTAATAGCCTTTGTTTTCTCAATCTCTTTTCTAAGGCCAACAATTTCCCCTTCTAACTTTTCAAGATATTTTTCCTTTTCATCTATTTGTAGTTGTAGAGTATCAATGATCATATTCTTTTCTTCTATACATGTCTTGAGTCTAGAAATTTCATCATAAAAGCTATCCACATCTATAGCATCCATGTAGTCATCATCTTCAAAGGCCATTAAAAGTTTATAGTCATTACCTCGTTCATCTTCATCACTATTTGATAGACCATCGTTGTCTTCATGAGTGTAGTAGCTCTTCTTATTTGTGTTCTCTTTCTTGTTCCATCTAATAAATTCCTTTCCCTTGTCGATCTTATCCTTATGAGGACATTTGGCAGCATAGTGACCTACTCTTCCACAAGCAAAGCATTTGAAGGGAAACTTACCTCTGAACCGTCCAGCACCCCGTTGAAGATTTCTGACAAAATTTGATTCTTCTTCTTCTTCTGACCCATGTCCTGATTCATAGTACTCTCCTTTGCCTGAAGCCTTGAAGGTAGCTTCTCTCCTGTCAGATGGACCTCCTTTCCTCATTTCATAAGCAATTAGAATTCCGTGTAGCTGAGACATAGTAAGCATTCGTAGATTTTCTTTTTCTTCTATAGCAGACACTTTAGATTCAAACTTGGGGGACAATGATCTTAGAACTTTTTCAACCACAATAGCCTCTTTTATTTCTTCACCCAAGTTTTTCATGCAATTAACAATCTCATCTACCCGAAGGAAATAGTTAGCCACACTTTCATCATTATACATTCTGAGATTCTCATATTGAATTCTGAGGGTTTGAAGTTTAGCACGCTTTACCTGTTCATCTCCTTCGTAGCTCAAGACAATCTTGTCCCATATTTCTTTTGCAGATTTATATTGCATAACCTTCACGAATTCTGTTTGAGATAAGCATCCTAGCAGAGTATTGACTGCTTTAGCATTTGTTTCATATTTCTTCTTCTCGGCCGCATCTGTAGGAGTAGCTGAAGGAAAAGTGTAGCCTGTATCTATGATATCCCAAACTTCTGTACCAAGAGATTGAAGATAGGCAGTAACTCTTACCTTCCAATAATTGAAGTTTGTCCCATCAAAAATTGGAGGCCTGATTGATGCTTCCCTCTCGTAGTTGCTCATGATGAATGATCTTCCTTCAAGCGATCAAGCTTCTCTGAAGGACCTGCTCTGATACCAATTGTTGGAAATAATACTGAGAGGGGGGGTGAATCAGTATTATCAAGCCAAATATTTCCTTTTTAAATTCCAGATGATATACGCTACTTCAGTTAATACACCCGCGTATATACACAACTACAGATAAAGAAACCCACGTATATAAATCAGACTTATAATTTGAATTATCTTAAAGATGTCAGTTATTATTCTGTGATTCAGATGCACATAAACAGTACCAGAAACAGTGAAACAGAGCAGAAGATAGTCACACACAAGAACACAAGATATAAGGAGGAAACCCAATGTGGGTGAAAACCCCTTGCTGCAATTCGTCTCTATCTTCTTTTTAATTAGAAACTTCTCTTTACAATGTCTTGTACTGGAGCAGACTTTACCAGTACGCAGGCTGCAACCTGCAGAGAGCTACAACTCTCTCTCTCATTTTCCAGCTTCCCTGGAAGGGAGCTTCAACCCCCTTAGTTCTTGTACTAGCTTGAGATACTAGTACGCAGGCTCCTACCTACAGAAGGCTGCAACCTTCTCTTTGCTTTCAGGGACCTCGTTTCATTAATTTTCAGACTGGATCCACAAGTAACATCAATCAAACATCAAGAATTTCTACATAACCCAAACTCCTTTTCACCAATCAAAAGCTGAAACAACTAAGCACTCCTCTGACCACTGAACCCAGAACACGATAACTGTAATCAAACACCAATTCTGAACCCAGAACACTGCAGCAATAAAACAGAAGCAGCTAGAACATAAATCAAGACATATACGCTACTTCACTGTTCATCAACCTGCGAGTATACGCTTCTGTACCACAACCAACCTGCGTATACACGTCTTTCATTCACAGAAAACGCGTATATACGCACCTTCAATTCACTGAACCTGTGTACAGATCTATAAAGGATAATTTATTCTTTTAAGCATTCAGACATTAGTTAACCCAGATTTATAGATCAAGAGTGCGCCACATATAACAGATCAAAATCATACAGAGATACCAATGTTCAAGCCTTGAGATTTAGATCCGTCAATAGTCCTTATCCTTCTTGCGCTCAGGTTCCACCTTCATTCAGATCTAGATCTGCACCATAACCCAATCACCTGTATTCTAGATCTATCACAATATCAGATATTCAATAATTCAGATGATACCTTGCCACATGATCTACTTCCTCTTTTATAGTCTTAGACCTTCCTCAATACCTCGGTCCAAAACCATAATAAGCCAATACCAAGGGCCAAAAACCTAGGTTCAACTCTTCTGCCGAGATACCATGGTCCACAACCAAAGGTTCAAATTCCAAGGACTAACAACCACGGACCAAAAATAAGTTTCCCATCATGTACGCGCTTTTATGTGCATAAAAGTGCGTGTATACGCATACGCGACTTCGGAACGTATAAACCGCGTGTATACGTGTCTTCGGCAAGATGTACCTACGTATACAATATTTCCTTCATTCTGAGCACTTGAATTGAGATCTGTCACCAAAGTGAGTTGCCATCAAGGACAACGCCTGTACCATAGCGCCACATCTGTGCCAAAATGCCAACACAAACATGGTGGGCCAATCATCAGAGGATGAGTGGGCCAAAACCAATAGGTTACTTGTAAAATTTCTCAAGTCAGTAGAGGGATTATTAGTTATTCTTTAGTAGAAGAACATAGCGATGGAACATGAGTGTAATTCATGTGATATTCTAATGAGTATCAAGCATGAACTCCAACGGGGATGGTGTCATGCCTTTAGAGATGATTATATTTCTTGGTTTCCCTGTGATACCCCTTAATTCAACTTCCTTTCCTTCCCAAAAAAAAATTCAAGAAAAATTCTTGAAAATTAAAAGTTATCATCCCCAAAGATTATAACCATTGGACTCCTAGTACAACATCAACACCACCCATTGGAATGGAAATCATTGGACTATTCAATACATATTCCCCCATGGTTAGCTTCATATTATGGCACTTTCCATAGCACTTTATGGTTCCTCCATTTTCAACCATCACTTGACACTCTAGTGTTGGATATAGGAATCAATTAAATTCCTTTAATATATTACAATGAATAAAATTATGGTGCTACCCGAATTAGTCAACATTATTACCTTTTTCTTCTTGATATGTCCTTCTATATTGAGAGTTTGAGGAGTGGTAATTCCTGCCAATGCATTACAAGATATTTTCAATTTCATTTCTTCTTTATCTGGGGTTAGTTCCTAGTGTATATCCTCTTCTTTTGACATTTTTTTCCCTTTCCTTCCTCCTCTTCGCAATCTATGTTAAATGATTTATTTCCAGCACACTTATGACCTTTAGTGTATTTCTTATCACAACTGCAACAAATCCCTTTCTCTCTTTTTTCCTCCAATATTTGTGGCGTCAACCTTGTAGGTTGTGGAAGGCTAGGAGCATAAACACTTCCATATTTATAGTTGTGAGTGGTATACTTCGTTTTTTCTATAATTTGGCTTTCAACTTCTATTGCCACCCTGAATGCCTTCTCCAATGAATCAGGTTCCCAAAGGCGAACATCATGTTGGATGTTATCCTTTGATGTCCCTATGAAGACATCGACCCGATGATCCTCTATAATATCATTTGCCCTGATTGTTAATATAAAAATTCTTAGTTTGTGTGCTCAAAATTCTTCACTTAAGTCACTAGTGACAAGTGACCCTAACAATAAGATATGGTTGTTCACGCTTCAAACCTATAATAACAAAATAAGAAAAACTTGTAGAAAAAATATCATATGCAATCCAAAACATAGAAAAATAAGAAATAATCAGTGCAATAACCCAATAGAGTCTTTGAATGAATAATAGTTTTATTAAAAACACCTGGTGAAGGAGATATACAACATGGGTCTGCAAATCCCCCTCTCTGGGATGGGTCCTTTTGATGTCCTTGTGCTTCAACGATCATTTCATCTCTCTTAATATGCAAACAAAACTCAAAAGCAAGATGGAACTCAAGTGGGAGCTCAAATGTGAGAAGACGATAGTGGTGATGATGATAGTGATCATGGTGAAGAATGAATGGAAAACCCTCTTATTTATAACAAAGTATTGAGTTAAATTAGGAAATGGAAAATAATAAAATATTATTGACCAAATCAAAATCTAACCATTAGGAATACTTTATTATATTTTTTGGAGAGGGAAAAGATATTCAAAATGGTCAAATATATTTATTTAGAAAATGGTTGAAGTAATTAACAAATAAAATGATTTATTAATCACTTTGTGAGGATTAAGGAAAGTGTGAATTCAAAATAATTATTAAATAGTGATTTAACAATTATTCCAAAAATAAAATTAAGGAATAATAAATAAATAGTGATTTATTTAATTATTCCAATGTGATTTAGTCAAATGTGACAAGGAATAATTATCAAATAATGATTTAATAATTATTCCTACAGAAAATTAAATAAATAATGATTTATTCAATTATTCTCATGGGGTTTTCTAATTTTAATCGGAATAATTTAATAAAAATTCTTTATTAAATCATTTCATTTGGTGAAAGTGATTTTACTATGGTAAAACTAATCCTACATGGTGTATTTCAATCCACCTAGTTAAAAATGGCTAGGTGGTCATTTTTTAGGCGATATCACTGGTATTTAATTTTTAGAAGTCCTCAACGTGCTTCGCCATTAAACCATTTTGTTTGAGATTTATGAGAAGTGACAAGTAGTTTATGAGAACAAAGTCAATGATACCATACAAACTAATTGGGTTATAAATATAAAGATTCAATGTGTACCTTTTATGTGTGTTGCACATTATGGAGATCAAAATATTGCTCCATCTGTAGTATCCATGTTACCAGATCCCTGCCATCAAACTTCCTCCTATCGATATTTGGAATATGGTGGGTCTTAAATCTAAATTTAGAGTCTCTAAAATCATGATTAACATTCCTTTTCTTCTCATCATGAGTTTCATCAGATACCTTTTTGCCATTAGGAATCATTTCTTGTAGCAACTTTGTCAAATCTTCCTTCAAACCTTCCATCTTAGCTTCCATGTCCTCTTTTAATCCATCCTTCAAACCTTCCATGTCTTATTTTAACCCATCCTTCAAACCTTCCATGCCTTATTTTAAATCATTATTCAAACCATTCATCTTATCTTCCATTTCATTTTTGGTTACTTTTTGCGAGAGAAAAATTTGTTGCACTTGGTCTCATAATTTTGATATATCGTGTTGCATTCCTTCCTCTTCTTCATATGTCATAGTACAAATTTCTGGTTGCTTACTAGGTGTTTCCATTTTCTTTCTTTGATTTATTTTGAAATCAAATGATGATTTTTATGCTTCATTATGCCCCTTGAATCACTTCAAACTAATTTTTCAAGCAAAACTTATGCAAATTTTAAGAAAATACACACCTTTTTCTTACTTTGTAGGAGCTCGATATTGAATCTGTTGTAGATCTGTAATTTCAGATCTCCAAGCTCTAAAATTTCATTTTGTAGTATCCCTCTAAGTCTTCTTTCCAATCTCATAAGTCAGACTCAGATTGTGTTCTTCAAGAAAGAGTTATGCCCAATCTCCCACGATGACCCGATTATAGACTAGTTCAATAAAGAGAACTTGTACAAATCGCCACGTGTCATTGTTTCTACCTTCATCTCTAGAAATGATACACAATAAACTATAGTCCATTAAATTTCCTTATCTTTTTATGAAATTCAAATCTGATGCTCAGAGAGAGAGTTATGATGGTTTTCGCTTAGTCACCTATTTGAGACTAAATTATGGAACCTGCAAAAACCCTAACTTCCGCAGATCATATCTTTAAAAATACAATGAAGAAAGACCTAAAATTTTTACATGACATTCTAAAAGATGTCATCTCTATGTGATCATAATTTCATCATCAGAAGACTCATAGAAAAAAAATTATACCGAAAATTCAAAGAAGGCCTGTTTGAAGAAGTAAAACCCTAGAATCCAAAACTCTGATACAAAATGTTATGCAACCAACTCACGAAATAGAAGAAAATGTAGACAAACAACTTGAGAAATAACCTATTAGAGGGGGGGGAATTCCTTTACATCACATAAATAAGTAATTCTTGGATGATACAAATGATAATACCTCCTTGGTATATATAGGATTCTAAGGGGTCACAATATAATTAGAGCCTACATAAGAATAATAATGTAAGGGTACAACAATAACAATATTGGGCTTCTATGGGGCACAACAATAATAATATAGGGGATACATGGGCATAAAAATAACAATAGCGGACTACACTAAAAGAAACAATAATGGGGATACACTAGTATTATAGGGACCTTACGGACGGGATGGTAGTGGGATTTTATTCAGTGAAGTAGTAGGTGGCCTTAGCG
This sequence comes from Pinus tabuliformis, assembly GCA_031772625.1. Taxonomy (NCBI): domain Eukaryota; kingdom Viridiplantae; phylum Streptophyta; class Pinopsida; order Pinales; family Pinaceae; genus Pinus; species Pinus tabuliformis. Next base: position 563,362,995 of record CM062813.1, read on the forward strand.
AGGAGTCGACATAAAAGAAGAGAAAACATGTTATAAATACTTAGGTATATGGATATATTTGTTACTTGACATTATGGAAAATTGGATTATTTGGAACCCCCTTGTTAGTTAATTATGTAGTTTTTAGCCATAGAGATAAAATTCTTATTTTTGGTATCTCTAAATGCATTATCTCTATGGACATTGAAGAATCTATAAGGGAACTCACCGAGAACCTGGAATTTTATTAAGACAAATCAATACTCATTTTCTTCAAAAAAAAAAAAAAACCTACTAAACCCATGAATGACCTTTCATTTGTCACATTTTTGGGTGTTGAGTACTCTTCAATCGTTTTAATATTTTCTAGGTCTACTATTATCCCCTCTTCTGAAATAATATGACCCAGATAACAAACCTTTTTCTAGTAAAATGAGCCCTTAAACATCTTGGCATATAGCTAGTGCGTTCTAAGTAGATGTAACATCGTCCTTAGATCATGTTCATTCTCTTTCTTAGATTTAGAATATATGAGGATATGATCCAAAAAGAATTAGCAAACTTATCCAAATGATTCCTAAAGATACCATTCATGAGGAACATAAAAACACTTAGTGCATTAGACAACTCGAATGGAACCACTATGAATTCATAATGGCCATATCAAGACCAAAAGGATGTTTTTTCGATGTCATCTTCCTTAATCCTTACCTAATGATGTCGTGATATTAGATCAATTTTAGAAAATAACTTAGCTCCCCTGAGTTGGTCAAACAAATCATATATTCTAGATAATGGGTACATGTTCTTCATTTTGACCTTGTTCAGTTGACAAAATCCAATGCATAGTCTCATTACAGCAACCTTATTTGTAGCCTCTCCTTAGGATCTCTTCCACTTGTATTTGTAACTCCTTTAATTGTAGTGTGCTCATCCTGTATGGTGTTTTGGACACTAGTGTGGCTCCAAGTACCATGTCTATAGAGAAGTAAATGTCTCTTTTGGGGGGTTAACCCTAGAATTTTTCAAAAACACATCTTCGAACTCCTTAGATACTGGATGATTCACCAGACTTGGTGCATAATCCTCGGTTATCTCCTCCATGTGGGCTACATAAATTTGACACCCTTTTATGAAATTATTTTTTAGTTGCATGGTTGATATCTCCTTGACACAAATTAGCCTTGGCATCCCCTCCACTTTCCTTTTTTCACTTCTCCATTCAAGAAAGTGAACATTTTTTTGTAACAACCTAGTAATGCATAATGCTTTTCTAAGCAATCCATGCCAATTAGGAAATCATATGACCCTAGTGGTATTTTTTTTAAATATACATTTTTTTCTAGCCCATTCATATTGATGAGACATTATTTCCCCAGTTTAGTTGTTCTTCTTTTATCTCTTGTAGCTAACTGAACTAACCAAGTTCTGTTATGCTCGTTTTTCTTCAAATTAAAAATTTCAGCTAATTTAGGATCAAGATAACTATGGCTAGATCCAGGATCAATTAAAATAGAAATGGTATGATTATTTAACTTACCTCACACTTCAACCATGTGTTCCAAGTTCTCAACTTGTCTATTGTCCAATGTTGCATAGATCCTAGACATGCTTCTTCCCATGTCCTCCATTGTATCAACTCTTTGGATCTAATGTGCATTCTTAATTTTTCCTTCTTTATCTGGGAAATCTATGTACCGATGCTCTCCTCCACAACCTCAACAACTAATGGGTTGAAATTTTGGTCATTGATTCAAGAAATCAACCCTCTTTGTTTCACTATGAGTTGGTTGAGTTTGTTGATTTTCCTAATAATTGTTCTTAAAGATTGCAGGTTTGAACCCCTTCATTCTTTGCTCCACCTTTCTTCTTTTCTTATCATCCTACGTTCCTAGAAAAGTTGGCTTATTTTTTCCCTGCTCGTAGAGGCATGCTTCCTTCCTCATAGCTTCATCCAATGTCTTTGGTTCATCAAATTGAATCATGTTGTTGAAAATAGCAACAAGAAATGCTAAATATAGAAGTGCTAAATTTAGTACTACTATAAAAAGAATTTTGGGATACCTTCCTATTTTAGTTAGTCCCTAAACTAAAATAGAGAAGTAAAAATTCGAATTTGATCTTAGCAGCTATTTGTAAAATAATTAATTAATTCACCATGAGTTAATTAGTTGTAGAAAATCAAACATGAAGTCTATGTGGGGACATGCAACAGTTTCTCCATTGATTGAGGAATTTATCCATCAGTTAAAGAGATAAGGATGAGTTGTAATTAGTTGGCTTAGTTAATTGAGTCAAGTCCAGTTAGATTAATTCAAACAGTTTGTTGAATTAATTGTGAGTTCAGTTAGTTAATGCATGCATGCATGTAACTATTGCACTTCAGATAACTGAATATTCTCTCATAAATAACTCATGCATGTCAGTTCAGACAGAGACCTAGTTGAGATCAGATGGAGGGATAGTGTACTATCAGTTGCTAGAATATTCCATTGTGAATATCCCTTGCATGCAGAAGGAATTCTTTCCTTGAGGATTGCGCAGTTACTTCTTCAGGTTTTGTGAGTGTGATGAGGCCAATTCACACATGTGGCATCACTAGACCCCAAGGAAAACTGCGCAAGGAAATAGGGGGCTTGGAGGGCTTGAGGAGGACATATACTATGTCTATTCAGTCTGTGAATTGTATTGTTTGATTGTAGAGAGAGTAGGATAGCTTGAGAGTTGATTCTTTTTGTAACTTAAACAAGATTTCCACTTGTATGATAATACAGAGATTAGGGTTTTAGGTTGAGGCTTTCCCTGGGTTATTTCTTCTGTGTTATGTGTGATTGATTTCTCATTCTTAGTTATATGTGTTCTCATTGATCTTGCTCAATTCCATTAAGCTTCCGCAAAGTTTATTGTAGAAGTAGATCTTGTATTTTGCTTTAGTCTATTGCATAATCTGTTGATCTACAGTGGGAATTTCTACATGGTATCAGAGCAAAGGTGATCTTGGAAAAGAATGGCCTACAAGAAAGGAGAAGTTCGAATTTTGAGGTTCCTGAATATAAAAATCGAGTTCTTATCACATCTCAATTTCACCAATGGCATTCAGCGGTTTAAGACTCGAGTATACCCTTGATGGTAGCTTGAATTATATAGCCTCGAAGGATCGAATGGAAGTGGTATTAGAAGATAATGTTCTAAAGGACTTCATTGATCAAGAAGTCCCCAAGCTGACTGATGCTACTCAATTGGCAGAATGGAAGAAATGTGTGGCTAGAGCAAGGAGAATACTCCTGGCGGGAGTTCAAGACCACATTGTCTTGAGCCTCCATGGGAAGGATACACTATTTTCAATGTGGAAAACATTGAAAGATCTATATCAGAATAGCAGTGATCAGAGGAAGCTAGCACTAAAAGACAAGCTTCGAAAAATCAAGTGTGAAAAGGGCGACACGATCTCTACATATTTGAACAAGCTCACCACCTACAGGGGTGAGCTTGGAAGTGTAGGGATCACAACCGTTGATGATGACATGGTGAGTCTTGCACTCCTCAGTCTTCCTAAGAACTGGCATAGCTACTAAGACTCGGTTAATGGAAGAGAAAAACTGCTAGATTGGGAACGAATTTGGTCGGATCTGATGCAGAAGGAAATAAGAAGAAGCACCAGAGATGGATCCTCATCGAAGCAAGATGATGAGGAAAATCTAGCCTTAGTGAGTAAGGCAAGGAAAGGGAAAGGGAAGGCATCCCATCCAAAATCCAGTTCTTCCCATGGTGGGAAGAAGTTTGACAAATTGAAAGTGTGATGCTTTCATTGTCAAGAAGTGGGCCATTATTCTACAAATTGTCCACAGAAGAAATCCAAGAAGGGTTCCTCAAAGGGATCTAATGGTGAGGCACTAACCTCACAGTTTGAGATGGATTTCTCATTTATCGCATGCATGTTTTCATCCATGGTGGGATGTGTGTGGTACCTGGACAGGGAGCTTCATTCCACATGTCAGGTGACAAGAATATTTTCAGTACCTTGGAGGAGAAGGATCTCCAGATGCGGATCGAGATGGGTGATGATGGAAAGTACCTTGTTTCAGGTGAAGGTACAGTTGTGTTTCAAAGGGAGCATGGAGCTCCCATCACCCTAACTGATGTAAAGTATGTACCAGGTCTGAAGAAGAATCTTGTGTCTATTGCTATGCTAGAAGATAAAGGCTATGATGTAGTCTTTAGTAAAGGAAATGTATTCCTGAGGCATATCGGTACTGGATAGACAAAGTGAATTGGGATTCGAGTAAAGAATCTCTACAAGCTAGAGGTAGACGATTGTGCTGCTTTGAGTTCCAAAGCTAAGATGGTACAGAGCCAAGATGTTGGTGAACTATGGCATAGAAGACTGGGCCACTTGCACCATGGAGCCCTGAATATCATGCAGTAGATTTCTACTGGATTACCCAAGGGAAAACTTGAGCAGATGAATACATGCAAAGGTTGTACCTTGCGTAAGTATGTGAAATATTCCTTTCTGGATTGAGACAGTAGAGCTGGAGAAATCCTGGAGTGAGTTCACTCAGATGTTTGTGGACCATTCTCTACAGCCTCCACCGCTAAACAAAGGTACTATGTTATTTTTATTGATGATTTTTCTCGTAGATGCTAGATCTACTTTATGCAGAAGAAGGATCAGACCTTCTTGAGGTTTTATGAGTTTAAAGCCTTGGCAGAGAAAGAATCTGGAAAGAAAATAAAAGCCTTGCATAGCGAAAATGGTGGAGAGTATGTCTCCCAACAGTTTAAAGACTTCTGCGCTGCAGAAGGAATTAAACAGGAGTTGATGGCACCCCATAACCCACAGCAGAATGGGGTGGTCGAAAGGAAGAACAGATCGATTGTGGGAGCAGCTTGAGCGATGTTGCATGACCAAAGCCTACCACTACATTTGTGGGTTGAGGCATGCAATACAGCAGTATACTTGCAGAATAGAAGCCTACATTACATATTGGGGATGAAGACACCTATGGAGGCATTTTCTAGGAAGCGACCTGATGTAAGTCACTTCTGAATCTTTGGATCATCAGTTTACTGTCATGTGACCAAAGATGCTAGGAAGAAGCTAGACCCAATAGCTGAGTTGGGAATACTTGTGGGGTACATGGATACACCCCACAACTATCAGATGTACCTACCTACCACTCAGGGGACAGTGGTACGCAGGGATCTGAAGTTCGATGAGCAGAAAGCCATGCGATTATCACTTGAGAGGGAGATCAAGTTGCATGCAGAGGAGGAACTTTCATTTCCTAAGGAGGATGAGCCTTAGATTGATGCGAAGTAGCCGCATGCAGAGGATCCGGGAGTGGAGACATCCACTCATGCTGATACTTCCAGAGATGGACATAAATACTCAAGGGAAGGTGATAGGTTGATGTTGGATGCGGAGGAGAATGTGGGACAGCCATCTTCTCAGCACAAATAGAGGAGGTCACCCGAGTGGTACATTGGGTACATGGCCTTGGTTGGGGAGTGTGTAGATACCGAACCTTATTCATTTGAGGAGGCAGTGTAGCAACCAGTCTGGGTTGATGCAATGGTAGAGGAGTACGACTCTATCATTCGAAACAATGTGTGGGATGTTGTCCCAAGACCTCAAGGTAAGTCAGTGGTGAGTTCCAGATGGCTTTACAAGGTAAAGCAGGTAGCTGATGGCAGTGTTGAGAAACATAAGGCAAGGTTTGTTTCCCATGGTTTCTCACAGGTCGAGGGGATCGACTACAATGAGACTTTTTCTCCCGTAGCAAGGTACTCATCGATTAGATTGATGTTGGCACTATCAGCTCAGATGGGGTGGAAGATCCACCAAATGGACGTGAAGATAGCATTCCTCAATCGGAATATTAAGGAGGAGGTGTACATTGAGTAGCCTGAGGGTTTCGAGACCTTCGATCATGAGTCGCATGTGTGCCGACTCAAGAGGGATTTGTATGGGATGAAATAAGCACCCTGTGCTTGGTACACCAGGACCGACAGCTATTTCACTGGGTTGGGCTTTACCAAGAGTGAAGCAGATGTGAACCTTTACCACATCATGGTAGAAGGTAAACCATTGATCATTGTTCTATGTGTCGATGATCTGATTTTGAGAGGTGATGATTAGCTGATACAGTCTTGCAAGGAGGACCTTGCAAGAGAGTTAGAAATGAAAGACATGGGTCTTATGCACTACTTTCTAGGCATGGAGGTGTGGAAGAAAGATGGTGAAGTATTTGTGTCTCAAGGCAAGTATGCCAATGAGATACTCAGGTGATCTCACATGGAGAAGTGCAAACCCATGCAAACTCCTCTAGCTAGGAACTGGAGGAAGGAGGAGGCTACTTCAGGTGAGGTAGTAGCTGCTACTATTTATTGACGGCTGGTGGGTTCACTTATGTATCTGGTGAACACACGACCTGACTTATGCTTTCAGTGAACTAGCTAAGTCAAGCTATGGTTCAGCCTACCAAGCTGTTTTGGAAGGCAGCGAAGCATGTGCTGAGATACCTTAGAGGCACATATCAGTTCATATTGTGGTATAGACGAATAGAGGGAGTGAAGCTTCAAGGCTTCATAGATGCGGATTGGGCAGGGATTCCATCAGACCAGAAGAGCACTTCCAGAGGAATCTTCAGCCTTGGTTCAGCTACAGTTTGCTGGTACAGCAGGAAACAGAGATCAGTTGCACTTAGCTCAGCAGAGGCTGAATACATGGCTACTAGTCAGGCTACATGTGAGGCCATTTGGATGTGGAAGATTCTAGTGGGATTGTTTGGTCAGAGGATGGATCCAACCGTGATCTACTGTGATAATCAGAGTTGTATCAAACTCTCTGAGAATCCAGTTTTTCATGACAGGTCCAAGCACATTGATATCCGGTATCACCATCTTCGAGACTGTGTGGTCAAGAGGATCATGTTGTTGCTGTATGTTTCGACCGAGGAATAGGATGCATATATTTTGATGAAGGCATTGTCAAAATGCAATTTCGAGTTCCATAGAGACAGGATTGGGGTTACTGATAATCCCTTTCTTGTTGAGAGGGAGTGTTGAAAATAGCAACAATAAATGATAAATATATAAGTGTTAAATTTAGTACTACTATAAATAGCATTTCAGGATACCTTCCTATTTTAGTTAGTCCCTAAACTAAAATAGATAAGTAAAAATTCGAATTTGATCTTAGCAACTGTTTGTAAAATAATTAATTAATTCACCATGAGTTAATTAGTTGTAGAAAATCAAACATGAAGTCTATGTGGGGACGTGCAACAGTTTCTCCATTGATTGAGGAATTTATCCATCAGTTAAAGAGATAAGGATGAGTTGTAATATTGAGTTGTAATTAGTTGGCTCAATTAACTAAGTCAAGTCCAGATAGATTAATTCAAACAGTTTGTTGAATTAATTGTGAGTTCAGTTAGTTAATGCATGCATGCATATAACTGTTGCACTTCAGATAACTGAATATTCTCTCATAAATAACTCATGCATGTCAATTCAGACAGAGACCCAGTTGAGATCAGATGGAGGGACAGTGTACTATCAGTTGCTAGAATATTCCATTGTGAATATCTCTTGCATGCAGAAGGAATTCTTTCCTTGAGGATTGCACAGTTACTTCTTCAGGTTTTGTGAGTGTGATGAGGCCAATTCACACATGTGGCATCACTGGACCCCAAGGAAAACTGCGCAAGGAAATAGGAGGCTTGGAGGGCTTGAGGAGGACATATACTATGTCTGCTCAGTCTGTGAGCCGTATTGTTTGATTGCAGAGAGAGCAGGATAGCTTGAGAGTTGATTCCTTTTGTAACTTGAACAAGATTTCCACTTGTATGATAATACAGAGATTGGGGTTTTAGGCTGAGGCTTTCCCTGGGTTATTTATTCTATGTTATGTGTGATTGATTTCTCATTCTCAGTTATATGTGTTCTCATTGATCTTGCTCAATTAGATTAAGCCTCCGCAAAGTTTTTTGTAGAAGTAGATCTTGTATTTTGCTTTAGTCTATTGCATAATATATTGATCTACAGTGGGAATTTCTACACATGTTTCCATATAATGGTCATAACCCACTCACATATATTTGTATCTTCAACTTTTCATCTCTGATAAAAACTACTTACTTCATTAATTTAGTGAACTTTATACCATATTCGCCTATTTTCATATTCCTCAGTTTGAGTTCATAGAACTCCTGCATTTTTCTCTCATATTAATGTTTAGACAAGTACTTTAATTGGGAATACTTTTTGAATTTCTTCCAGGAAATCCTCTTTTCATCTAGTTCATTTACTTGAGCTACTCCCACAATGATAGATGGGAATCCTTACCTCTAAATTAGAGGAATAATCATGTAACATAATGTACGTTCTCATTCCAATATCCATTATTTAGCCTCTTTTCCCTTCTTATTCTCGCCATTAAAGGTGGGTGGCTTGACCTTTCTCGATTCCACTTACAAACTATCTAGATATAGTTTCCTTCTTGGCTGCCTTACTAGTGACCTGCTTGAACTACTTTCTAACCCTAAGGAGACATGGGCTCTATTAGTGGGTTTTCTTGCAGCATAAAGATGATGTTTGGAATCAAAGAAACATTGAAAAGGGTTGGTGAATCAGTACAATAAAAATTTTCACAATTATTTATTCAATCAAATGTAATCAACAAAACAACAATGCATCATTCACATAAAATGTTGAACGCAAGGAATTAACATGGAAACCCGTATGGGAGAAAAACCACAACTTTTTTATTGTGATGTAAATTTGAGCTCCAACATAATATTACATCAAATTATACACCAACCTACAAGAGGCTTCAACCCCGTTTTCTTTGCAAACAACAACTTGTTCGAAGCACCAATCTATTGTATCCACTAAGATCCCTTTTTCATTCATTTTCAAACTCATATCCATAATCATTCAAATATTTCTAAAAATAATGATTAATTTTTAGATATATGCATTATCTTATACATCAACTTTTTTTCTAATTCACTAATTCAATTCATTTTGTTGTTGATTTGCAATATTTTTCTTCTGCAGTTTTGGTCCCCCCTTTCTCTTCATCCTAATCAAGTTACTCATTCATATTTATGTTAAAAATGACTATTTCACTTCATGCTGCGTGGGAAAATACATAGTCTCATGTTACCTTTATTCATATTGTATGAGTTTCCACAAAATATTTCTCATAGAACATAATTTAGTGCATTAACAAGATTTTCTTTATTTTTGCATCCCCTTACGTTTCAGCTATTTGGTGAACATAACCATGGGCCCCAAATGTAGTCTTAAAACCATATGGTCCGTATCCTTTAATTGAATAGCCAACATATTACATATGTGTGCCATTCACTTCTATTTATATCAACGAATAAGACTTCATTTCAATGACCCACCGTATAACCGAAATTTAATTGGCGGTCTGATTTTTTCCATATGTGGAATTACTTTGGCTCCACCTTATCATTATGTGCTAGGTAATCTCGTATTCTAGATAAAAACCAATCACAATGAAGCAAATTTGAGGCCCCCCCACTTTTCAGAGCTTTGACGAAATGGGGGGTCCGTATTTGTTGTATGTGCCCCTCCATGTGATGTGGCACCATGTAGACTATATGATCCCACTTACCTATTTCCCAAGCTCTAATGTTGAACATCGCTCATTGAATAATTTCCCTAACACTGTGGAATCCTAGAAAACCCATTCCTTTGCATGAATCCCAAGGCTTTGCCACCTCAACTACCGCGTCAACTATCTTCCACATGTCATTTCAGATTGTTACCACATGCCACTTAGAAAAGGGCCACTTGACCACCTAGAAAGACCAAATATGCATGGCACATGTCACAACCATAAAGTGCCAGGCCATCATCTTATGTTGTCACATCATTAGCCTTCCACCTATCTACAACACATGCATCAGAATTCAAATATTTTTCATTGGAAAAATAAAATTTGTGCAACTTCCGTTAAGAACTCGAGGGTTTGATGGGCATGTTACCATGCTACATATTTTCCATATATATTCCACCTATTCTCAACGTGGATTCCTACAATTTATATCATACCACTCCCCACTCATTGCTTGAATCTATTATATGCACTTCATTTACCCTAGTGGTTTGATAGGACATTTGGTGCCAAGACCAAGCACCCTATAACCAAGGGTTGTGATTGATATCTTGTCGACCACAACTCATTGTTTCCTAGCTATCCTGGTGTGTGGAAACTAATTATATTACATGATATCATAAGTGCTTGGGTGTTGACTATCATCCCCTTGTGACCAAGGGCCCTAAATGTGGGCATTAAAGGAATTTTGAGGTTTAAAATGGGCCTTATAAGAAAAATAATAAAGTAATACTCTTTTTGGGTGTAAAGGTTCATCTTCTATTACTTTAAAACAAATATTGCATGAGCATTGACTAATTGTTACTATTATTCCTGAGGGAATACCATACCAATAAAACATATATAAGACCTTGATATTACATCATTTGCTTTTCATTTGAGTTTTCTTCTAATTTGATTAATAGACAGAGTTACAAAATTACTAGTACAAGAATAAGTTTTCCAGCAAGCATACAAGCCTAGCCTTGAACAAAAATTGAAAGGGTTAGTATTACAAAAATAATCTAACAGTGTCATTCAGACCTGGAATTAGAATATGAATTTGGCACAGGTCATTTTAGAATGGACATGTACTAAAAATCCTTGAAGAATAGAGTGTTTGGTTCCTATGACATGGAGATCATTCATTAATTTTTCTCGATGAGTAGCATGGCAATTTCTTGAACGCAAACCCAAGTTCCCTTATTGACGCTTCTCCATATGCTCTGTCAACATGATATTACCCTAGAATCACTTGAGCGACCGATAACCCTATGAGCAAAGCACCCCATCTACTAGGTGCCCCATGATATGCTTCACTCCCAATTTCAGCCTTCACATGAAGTGTTTCCTTCCCTATTGTAGGCCTAAGTGGAAGTGATGCCAATTGAAGGGAGTTATGGCTTCTTGATGCTTCCAAGAGGTCCATTGTTATTGCCACCCTTAGACTCAATGAGTGGTGAAGCCACGAGTGCACTAAAAAGGAGCCTCGAGGACCAAATATCACCCTTGTTGGCCATACTTTCTTTGAATCCCTGATTCGAAGGGAATTGAGTGAGTGAGTACCAAGAATTCGAGCCATGAGATTATTTCATTAAATTGTTGAGGTGCTTCTATAAAGTTTGAAGTCTTGAAAGGCTAGAGCTTAAGCATTGCAAACTAGGAGGACGTGCTCAGCTTCAGATTTCAGGAGAGCTTGCGTATTGTAATTAAGCATGAGCATATAAAGGTTAGACAGAACTAAAAGATTACATATGTTGGGTGGTTTGATCCCTAGATGAACCAGGAAAAAACTACTAGAATTAGGGATATTTGTACCAATTGAAGGGTAATATCCATCCGTCAATACCTCGAGAACCAATAGACTCCTAGAGCAAGGCCATCTTGGGAGTGCATGAACATCGAAAATAATAATGGCATGGTTCATAGCTAGATGCAAACTGAAGGTGGCATAGGGACTAGGCATGGTAATAGTCGAGTTACAGAGTCGATTAATAATGGTATTAAATGTGTCACGATGAGGATATGTGAAGGTATAATTATCATTCATTATGATTTACAGAGGGGTGTACATAACCACAAAGGATGAGATAGCTCTTTGCAGGTGAGAATTTAACCGCTTGTACCTAATATTGTACAAGGTCACATTTCTATCTAAGTGGCTTAACAAAAGGGAGAGCTACATGATTGTCATGTGGAGGAGTGAGAGTATCACCAACCGCGGGGAAATAAAGTAATACTTAAAATTATAAAATAAAAGTTATATGTTTTAAAGAAAAAGAAAGGAAACTACTTTTTTAATTGTATTTTCAGCTTATCTCCTTATAGGTTTACTCAAATGTCAAGTGTAGACACATGTTGGATGTATAATTAAATTCCACATCCAACAAGTACCCACTCTGCATACTTTTGAATACACCCACATCAAATAAATTTGAAATAAATTTAAAAAAAAATGTGTTGAACAATTCTACTAGATTTTAATATTTCACAATTTTAAATATCAGGAATATTTTAAAATTTGATTTAAAAAGTAAAATTAATTGTTGAAATATATTTTAATTGTATTATGAAATGGATGTATTTCATTCTATATGACAATCATTTCTTTTATATCATCTTTATCCAATTTATGAAATTAATGTATTTCATTTTTTATGAGTGATCATTTGCTTTATTATCATCCTATCTAATTAGACTGGATTTAAGTATTATGAATTGGATATATATATATATATATATATATATATATATATATATATATATATATCATTTTTTTCGAGCAACTGAATGGATTTTAGTAGTAAAAAAATTGTAGTTAATCAATATAAAATATATTGAAAAAATAAATAAAATTTATTAGTAGAGTATTTCTTTTCCCACAAAAATTTAATGAAAAGAAAAGAAAAAAGGATTGAAAATACGTATCTTAAAATATAGACCATGTACAATATGTACACCTATGTAGACTTTAGTAGTCAAACTGTTGCACAAAGGATGGTCCTTTGGCCCACAAACAAGGGGTGTCATACACCAATTTGGTGTCTATCTTGTTGTCACTCTAAAATTAGACAATTATTATTACTACTACTATAGGAAATATAAGCATATAAATATTTATTATAAGAATATATTTTAAGATAAACACAACCATAAACATGACTCCAAAAAAGACAAAGCTAATGATTTTCTTCTTCTTTTTTTAATCCAAAAAAAAAACATTCATAATTTTTATATAAACAAAACAAAATTCCACTTCTCATATTCTTTGATAGCATTTAAATATACTCAAAATAATGAGTTTCATAGTTAAGGTCTATGGGTAGTGCAATCCCTAGGTGTTTATAGCCAAAATGTATTAAAAAAAAAACTTTCAATTTACCACATAAATTAATCACCACCTAATTTTACATACTTTGGAATATTCCTTAGCCATCCATAAGGAACAAAACCTACTTACTTAATATATTATTTCTCAAAATAATATGTGTGTGCACGTGTGCATGTGTATATATATATATATATATATATATATAGATATATATATATATATATAATTTTGCTCCTTTATCCATTTTGTCATATTTATTGAATCTTCAAAATCTTGCAACTGTATGGTTTTTGTTTTAATAAATAGAATAAAAAATAGTTTTAGAGCCATCAACTCAACATGGTTATTAGTTATTATGCCCAATCCAACTCTAAACTTGAAACTATGACCTCCGTGTTGACGCATATATACCCCACTTGTTATAAAAGTATGCAAAGTGTTACAAAATTTAGTATATGTGTTTTATGTTCATACTAAAGTACATGGGGTCCCCTACTAAAATTATTCTAGATGATTTAGTTTAGTATACCATTATGTGGCTTATAACTCTATGTTTCACATGAGAATTATTTATACTTTATTTATCAGGCATATTGTTTCAATTTTGAGAAATTTGACAATGCATTTTATAGTTAATGGCTCATACTATAAATTTGTGTTACACATGCATCTTTTTGTTCTCACATGAAAGGCTAAATAGGATTATGGAAAAATATTTATCATATGTGGTATAGTGCAAGGATTGGAATGTGGTTTGAAGCTCATGATAACTCTTATATTGAATGTGAATTACATTAGTTAATGCAATGTAATTAAATCATGTGTTTTGTATCTACATATAGCTCTATGGCATCATTTTGTGGTATAACCATATAGGTTGATTGTGATCACACTTGGATGATGGTAAGAAGGTCTATATACTAGGTTTCATGGTAAAAATATTATGGAACATGTTCTAAACCTTTGATTAGCATTTGAAAGCATTACATTATAATTTTATGACTTATATTACTAAAGTCATATCATGGTATCATATGATACATTATTCAAATGTTATGCTATTAAAGACATAGTGCATCATTCCTATGATAAAATTCACATGATTTGGTATATTGTGCCATATGGACGTGATAATGTATGGTAATATCACACCTTTCAATGGCATTAAAAACTAGTATGGATTAATCAATTTCATTGATTGATTGATGATAAATGATATACGTTGGATATGGCATGTTATATAAAGGTTGATAAGGTTGAAGGTTTGTTTTGGAACCTAGCATACAATCCAAATCCATGCATTAATTCTGATAAAATTAGGGTATTGATCGCGTCAAATTAAGAAGTCAACATTCCTGTAATTCATTATGGCTACATTATACATACTCATTTGGTTATTTGAAACAATTTCCCATTGCCACTCAAGAATTATTATTGGTTTTAACAACCTCGTTGGGTGCCTAATCTTAGTTTTAACATTTTTTTATTCCAATCACCTACTACATAATTAACATCTTCTTCCTTCATACTTAGCCAAAATTACTACCTTTGGATTGTTGATATTGTCTATTTGATACCCTACTTGCTCAACATAAGGCACTCTATGCATCTCACTCAACAAAAAAATTTCATCCTCTCAGAATTTAGCACATAAATCTTACCTTTATACAAAATAACTCCATTTTCATTCACTTCATAATCCCTGTATTGGGGGTTCACTTCACGTTATTATAGGTTTCTTTGATTTCCTTTTATTGCTGATTTGAATTCCCAACCTCTAAAGTTTTGGTTTATAAATCATTTTTACATGTGATTATGGTTGTATCATGCATTACATGTACCCTCCTTTTGAGTGCATCAGCCACTCTATTTTCCTTCCCCTATATGTCCTTAATTTCAAACTAGTAGTTGGCCAAAAAATCCATCCATCTGATTTGTCTGGCATTTAAATGTGGTTGTCCAAAAAAATATTTTACCTACTATGATCAGTTCTTAACTCAAATATCTTTCTCGTGAGGTAATTCCCTCCACATATTTAATGCATGAATAATAGTTGTCAACTCGAAATAATGAGTGTCATAATTCCTTTCATGTTCCTTGAGCTTCCTAGATTCATAACATAATACATTCTCGTTCTTCATGAGAACTTCTTCAAGTCCTTCTTTACATGCATCTATGCACCTTGTCTTTAATTGGGTCAGTTATCTTCAATATAGGTGCACTTGTTAACAACCATTCTAAGTTCTAAGAGACCTTTGTACCTTTCCTTTGCAAGGAAGTAATAATATGGGTTGTCTTCAAGAACCCTCCATTAAATCTTTTGTGATAACCCGTTAAGCCCTGGAACAAGGAAATAGCCTCATATCTCTAATCCCATGATTAAAACTAATTTTAATTATTGATTTAATTTTGTATTTAATGACCTTCACAACTAAACATAGGAATTGATTTTCAAAACATATATCTTTCGCATGCTTGTTATATTAAGTGGATGCCTTATAAATTTACCTTCATCATCATTTAATCCATCAAAGGAGCTTGCATTAGTGTCATGGTCACACATCATGAAATGAATGGACCTCTCATAACAATAATTCCTTCAAATTGCGAGTGTTATTATTATCCTTATCAATCTATTGAGGATTCCCTCATTTTATAACCCTTGTGGGACATGGTTGTGTGGTTAGGATAACCTACATTACATCATGGTTGTGGTGTGTGGGTAGGATAACCTCCATGACATCAACGATTATGGTGATTTTTTTCTGTAAGATAAAAAAACAAAAGCTTCATTTTTTTATGTAGGTCATCCTTCATTTATTCACACACATCAGATTCTAAACATTTCCCTTACACAACATCGAACTTTCATTTTGTATAGGAAATTATTATTTTTAATATCATTCTTACTCAATTTTATGATTATGTTCATGCTCTTCCTTAGATATAGAATATATGATGATATCATTTAAAAAAATAACAAACTTATCTAAATAATTCTTGAAGATACAATTCATGGGGCACATAAAAACACCTAGTGCATTAGGTAACTTGAATGGAACCACTACAAATTAATAATGCCCCTATCAAGGTCAAAAGGTTATTTTGTTGAAATCCTCTTCCTTAATTCTTACCTCATGATATCATGATCTTTATTCAATTTTATAAAATATCTTAGCTCCCTTGAGTTGATCAAACAAATCATCTATCCTCGATAATGGGTACATATTCTTCATTTTGACCTTGTTCAATTGAAAAAATTCAATGCATAGTCTCCATGTACCATTCTTCTTTTTAACAAATAAAATCAGGGCACCCAACAATGATACACTTAGACATATGTACCATTTCCTTAAGATCTCTCCTAGTTACATTGGTAATGCCTTTAGTTGTGGTGTGCACATCATGTATGATGTTTTGGACATTGGTGCAACTCCAAATATCATGTCTATAAAGAATTCAAAGTCTCTTTTTGAGGGTAACCCTATAATTTTTTAAAAACACATCTTAAAACTCCTCAATTACTCGGTGATTCACCATACTTGGTGCCTAATCCTCAACTATCTCTTCCATGTGGACTGCATAAATTTGGTACCCTTTTCTGAAAAGAAAAGAAAAAAAACTTTAATTTCATAGTTGATATCTCCCTGGCAGAAATAAACATTGGTATCCCCTCCACTTGCCTTTTTTTCCCTTCTTCATTCAAGAAAGTGAATGCTTTGTTGTAAAAATCTAGTAATGCATTGTGTTTTTCTATCCAATCCATGTCAATTAGGAAACCATATGACCCCAGTGGTATTATGTTTAAATATGCTTTTGTTTTTAACCCATTTATATTGATGGGACATCATTTCACCAGTTCAGTTCTTCTTCTTTTATCTCCAGTAGCCAACTAAACTAACCAAGTCTTATTATGCTTTTTTATTCAATTTAAACTTTTCAACTAATTTAGGATCAAGATACCAACAAATATATTTGAAATCAATAAAAATAGAAATGTTATGATTATTTAACCTACCTTCCACTTTGACCATGTGTGCCTAGTGCTCAACTTGTCTATTGTTGAATGTTGCATGGGTCATGGATGTGCTTTTTCCCCATGCCTGCCACTATATCAAATATTTGGATCTAATGTACAACATTCATTTTTCCTTATTTTTGTGGGAAATCTCTACATTGATGCTCTCGTCCACAACCCCAACAATTAATGGGTTGAAATTTTAGTCTTTGATTCAAGAAATCAACCCTCTTTGTTTCATTATGAGTTGATTGAGTTTGTTGATTTTCCTGAGAATTGTTCTTAAATATTTCATGTTTGAACCCCTTGTTTCTTTTCTCCACCTTGCTTATTTTCTTATCATCCTAGGATCTTACGAAAGTTGGCTTATTTTCTCCTTGCTCATAGAGGTACTTTTCTTTCCTCATAGTTTCATGCAAGGTCTTTGGTTCATCAAATTCATTATTATCTCCATATAATGGTGGTAATCCACTCACATATCACTGTATCTTCAACTTTTCATCTCTGATAAAATCTACATACATCAGTAATTTAGTGAAATTTCTGCCATATTCCTCCATATTCATATTCCCCAGTTTGAGTTCATAGAACTCCTGCATTTTTCTCTCATAGTAATGTTCATACAAGTAATTTATTTGGGAATACTTTCTTACTTTATTCCATGAAATCCTCTTTTCATCTAGTTGTTTTACTTCCTTGATCTTCTCCCATAGTGATATATGGAAATCCTTGCCTCTAAATTGGAGGAATAATCATGTAGTTGAAGCTACTTTCTCATTTCCAATAGCCATGCTTTAGCCCCTTCTCCCTTCTTATTTTAACTATTAAAGGTGGGTGGCTTGAGCTTTCTCACTTCCACTTACAAACTATCTAGATCTGGGTTCCTTCTTTATTACCTTACTAGTGACATGCTTGAACTACTTTCAGACCCTAAGGATACATGGGCTCTCTTAGTTGGTTTTTTTTTTTTTTAATAACGATGATGTTTGGAATCAAAGCAACACTAAGAAGGTGTGGTGAATTAGTACTATAAAAAATTTCACAATTATTTAACCATTCAAATGCAATCCAAAAACAACAATGCAGCGTTCACATAATATGTTGAATTTAGGGAATTAACATGCAAACCCATATGGGAGAAAACCACAAATTCTTTTTGATTATGGTGTAAATTTTAGTTCCAACATAAGATTGCATCAAATTATGCACCAACCTATAGGACACTCAAACCCCCTTTTCTTTACAAACAAAAACTTTCTAGAAGTATCTACTCTCACTATTTGCAATCATCGACTTGTTGTAGCCACTAAGATCCCTTTTTCATTCATTTTCAAACTCATATCCACAATCATTCAAATATTTCTAAAAAAATTGATTAATTCTTAGAGCTACACTTTGCCTTCTACATTAAATTTCTTTTTGATTCACTAATTCAATTCATTGTTATTGATCTGTAATATTTTTCTTATGTATTCCCCTCCCCCCACCTTTTATCTTTTCCCTTATTGAACTACTTGTTTGTCTCTATGCTAACACCGACTATTTCATTATGTTGTGCATGGTAACATAGATAGTCTCATGTTGCCATTATTCATATTATATACGTTTCCACAAAATATTTCTCATAAAACATAATTTAGTGCATTAACAACATTTTGGTGCTCAAATGCCAAATTTTATTTTCACATCCCCTTACATTTCAACCATATGATGCACATAACCATGGGCCCGAACCATGGTATTAAAACCATAAGTCATGTGTCCCTGCGTTGAATAGCATTCTTATCCCTGGGTTGAATAGCCAATATATGTGACAATTGAAACTTCATAACGAGGACCCACCGAGTAACTTAAATTTAATTAGAGGGGGCTTATAGTTTCTCTATAGTCATCCCCATCTTATCACTATGTGCTAAATGATCCCATCTTCCATCCAGAAATAACAACATTTAATCCACTTCTAGGACTTCCTTACCTATCTAAGCTTTAACAAAAGGGGGGGTCACGGGGTTCACTATTTTTTGTATGTCCCTCCCAATGTGATATGGCACCATATGGACTAAATGAGCCCATTTACCTGCTACCTGATCTCTAATGTTGAACATTTCTCATTGACCAATTTCTCTAACACTGTAGAATCCTAAAAAACCATTCTTTGACACAAAACCTAAGGCTCTGCCACCTCAGTTACCATGTCAACTCTCTTCCACATGTCATTCCACATCGCTACCACATGTCACTCAAAAAAGGGCCACTTAGCCACTTAAAAATGCCAAATATGCATGCCACATGTCACAAACATAGAGTTCCATGTCATCACCATACGTTGTCACAAGTATCATACTTTAGATATTTTTCATTGGAAAAGAAACCTTTGTGCAACTTCCCCCAAGAACCCAAGGGTCTAATAGGATTGTTATTGTGCCACATGTTTGTCATCTATATTCCACCTATGCTCCACATGGAAACCTACATTATCCATCCTACCGCTCCTTGATCACCACTTGAATATGTGCATGCACTTCATTTACCCTAGTGGTCTAATAGGAACTTTGGTACCAAGGTCGAGCACCCTATGACTAAGGGTTGTGACCAAGATCCTGTCGACCATTGCTCATTACTTTCTTCTTGTCCTATTGTGTGGAAACTAATTGGTTTTGAATAGTCTAATAAGCACTTGGGCATTGACTGTTGGCCCCTTGAGACCAGGGGCTCTAACTATGAGAAATGGGAGAATTTTGAGGTTTAAAATGGGCCTCCTAAGAAAAATAATAAAATAATACTTAAAATAATAAAATAAGAGTTATAATTTTTAAAGAAAAAGAAAGGAAACTACTCTTTTAATTGTATTTTTAGCTTATCTCCTTATAGGTTTACTCAAATGTCAAGTGTAGACACTTGTCCGATGCAGGATTAAATTGCACATCTAACGAGTACCCACTCAGCATACTTCTGAGTAGACCCACATCAAATAAAATTTAAAATACATGAAAAGCTCTTATTGAACATGATTTTTCCATGTATTTTAAATTTTATTTGATGTGGGTCTACTCAGAAGTATGCAGAGTGGTTACCTTTTTATGTGGAATTTAATTCTACATTGAGCAAGTGTATACACTTGACATTTGAGTAAACCTATAAGGAGAGAAACCAAAAATACAATTAAAAAAATAGTTTTCTTCTTTTCCCTCTAAAATATTTACCCTTAGGGATAATATCATCATATTGAATCCTACTGATTCTTATAAAGTTAATATTGTTAGTACATTTTTTGTTTTGAGGCCTATTTTTACCTCAAAATTACCCTAATGGATTTCCACCCTACTTTCTGCCACTCACAACTCACCACCTTCACGCTTAAACTTTTGCACTGACACAAGAACACTTCAAGCTTAATTTTCTCTTCATTCCTTGGGATTTAGGTCAAATTCCATATAACGTTGGAAAAATCTTAGAGAGGGATACTCAACTAAGTACTTTGCATGTGATTTTGAATAAAGTACTTGCAAGAAAAATGTCATCAATGATAAGTTGTTCAATAAGAAACCAAGACATCAATAATAGCATAAGCATCAACAAGCTCAACAAGCTCCCCTTGATCTTGACATTAATGTCAACCACTAGAAAACCACTGATAACTTTCTTAATAATCCCCCCCTTTGGAATTGATGGCAACACCACCAAATAGTTTGGATCATTGATGACCACACCACCACTTGGTAACACTCCCCTTGTCAAGTAGAAGAAACTAGTATTGTTTTCTCACTCTCTCATTTTAATTTTTTGAGATAATGATTGATCATTCTCCATCATCTTCAATGTTATCATAGTATCCCCATTTGAAAATAATGGTGAAGGGTATGGTATGTTATATGAAGGTTGATAAGCATGGTGGTGTGTATTTTCAATTTGGAATATATGAAAAATATATGCATTAATTGTGATAAGAGTGGTGTAATAATGGTTTCAAATAACAACTCACCGTTCCTGGAATTCATTATGGCTACGCTTTACATACTCGTTTGGTCATTTGGAATTTTGGGTGTTGCCTCTGGTTCTACATTGAGGTTTTTAATTAAGCTTGAACTTAGTTGGTTATGCAACAGATCCCAATGGAATTTAAGCCCAAGAGTTGCACAAGAAATAGATCTAGTTGAGGTGAGTACTATATGTCATTTAAAAGCATTATGGTGGTTGATTTTTGTTCATAAATATTTGGCTTGGCCTAGGCATAGTTGGGTTTGTTGTTTTTGTCTTTCCCTACCCTGTTTCCTCACCCAAATAGACAAGATATGAATTGAATTTATACTAATATATGCATGCACTTTCATTTTTATTTTTTTTTGGAAGAAAAAGGAAGCCTGCCACTTTGTACAGTAAATGAGTTTTGTTAAAAAGCAATTGGTCTATTCAAGGTGTCTTATACATTAATATGATCTATGCATACTATGTTTTACTTTATGTGGAAGTTGAGAAATTTGTATGTATGGCTAACTATAACATAGATTGAATAAACTTGTGTGAACCTTGGTAAAAGTTTAATTTCCATATTTGATTTTAACTCTCAATTATGGTTTTAAATAATAAAAAATTTTGCTAAATATAGAAAGAAGAAAAAGAATTTTTAACACTATAGAGTAAATGGCAAAGTTTTATGATGGATGTACTCACTTGAAGGGCTGAAAACCTTACTATAAATTGTAGATCCCACTTTGTACAACATTGAAAAATTTAGATCAACTGTGTCAAAGGCTTGATGCAAGAGTAAAAATAAAATAAAAATAAATAGTGTACCTTTTCTTGTATGATTTACCAATTAACTCTATTTTCCCCAAGATAATAGTTTGTTAATAAGATAAAATAAGAAAAACAAGCAAACAAAAGAACCAAAGAAAAATTTAAGAAAGAAAAAAGTATTTATTTAGTTTTGAAATAAGAGTGGTTATTTCATAATACATGTGTCATATGCCTCGGCTCTGTCATAGAATGTGAAGTCAATATTCCCTTAGGTCGATACAGTTGGCTGATTTCAATGGAGTGGGTTTGGTCGAGAATGGAAATCACCCTCACTATTTCTTAACCCTCTTGATGACTTTCAAATCTGGTTAGGCGCAGCCTCTCCTCAAAGTGGTGTTTCCAACCCTCGATCTTCGTGTGTGGTAAAATACAAAATCCTACAATAAGTTGAAGCTCACGAGAGATTTTTCGGCGTAAATCACATGATATATCATTTGTCGAGGCGTTTCGAACCAACCAGTGTGGTTCATCGTTAGGACAAGTTGAAGAAACAGATCCAGCTTTGCATGTTAAATAGTTTGAGCAGAGCCTCCAATAGCTAACTTGACCAACGGCTAAATTTGACTTTGGACCAGGGTCATAAAAATAAGTTATTTAATAAATTAAATGGAAGTTAGTTATATTAAGTGACCTTACCTTTAAATATATATAAAAATTATGTGTGTGTATATATGTGTGTATATATGTATGTGTGTGTGTATATATATATATATATATATATAGATAAAGTAATTTAATTGGTTGTTAAGTTAATAGTTAGTTAAAAAGGTATTAACTATTTAATAAATACATAAAAAATATAATATTAAGTTAATTGAATATCTAATTGTTAAATTAACCTAAATAAATTTAAATAACCCATATTTAAATTAATTGTATACATGAATATACCTAAAGGATTAAACTACTTATAAAAATTAAATTTATAGCTATATATATAAATAAAATTAATTAATTTAATTAAGATAATAGTTAGTTATACTATTAGTACCTTTTATAACTAACTATTATCTTAATTAAATAAATAAATATATATATATATATATATATATATATATATATATATATATATATATAAAATGAAGTTTAATCCTTTAGGTATATTCATATATACAATTAATTTAAATATGGATTATTTAATTTTTTTTTTTTAGTTAATTTAACAATTAGATATTCAATTAACTTAATATTATATTTTTTATGTATTTATTAAATAGTTAATACTTTTTAACTAACTATTAACTTAATAACCAATTAAAATTACTTTATATATATATATATATATATATATATATATATATATATATATATATATATATATATATATATATATATATATATATATATATATATATATATAAAGGTAAGGTCACTTAATATAACTAACTTTCATTTAATTTATTAAATAACTTATTTTTATGACCCTGGTCCAAAGTCAAATTTAGTCGTTGGTCAAGTTAGTCGTTGGAGGCTCTGCTCAAACTATTTAACATGCAAAGCTGGATCTATTTCTTCAACTTGTCCTGACGATGAACCACACTGGTTGGTTCAAAACGCGTCGACAAATGATATATCATGTGATTTACACTGAAAAATCTCTCGTAAACTTGATATGGATCACAAAAGCCTCAATTCAACAAGTTGAAGCTCCTTGAAGATATAGTTCAAATTCTTGAATTGGTCTACTTTCAAAGCCAATAAAACTTAAATGGGGTTTCCCCTAATCGGCTCTCTCCACGTGACCAGATTTCCCCTCAATGGAATATATATATATATAGTCTTAGCATAATATTATTTATAATCAATAATAATTAGATTTAATTAGCTCCAAAACTATATATCAAGAAATGAATTAAAGGCAATAATGATTCCACTTATTGCACAAATACAATATATGCAAGGGTTTGCAAAATGTGATCCATTTATTACGATTGTACTTATCTCAATTACAACTACCTTACAAATGGGATCCTCTTATTTATAGGAAAAATTATAGCTAGTTGAACTCTCCTTTAATAAATATTAATAGGCATACAAAAGTTGGAGACTTAGTATTTTTTAACTCACAATATATTAAAATAATAATTTAATTTTTCGACAAGGGCGTCAAATTGGACATGAACCACGAGTTTCTTGTACTTATAGTATTTAGTGTTCAATATTCAAAATAGTACCTTCATTGTCCCCAACATTTCAATCCCTTAGTCCATCCTTCAACTCGACGTGCTCAAAAATGTGGTACGAATTCTCCTTGTGGCTGGATTTGTTCATCATGAAGAATAATTTAGTTATAACGACTATTTCCTTGGTCCATGTGTTAACTTCTCGGTGTATTTTTTAACCATGTGCAATTAATCACTAATACAAATTCTTAATCAAATATAAAATATACTAGGGAAAATACACAAATTTACAAAGAGATTTTATTCTAGAAACCCAAGCCCGAGAAATCATCACGCTCTTTTCTTCATTATATTTTTTTGTACAAACTTACAATACAAATATATCCTACAACATACATGAGCCATGAATCCAACCATATTTCCTTAACTAAAACTACAAAACCATGGGCCATAAGAGTACACAATCAATAGTCCAGGGCAGCAACACCATTGTTTCTCTACACCAAGAGAACTTCTTAGTGCTCATAGATTTTGTTAATGAATCTACAAAATTCGTCAAAGTGTACACCTTTTCCAAAAACACCTTCTTGTCTTCAATCAAATCCCTCACAAATTGATACTCAACATCAACGTGATTTTTCTTCGAATGATAAGGAGGATTCTTCACCAACAAAATTTCACTTGGTTGTCACAATCAATAGTAACATTAAGATTTTAAATAAAATCCAAATGACCACAAGGATTAGTAACATTAGAGATAAAAATAATCCAAATGACTTGATTTTCATGGTTGCCTCAAATGAAATAATATCACCTCTAATAATAATAATCCCTTCAAATTCCAAACTTTATTGGGATCCCTTTCAAATGAATAAACTTATTGTGGAAACCCCTCTTTTATGGCCCTCATGGGACATGTTTGTGAGGGTAAGATAACCTCTATCACATTAACAATGATGGTGGTTTCATGCCAAGCTTTTTTAGTTATAGAGACAAACATGAAAATTTTCAGTTTGCATTCATACCTTCACACGCATGAACCACGACATTTTAAAAATTACCTTTACATTTCCTCCTTTAATATTATCCTTACTGAACGGGATGAGAATGAGATTTTAGTAGTATGAAGTAGTTGTATTTCATGTTTTATGGGTATTCTCAAAACTACCCCTATAGGCAAAAGCTCCATTTTGGCTTCCTGTCATGACTAGAGTGGAGTGGATTGGATGAAGAGGATAGATGTTGTCATTGATTCATGCACATGCATGAACCACAAAATTCTTAAAATTACAACCTTAATATCATCCTTACTTACAATTACTCCCTTAATATCATCCTTACCCAATGGGACTAGATTTTAGTGTTGTGAAATGAATGTATTTCATTTTGTTTGGGTAACCATTTTTTTTAATATCATTTTTACTCATCTATACAGGATTTTAATATTCCAAAATTGTTAAATTTAATTAAATTTTGTGTGAATATTCTGAAATCTCATTTATAAAAATGAAGTCAATTATTTAACTTATAAAATAAATGTATTTTAGTGAACCACCGAAAGGAATCAAATCTTTTTTCATTCTAAAAGAGGTTTGAATCTCAAGATATTTAATCGCTAGGACTAGAGTTAATATGGATCTAGACTAGTTTAATTATTAATTATAATTATAATTATTGATTTTATGTTTTTTATTTTATTTTAATTTTATGTAACATGACATGGTTAAAATGTTTTGTTGACAATTATAATTATTGATTTATTTTATTTTATTTTGACCAAGTCAAAATCATGTTAAACATTATAACATCTCTACCATACTGGTTTAGAGAGAATGCATGTATTTCACTTTGCACGGACCATCATTTTCTTTAATATTATATTTACTCAACTAGATTGGATTTTAGCATTATGAAATCGATGTACTTAATTATTTTAGGTAACCATTTTGGGGAAATGAAGAGTCTCATACCTACATGTAAGTGACTATTTCAAAATAATTAAAAATTTATGAGTTTTTCACACTTCACCATTTCATTATATATATATATATATATAGAGAGAGAGAGAGAGAGAGAGAGAGAGAGATCACAAGTTAGATTGAGCAATTTATATTTTAATCATTATTTCATAATTTATGATGGGAAATATATAATTAATGTAGATATATAATTCAAATTAGAAAAATCATATAAATTAAATGGTTGGTAAATGTTAATAAGCATCAATATTTATAAACATCAAAACACTTGCTACATAATACATATCATGTTGGTAAAATTTAATTTGAAAAAAAAATCATAAAAACAAATTAAATTGTAGCTTTGTTTTAAATTATTGTTATTTTATTATTAGCTATGAAAAGAATTAATATACAAGTCAAACATTTATACAGTAAAAAAATATGAAATAATATTCTTAACCATTGATATTTACCCTACTTTACCGTGAATATTATTAAGTTGTAAATAGGCTTCATGTCCAATACCATGGCTTATCAATACCACATGCCAAAAAAACCATAAGTCATTTCATATGACACTTGTTCATATGACACTTTTTTAATTAATCAACTTAATTAGAAGTCAAAAAAACTCATAACTACTTTTTAGATAAATCTGAACTTTTAATTTATGTGAAGTACTATAAATATTCTAGAATATTTTGTAGACGTAAAATTCATACCATCCACCTAATAATTATTAATCAGCTTAGGTTCACCTTATATCTAGATCTACCAAGCACGGAAAGGGGTCAATTCTAGAGTTAAGATGGGTATAGGTTGGTACTCATGCATTCCACAATGGATTTTCTCAAGCCTTTAAGTATGCTTCATCCTAACAAATACCATGGGAAAATTCATGGCTTGTCAAAACCTAGAGCCCAAAAATAGCTACTAAAAATTTGTTATTATTATTATTATTTTATCGAGTCAAAACGTTTACATAACATAAAATAACAAGACATTACAAAATCTCTTCCATACTAGCCAAAAGGCCACCTCTTGGCATAATAATTAAACCAACCTAGACTCATATTAACTCTTCATCAACCAAGCTCTTAGAGGGATCAAACCCCTTTGCACTCTAAAAGAGGTTTGTACCTCAAGAAATTTGATCCTTCTCGAAGCTTGGTACATCCAAACTTAAGGTGGATCTAAGTTGGTAACACACACAGACACACACAAACACACACACACACATATATACTTCTAACATAATAATAACATTGGCAAAACCATGGGTTTTCAAAATCTAGAGCCCAAAAATTGCCAATGGTAAATTGACTATTTTACCTCAATTTTGTTTTAATTACTTAATTTACTTTATTTTTTAAATTTTACTTTTATTTTATGTAATTTAACCGTGTCAAAATGTTTACATAATAAGATAAGATAAATGCATGACAACATCTTTTCCATAGTGTGCTAGAGAGCACCTCTCAACACAATTAAAATTCTAGAAACCCTATTACAAAATAAACACTCTGATCTACATAATGACTTAGTAAACATGGATAAAAATCAAAGTACATAGCTTATAATATGCCTTACGTTGTTGGAAGTTAAATTTTCCAAGTATTGATGGGGCTTAGTATGCATGACAAAGAACAAAATTTGAAGCTCATGCCCGCTACCAGGGGGATCTAGTTAGCCAAAGAAAAACAAGTAAGATCTCTCACTTTTTTGGGAGACTCCTTCCTTCATAATCAGCAGTTGGTGAAGGGATTCTCTCCAAAGGAAATAAACATTAGAAATTTATATGAAAATAATTAGGAAAGCAATGAAATTTCCATGTTCTCTATGATCTCAATAAAATTGGGGACGATGTGCTAATGAAGGGTGTAAAGTAAGATTGGGAGACTTAAAAATCAATGGTCAAATCAGGAATTTTCCTATTCCTTAAAGCTAAACGGATTGGCATTACATAGTTATAAAATATTGCATTATCAATCAGTTATAGTATGACATGTAACTTTTTCTTTATTTGGTTATTTTTGTAAGTTATATACCTACAAAACCCTGCTTTTTGTTGTCCAAATTGGAGTCCCTCTAAAAAAAATATAGTTTTGATGGATAAGTGGGTTCAGGAAAAAAAATTGAAGATTTAGATATATACTACCTGATGTATTTGCTAGGATAGAGGCACATACTTGCATATAAATACAAAATTCTCATTTTGGTTTTAAAAAACAAAACAAAATACATCTTAGATTGCTATCATTGAAAAAGGGATAAAACTTAACTTAAATATAACTTTATTTTAAATTATTATTATTAATTTTAACGATAAAATAATAATAAATATGAGTTAAACATATATACATTTAAAAAATAATCTTATACAATTCTTAATGATCAAGATCCTTTACCTATAAATAGACATTGTTATAATATCGTGGTTTACTAATACCACGTGTCCATAAAACCATGACATTTTCTTAATTAATGAATTTAAATAAAAAGGTATAACTACTTTTAAGATAAATCTCAACCTTTTATTTGTCACTACTACTAAGAATGTCTTAGAATATTCCATGGAGTTTAAATCCCTGCCATATAGCTAATGATTAGTGTGTTCATATAAATTAAATGACTGGTAAATATGGATAAGCATGGCATTAAAAAATTTACCTTATGATACGTCTTTCATTTGCAAAAATTTAAAATAATAATAATAATATATATAATTAAATAATAACTTGAGTTTAAATTGATATTATTATATTAATTATATAAATATGAGTTAAACATATTGTTATTATGAAAAAATGGTACACCCATTTGTAAACAGTAGATGCCACTCTGATTTAGTAAGAAGCATGTACAAAGGTAGATTTTCAGTAAAATAATTACGAAGGACAAAAATTAAAAATTTCTCCTATAGTTCATTTAAAAAATAAACCCTCACAGATGCTCCAAATACAATCTGAGACACCCTCGTGGCTTTTTATTTGATAGTCACATGGGTCATAGAAAGTATATTCAACACCTTAGGGGACACATTGCTTGGAATAGACTCAACCCCCTGACATGGCAGGGCTGACCAATCGAACCTTGATGATCAAGAAGCCTTAATTGAAGGATGATGGTAGCTCCCATTTCATTTATGATCCAAATTATCTCATTTATGAGCCAAAGGGGGGAGAGAATGTCTCAAAATTTCTATAAATGAAAGAGGATGGAGAGCCAAAAACAAGACTAAGTTATGCATTGATATGCTACCAAAATTGCTCCAAGAAATCAAACATTCCAATGCTAAGAGGATTCCACCATTGAGATATTTTGTTATTTTCTTCTTTGATAGAGAAAGAGCTTCCAAAAAATATTGAAAAGGGGAAATCCTCATTGAGATACATTGAGAATAATTGCTCAAAACTCTCTTCAAGTGTCTTTAAAGTCTATTTGTAACTCTTCCACTACAAGCAATCAATAAAGAGGGCCCTCTTCCCATTACTTTGTGATTTTTTTGTTGCATAATTTTGTTTCAAGTTGTTTAGTTTAGTTTTATTTCATGCATTCCATCTAATTCAATGGTGTGTATTTTTGTAGGATTTAACCAGCTAGAAGATAAGAGAATTTGGGACACTTGTGCTACCAAAAACAACACACAAATTGGTGAATCCACTTGCTTTCCTTTTTTGATCTAATTAGTTGTTTGAAGGATTTTTCTCATTATTTTTTCCATTTGGCTCAGTCACTTAATATTTTGTGTAGTTTTTTAGGTCTCCCTTGGACCTTCCTTTAGCCTTAAAGCCTTTATTTTTAATTTTTCGGGTCACCCTTGCAACTTTTGTAGAAATAGACACAAGGTCTCATGATTGTGTATACCATAACCTGCAAGACACACAAACAACCATTTTTTTCATTGTAATCTCATTTTCGTAAGTTCTTAGAAACCTTTAGTGACATGCCTATACTCATGCAATTTTTGTATTGACTAGATCAGCTTTAAATTTATTTTGCTAACCATCATAACAAGAGTATTTTTTCTTATATTTTACTTTTAAAAATGTGTAGTTTGGGACTAGGTTTAGTGTAATTAAGAATGAGAGTAGGTTCTTCCTTCCTTATACCCTTGTGGAAAACATATGGGGATGTTTTGAAAATAATTTCATTTTTGGGGCCAAGAGTACTACTAGTAAAAAAGAGAGTAGGCTCTCCCTCCCTTGCACCATTTTGGTGAACCTGTGGGGGGATCTGAAAAGTTTCTCAAACACTAAATTTTCCATCTCCCTATATACTCATCTAGCATAATTAGGAAAAGTAAGTGGCCCATTATATGCCCATGTTTTTCTTTTTCACAAGAAACAACATCACATAGTGTAAATAGGGGGACTTGTAACATATCACTACATATCCACATTTTTTCAATTCCAAAACTTTGTGTATTCACCATTCACCTTGCACACATCATCACATCACACACTAAATTCTTGCAAACTTTGTGTAAAGGGTCTACTATCTTGCAATATTTGTACTTAGTTTATTTGAATTTACATTTTGGCATCTTAAGCAAAGAAAAATCCTTTGAAAACAACCATAACTTGAACCAACTAGATTCCCAACAAGGGTCCCAAAATAATTGATAGTTCATGTTAGGACCATGTGGGTAGGTGTTATGAAACCAGCTCACAAAAAGATAGAAAAGATAGATCAACGCCTTAGAATTCAGCCTCTTCGAGGGGTCAACCTCCTTTACATTACACAAATGAACAATTCTTCGATGACACAAATGACTAAACCTCCCTTCTATATATAAGAGTCTTAAGGATCACAATATAATCAATCCGACATAACAGTAATAACATACGGGCACAACAATAACAATAGTGGGTTTCTATGGGGCACACTAATAACAATATGGGGACAATAGGGGCACAATAATAAAAATAAGGGCTACAATGACAATAGTAATGGGGAAATCACTAGTATTATAGGGACATAACATGCCCCTCTCCTTCCGAAAAGCATTGTCCTCAATGCTTGAGTAGTTTTGGATTCTTCTGTATAAAATTCTCATCCTCCCATGTGGAATCTTCAGCGGATAAGTTCTTCCACTTAATAAGATACTCCAAAATTAATCAATTTTGTAGCTGTTGAGTTCTTGTTTCTATGACTGCTTCCGGTTCCAATATGATTTTTCCTTCCCCGTCAATTTCTGCTAATATTGTTTGAATTGGGAGCTTGTCACCTATAACCTTCTTTAAACATGAAACATGGAAAACTAGGTGACCTCGGGAAGCTGCAGGAAGCTCCAATTTGTATGCCATAGTACCAATCGTTTGCAACACCTTCTATGGACCATAATACTTTGGTGATAATTTATTATCCTTCTTATCCATATTGAGGGACATTTGTTTATATGGTTGTAGTTGTAGGAATACCCAGTCACCTACATCAAAACTTCTTTCACTGCGATGTTGATATGCCTGTTGTTTCATTCTATTCTACACCAACGTGAGGTTATCCTTTAATAGTTGGAGAACTTTTTATTGATGCTCAATGTGATGTTCCACTGCTTGAACCTTAGAATTTTCTCTTAAATATGATGTGATGGATGGTGGATGATATCCATAAAGTGCCATAAATGGGGTCATTTTTGTTGTAGTATGGGAGGAAGTGTTATACCACCATTCAACCAGAGGCAACCATTTGACCCATTGTGTTTGTTTATCAGTTACAAAGAAACAAAGATATCCTTCCAAACATTTGTTTATTATCTCAATTTTCCCATCAGATTAAGGATGATAAGATGAGCTATGAGCTAACCAAGTACTGAGACAAGAAAATAATTATATCCAAAAATTTCCAGTGACAATGGGATCTCTGTCGCTTACAATAATCTTTGGGTTTCCATGTAGCTTTTGAATTGTTTCCATAAATGTAGTAGAAACTGTATTGGCTATAAATGGATGTGATAATGCACAAAAGTGTGCATACTTGGTAATTCTATCAACTACCACCATGATGACACTCTTTCCTTCAGACTTGGGTAAACCTGTTATAAAATCCATTGAAACCTCCTCCCAACATTGGCTTGGAATGGATAAATGTTGTAATAGACTTGGGTTCTTAATTGTTTCAACTTTATTTTTTTGGCAAACCAAACATTCTGCCACAAACTTTTGAATATCTGATTTAAGGCCATCCCAAAAAAATTCCTTCTTAACCTTGTGGTAAGTTTTTAAAAATCCCAAGTGCCCTCCTAAGGGAGAAGTGTGCAATTCCATAAGAATCTTTTGTTTGAGTTGGGAATTCTTACATAAGTATAAGCGATCTTTGTACCATAACGAATCATTTTTACAACTAAATGTATCAGATGTACTAGGATCTTGTTGTAACTTTTGAATGAGTGCCCACACTTCTTCATCATTCTTCAATTCATCCCTTGCTTTGTTTATCTAATCTGGTTGGATAATAGAAATGGCGCACATCAATGCTTCCACATCCTCATCCTTTCTTGAGAGTGCATCTGCCACAACATTTTTCTTCCCTTTTTTGTAGACAATTTCAAAGTCATAACCCAACATCTTTGTGACCCATTTTTGTTGCTCTTCAGAGGATAATATTTGTTCTAAAAAGAATTTAAGACTATCATGATCCATTTTTACCTTGAAGTGTCTTCCCATTAGGTAGGGTTGCAATTTCTTAAGTGCATGTAGTATTGCCAACATTTCCTTCTCATAAATAGCTTTTGTTAAATACTTTCCTTTGATTGGATGACTTTTGAAAGCAATGGGTCTTTCATCTTGCATTAAAACATCACCAATTCCATTTCCTGAAGCATCACATTCCACAATAAAGGTTTTTGCGAAGTCCGACATAGCTAAGACCGGTGCTTGGAACATTGCCTCTTTAAGATGTTCGAAGGCATTCGTTGCTTCTGGAGTCCATGAAAATGCATCTTTCTTCAATAATGTTATTAGAGGTGCTGCTATGCTCCCATAATTCTTTAAAAACTTGCGATAATACCTTGTCAACCCGAGATATCCTCGCAAATGCTTTATGGATGTGGAGATTTTCATTCCTTAATGACCTTAATTTTGCTAGGGTCTACCTTAACACCTTCATGAGATACAATATGACGTAGATATTCCACCTCTTGTACTTCAAAGAAACATTTGGATCTTTTTGCATATAATTGTTTCTCCTCCAATAGTTTGAGCACCTTGTCAACATGTTGAACATAATCCTTCCAAGACTTGTTGTAGATTAGTATATCATCAAAAAATACTAACACAAATTTTCTAAGGAAGGGTTTGAAAATGGAAGTCATCAAACCTTGAAATGTAAATGGTGCATTGGTAAATCCAAAGGGCATGACCAAAAGTTCATAATGACCCTCATGAGTTCTAAATGTTGTTTTTAGAATGTCTTCAGTCTTCATTCTAATTTGATGATATCCTAAACAAAGATCCAACTTGGTGAAGTAAATTGATCCATGAAATTCATCCAATAATTCATTAATGATAGGAATGGGAAATTTATCTTTAATAGTGAGCTTGTTGAGCTCCCTATAATCCGGACACATGCGCCATGATCCATTCTTTTTGTGCACCAATACTACTAGAGCAGAGAAAGAACTTTTACTAGGTTGAATTATACCAGCCTCTAGCATTTCTGCAACCATACATTCAATTTCACTCTTTTGGGCATACGGATATCTGTACGGCCTGATGTTTGGAGGAACACTTCCTGGAATCAAATGAATAGAATGATCATGATCACGAATAGGTGGGAGGCCTTTGGGAGTCTCAAATACCTTGGAATGATTATCCAAGACTTTTTGGAGATCTAGAAAAATAGATGATTTCGATGTGGGAACCTCTAGCAAACATAATTGTGCAATTACGTCTCATTGTTCCTTCTTTAGGATCTTTGTCATACCATTAGAGTTGATTATCTTTCTCATTTTTCCTGCAATACCCCTTAATTCAACTTCCTTTCCTTCCGCACAAAATTTCATGAATTTTTCTTGAAAATTAAAAGCTATTGTACCCAAGGATTGTAGCCATTGGACTCCTAGTACAACATCAGCACCACCCATTGGAATGGAAAGCATTGGGCTATTCAATACATATTCTCCCATGGATAGCTTGATATTATGGCACTTTCCATAGAAATTTATGGTTCCTCCACTTACAACCATCACTTGACACTCTGGTGCTAGATATAGGAAGAAATTCAATTCCTTGGCTATCTTACAATGAATAAAATTATGGTACTTCCCAAATCAATCAACACTATTACATTTTTCTTCTGGATAAGTCCTTCTATCTTAATAGTTTGAGGAGTGGTAATTCCAGCCAATGCATCACAAGATATGGTCGAATTCATTTATTCTTTATCTAGGGTTTGTTCCTAGAGTATATCCTCTTCTTTTGACATTTCTTGTTCCTTTTCTTCCTCCTCTTCACAATCTATGTAGAATAATTTCTTCTCAGCACACTTATGACCTTTAGTGTATTTTCTATCACAATTATAACAAAGCCCTTTTGCTCTTTTTTCTTCCAATTGTTGTGGTGTCAACCTTGTAGGTTGTGGAAGGCTAGGGGCAACAACACTTCCATATTTATAGTTTTGAGTGGTAGGCTTCCTGGTTGCCATAATTCTTTTGTCCATTTTTCTTGCTAACTTGAATGCCTTCTCCATTGAATCAGGTTCCCAAAGGCGAAACTCATGTTGGAGATTATCCTTTAAAGTCCCTATGAACGCATCAATCATATGCTCCTCTAGAATATCTTTTACCCTTATGTTTAATTTTTGGAAGCCCTCAATGTGCTCCATCATTGAACCCTTTTGTTTGATATTTATCAATTGGCTAAAAAAGGTGTTTCTTTTTGTATCCTCATAATGTGCTATCATTTATTCTGTAAAAATTGCCAAGTGACAATTTCATTACGAGAGAAAAGCGATCAATACCATACAAACTGATTTGGTTCCAAATATAAAGTTGCAATACGTACCTTTTGTGTGTTTTGCACATTATGGAGATCGAAAAATTGCTCCATCTGTAGTATCCATGTTCCAGGATCCTTGCCATCAAACTTACTCATATCAATTTTTGAAAAATGGTGGGTCTTCAATCCAACATTAGAGTCTATGAAATCATGATTAACATTTCTTTTGTTCTCATCATGAGCTTCGTTTACTACCCTCTCACCATTAGTAACCATTTCTTGTAGCAACTTATTCAAATGTATCTTCAATTCTTCCATCTTAGCGTCCATGCCATTCATCTTAGCGTACATGCCATTCATCTTAGCTTCCATGCAATCCATATTAGCTTCCATGCCATCCATATTAACTTGCATACCATTCATATTAGCTTCCACGCCATTCATCTTGGCTTCAGTTACCTTTTGTGAGAGTGAAATTTGTTGTACTTGGTCTTGTAATTTTGATATATTATGTTGCATTTATTCCTCTTCTTCATGAGTCATGCTAGAGCTTTTAGATTGCTTACTAGGTGTTTCCATTTTATTTCTTCAGGGCATCAATTAATGCTAATAATTCTTCATTATTCCCTTTGAATTCCTTCAAACTAATTTTTCAAACCAATCTTATGAAAAATTTAAAAAAAAAACTACACAACTTTTTTTCACTTTGTAAGAGCTAGATATTGAATCTGTTGTATCTATGTAACTGCAGATCACAAATATCTAAAATTGTGTCCTGCAGTATCCCTTTGAGTCCTCTTTCTAACCCCATAATTCTGATCAATATTGGATTCTCCAAGGAAGAGTTATGCCAAATCTCCCACAGTGACCTAATTATAGACTAGTTCAGTAGAGGGAACTTGTACGACATGCCATGTGTCACTGTTTCAACCTTAGTATCTGAAACTAATATACAAAAAACTATAGGTCATCCTCTTTCTAAAACATCTTATGAAATTTCAATCTGATGCTCAAAACAAAATTTATGACGATTTTCCCCAAGTCGCATGTTTGGAATGTAATTCGGGAGTCTGCAAAAACCCTAAATTCCTCAAATCATATCTCTGAAAATATAGCGAGCCAAGCTCTGAAATTTGGACCCAAAGTTCAGAACGACTTCGGCTCAAATGGATGTTTTTTTTAGCATCTGAAACATTGCATAAAAAAAGTTATAGTGAAAATTCCACGATGACCTGTTTGGAGTAGCGAAACCCTAGAATCCAAAGCTCTGATACCAAATGTTATGAAACCAGCTCACAAAAAGATAGAAAAGATAGATCAACACCTTAGAATTCAGCCTCTTCAAGGGGAAAACCTCCTTTACATTACACAAATGAACAATTCTTCGATGATACAAATGACTAAACCTCCCTTCTATATATAGGAGTCTAAGGGGTCACAATATAATCAAGCCGATGTAACAGTAATAACATAAGGGCACAACAATAACAATAGTGTGTTTCTATGGGGCACACTAATAAAATTATAGGGACAATAGGGGCACAATAATAAAAATAAGGGCTACAATGAAAATAGTAATGGGGGAATCACTAGTATTATAGGGACCTAACAGTAGGCATCCCATAATCCATCATGATTGTGTTCATTCAAAACATGAAATTTATAACTTTAGGGAACTTTGAAATCGTACAACACCAAGTGTAAAATCTAGTGGTGAGAAGAAACCCGTGAAGGGGCAAGGCCTAGACGGAATATCATGGGCCCCATTGTGTCCCTCGATTCATGTTAGGGGCTCTAGGTCCAAAGTTGACAACCAGAAGCTAAGATTTTCTCATCCCCACCAGGCATAGGTAGCTTAGTGGCCACATTTTAGGGCATATTTCCCTATAAGTGGTGGGTGCTAAGTGGTGAGTGCAGTGTCACTTGCACCTGGAGGCAATTTTGATGCGATCGTTGGAAGCATCACCAGTTTCTTCGGAACATGGCCCCAATACCCCTCGTTATAACCCTCTTCCATACCTTGGTTGGTTTTTTGACTATTGGAAATGTCTCCAGTACTTTGGGGACGTGGACCTAATACACTTGTAAGATCATTCACAGGGCCCAATTACTATTTGAGCAGAAGGACACTAGGTATTTTAGAATTTTTTATCACATGCAAAACCTCACAAGCCCTTTTTTATTGTTTTACAAATTAATAGTTTAAAGGGGGAATTAACCATTTATTTCTTTTCTTTTCCTTATTCATGTGAATAATTTTTTTTTCTAAAAAACACCCCCTCACAATATTAGCATAGATTTACTATGGCATGGGGATCCAAGGGTTACTTGCCACTATATGCACCTATAAGGTCTCCCACCCTTACCAGGAGGAGTACCTAGTTTGTCACCATCTTGTTGTAGATGATAGAATCCAACTACTTTGATAGAAACATCTTTACTTGGTTCTACTTTGTTAGAAAATAGCTCCTCTCAAGGTACCACAACAACCAACCCTCAGGGTAATACCAACACAGCCCCATAGGGTACGAATACCAACACCACACCACAATTTCATACTACAATGGCTAATAACAATGAGATAGTACCATTTGTAGCTTCATTGAACCTTCCATCTCTTTCAAAAATCACAAATGACCCCATTTCTCATTATCCTCAATGGATGGTAATGTCAACCAAGTTACCATTAGACATTCCCAAGTTTGAAGATGAATAAGGAGATGACACAATCAACCATATTATGACCTTTCATTTATGGTTTTCATCCAATAGCATTATTGAGGACTTAGCTTGATTGAGACTATTTCAACACACCCTCACTAGCCGTATCATGAATTAGTATGTTAGCGAAGTCATAGGTTCCCATGGAACATTTCAGAGTCTTTAGCTAAATCTTTGCTCACCTTCATCTAGCTCCTAGTTCGTCATGACACGAGGTTGGAATTTTTAACACATTTTTTATAGAATGCTTTCACAGACATCTCAGACCATGTTCCTAAATGGTGTAAGCATTGTAAGCTTTGTAAAGTGTATGTTTCACCTACATTTCTTCTACATTTCATTTTGAAAACACTTTTTCCCATCATTACAAAATATGTCACAACCACACAAACTGAAGAAGAGGCTATCAGCAAGTTTCAACAATTTGAGCTCATTTACACACATTAAGGGTATATTTTCTCTGTTGTACATGGTATCCCTTGCCTACACTCTTTCACTCAAGACAAACCTGGAGCATCTAATGATATTGATGTGTTTATTTGGAACCTTAGACAAACTCAACTTGGGAACCTTCTTCCATATTTGGGGAATACATATGGTCCCTTACTATCATTCACATTGTTCGTTAGTATATTAATAGTGCTAATGCCATCTAATGCTAGATATTATCCTCAAAAAACCACACAGTCTCCTGATCCTCCCATGGAAGGAAATTAGTACCCAACATGCACTTCGAAAGGAATGTTGACCTATCAATCTACTTACATGAACCCTAACTAAGGGAATGCCTATTTTCCTTTCTTAATAAGATAAAAAAATAATCCCCCACCTCAACAGAATGCAAGTGTTGATTTTTTTCAACCTTATTTCCCTCATCAATAATAGTCATTTGAAAAACTGAACACTACAAATCCAGACAATGCTAATAAAAATCATGGGAAGAATAAAATAAAAGGAAACTAGGATAGCGGGGTAATCTACAACAACAAAAATAACCAAATGCATCAATTGGGCACAATCCCCCCAATTGAAACTAAAAGCAGAACTAGGATACTAACAATTCAAACATGGTAACCTATCAAACAAGTATTGAATTGAGTTCTCACTTTTTATAGGTAGAAAAAAATCATTCGATTTTAAAAAGTGTTGATTCATAATACACCTTTTTTTAGCATATTTTTGAAACTTTAATTTTTCTTATCTATTAAGTATGCATTTTAATTCTAGTGATTTTCATGTCAATTTGAAAAATGTTGATGTAGCATCAACCCCATTTTTTTGAGCTTATTTTTTAAACTTTAAATTTTTTGATATATTAATTATGGATAATTTTTTTTAAATGTTGATGCTTTTCATGCGGATTTTGAAAAGCATCAACATTTTTTTAGGTATATTTTTGACACTTTAAATTTTCTTATGTCCTAAGTATGCACAAATTTTTTTAAATGTTGATTATTTAACCATTTTTCAAGTTTTTTTATTCCTCTTCTTGTTTTATATCCTAAGAGATTTGTTTTTTAAGGGTTTTCCAAACTTGTGCTCTTTGTTTTTCTTTGCAATGTCTTTTTATAATGATTTTTTTTTTTTGCAAAGTTTAAAAAAAATAATAAAATTAAGGTTTTGAGGTTATGATATTTTATATATTTATATATCGTTTATTAATACTTCAATACACATCAGATAATTGTCAAATATTAAGTATGGATAAAAAATTTAAATGTTGGTGATTCTTTTGCAGATTTTGAAAAGTATCAACATTTTTTTAGGCATATTTTTGACACTTTAAATTTTCTTATGTTCTAAGTATGCACAATTTTATTTTAAACATTAATTATTTGTTTATTTTTCATGTTGGTTTATTCCTATTATTTTTTTTCATCCGCAGATGTTTGTTTTTTAAGGGTTTTCCAAACTTGTGGTTTTTGTTTTTCTTTGCAATGTTTTTTATAATGAATTTTTTTTTTTTTGCAAAGTTTAAAAATAATAATAAAATTAATATTTTGAGGTTAGCATTTTTTATATATTTACATATCATTAATTAGTACATCAATACACATGAAATAATTGTCACTAAAAAATAATAATTTTAAACATTCGATAAAAAATACATATTTTTCATATATATATATATATATATATATATATATATATATATATATATATATATATATATATATATATATATATAATTAAAAATAATAAGTATTTAGGGATATTTTCACTAAAAATGTCATGTTAAATAAAATATTTTTGTGAAAAAATTGCGTAAAAAAAATTGGAAAAAAACAAACAAACAAACAAATTTTATGAAATTTTTATGAATTTTATATCGAAAGATGATGACATTTGAAGTTTTTTTTCCAAAAAAAATGATTGAGATAAAATTTTAAGTAAAAATAACAAAAAAAATTGTTTAAAAAAAATAAAACACACAATTTAAAAAAAAAAATCCTTCAAAAAATAAATAAAATAAAAAATAAACATTAAAATATTTTTTTTTTAATTTGAAAAACCTACATTTAGAAAAAATAAAAAATAAATTTAAAAACATTAAAAAAATAAAATAAAAAACATCAACAAATAAATACAAATGCCCCCACCCAAGCCCCTTGGGGGCTAAGGCAACACATCTCTCCACGCCCTGGCCCGTGGCCCCTCCTGTGGCTGGGCAAGGGCTTGTTTATCACGCAACCCCTCCCGCTGTGGCCAGCGGATGGGCACGGCTGGAAGATTCTATGAATAGGCCAATCCCCACCCTGCCCCTAAGGGGCCTTCAGTATGTGTTTTGCCTTTTTTTAATTTTAATTTTTTTTTAATTTTTTTTATTTTAATTTAATTTTTTTAATATTTCTTTTAATTTTTATTAATTGAAATTTATATATTAATTTATTCATATTTTGTTTCAATTTTTTTTATGTTATTCTATTTTATTGTATTTGTCTTTAATTTTAATGATTTATTTTTAAATTTGTTATTGCCAAATTTTTTCAAAGATTTTTTTGCTTAATTTTTTTTAATGTTTTATTTTTTTATTTGTTTTTAATTTAATGATTTGTATTTTTATTTTTTTTAATTATCCAATTTGATTTTATTTATTTGTTTTTTTTGGTTTTGTTTTTGTGTTAATTTTTGAAAGAAAATCTTAAATTATGTTTTTTTAGAAACATTTTCTTGTTTTTCATTTATTTATTTTAAATGTTTTTTTCTTTAATTTTGTTTTTTTCTTATATTTTTTATGTTTGATTTTTTTTTGGTTTTTTTATATATTTTTATTTGTCAAAGGAAGAGTATATTGTATTCAGTTTGGGTCAAAATGCTTTAACTCTTAATTAATTTTCAATCTTTTAGAAACCATTTCCGAAGTTTATTAAAGTTTTTGTAAAATTAAATATTAAACGTATTTTGTCCCACGGGGCAGCTTAATTGGTAATCTAAGGTATGTGAAACCCTTGAAATTTGAGAGACCCAGATTCAAATCCCCTTGTTTACAACCCGGTTTACGAAAAGGAAGACAGGTTGTAGGCCCCCTGAGGTTTACTAGTAGTTATGTGTCACACGGGCTACTGGGTTCTTCTTCGATTGGGTTGTTGGGTTCCTCAATTTTTTTATTGGTGGATGACTAATTTTATGTCGTTTAAAATCAAATTTTCATAATTATAAATTGTTTAAAAAAATCAAAAATTAAAAATTAAAAATTCTAATCACCAAGTGTCCTCATAAATTAATTATCGAAAAAAAGGAATTCCAAATTTATGGATTTTTTCATAATTAATATTTTATTTTCCAAAAAAAACAATAGTTTCCATTACATTTTGATCTTTTACTAACCATGGAAACTACCCAATTTCAAAAACAAATGTAGCAATTCTGCATATTACATTGATTTTTCCCTTGTTGATTTTCTTCATATTTTTCCGACTTTTATTATTGAATGGACTTGTTTAATCATTTTCCTCAATAAACATTATCTATATTATATATTTTCACAATTCAATTTTAAATGATGATGCAAGATAAAAAAATTAAAATGTAAACCAACACTACAATAAATAAGGACTACATAGTAGCTAGTGCATGTGGCTTAGCTTAAATATAGCTTAAATAAACAAAAAAAAAAATAAAGACGGAGATTTTATCAGAAAAATAAAACAACCAATAAAATGTTGTATTGTTGAATGTCATCACCAAAAATTATGAAATATGATTAACTAATATTTTTTATATTAATATATATACACTTTAATATATATGTTTATTTTTTATATATATTTAAGTGTTTTATTTTTTATTAATATATTTATTTTTTTAATTAAATTTATTAAAATATGTTTTTAATAAAAAAATAAGTCATCAAAGTATGGAGAAAAAACTATAATTCATGGAAATGGAAATTATAGAAAAAGGGGAAAAAACTAAAAGTTCAATAAAAAGGAAACAAATTAAAAACAAAAATAAATTAACTAACAGAAATAGAAGTTACTAAAGAGCCCATAACAAGACCTCAACCAAT
The DNA here is from genome assembly GCA_031772625.1 of Pinus tabuliformis. Taxonomy (NCBI): domain Eukaryota; kingdom Viridiplantae; phylum Streptophyta; class Pinopsida; order Pinales; family Pinaceae; genus Pinus; species Pinus tabuliformis. The sequence goes on from CM062813.1 coordinate 563,405,011, forward strand.
CACGTTTACAAATAAATAAATTTATATAATAATAAAAAATAACAAAAAATGAATTCCCAATGTTAAACTATGGATAAGCAACAAAAAACTTTGGTCAAAGACAAACTAATACACAGTCAAAGAAAAATTGAATGCCTGATAAAATAAAATAATTTTTAGGAATCTTTTGCACTCATACTTAAGCCTTTGTGTAACTAAATGTTTTATTTTAATGTAGTAGACATTGTAATTTTTTATATTGGATATTTTATTACATATGAATTTTATGCCACACTATTAAGACGGCACAGGATACTTCATATCAATTTGATTTTTTCGATATAGAAATTCTACCATGGATTGTTCATTTTTGGTTGAAGTAGGATGAGTATAGATTTAAAATTACATAAATAGTTTGTTACAATAATTATTATTTTTTTAATTATTTATATTATTTATATCATATATATACATTATTTAATATAAAGATATTACACATTGTAATTTCCCCTCCTTATTTGGTCCCATGAGCTAAAGATGGAATAAAATGTGCACAAACACATTTCAATAAACTCTTAACTTTTGTAACAAACGATGATGTTGGGGCTAATGTTTCATCCAAATTTATTTATGCATGTTAGGTCCCTATAATACTGGTGTTTTCCCTTATTATTATTGTCATTTTAGCCCCAAATTATTATTGTTGTGCCCATGTTGTCCCCATATTGTTATTATTGTGCCCCATAGAAGCCCAATATTGTTATTGATGTGCCCTTACATTATTATTGTTATGTCAGCTCTAATTATATTGTGACCCCTTAGACACCTATATATAGAAAGAAGGTTTTGTCATTTGAATCATCCAAGAATTGTTCATTTATGTAATGTAAAGGAGACCTCCCCCTCGAATAGGATTATTTTGAAGTCATTGACATGTTTTTTATTCTATTATGTGAGCTGGTTGCATAACAATTGGTATCAAAGCTTTGGATTCTAGGGTTTCGCTGCTCCAAATAGGTCATCGTGGAATTTTTTCTATAACATTTTTTCTATGAACTTTCAGATGCTAAAATGAAAACCCATTTGATCTGAAAGCTTGAGGAACCTCGGGCCTGAATTTCAGATCTCGTTTCACTATATTTTCGGAGATATGGTCCAAGGAAGTTAGCATTTTTGCAGGCTCTCGAATTAAGTCCCAAACAAGTGACCTTGGGAAACATGTCACAACTTTCTCTCTGAGAATCATTTTAAAATTTCGTAAGAATTTACAGAAACAGAATGGACTGTAGTCTTATGTGTATCATTTGTAGATCAGAAGGTCGAAACAATGACATGTGGCACGTCATAGAAATTTGCTCTACGAAACCCGTCTATAATCAAGAAATCATGGGAGATTTGTCATAACTCTTTCTTGAAGAATCCAATCTTGATAAGAATCATGGGGTTGGAAAGAGGACTCAGAGGGATACCATAGAATTAAATTTTAGACCTTGTAGATTTGAAATTATAAAGATAAAATAGATTCAATATCGAGCTCCTATGAAACGAAAAAAGGTGTGTCATCTTGTTAAAATTTTGCATAAGTTTGGTTTGAAAAATTAGTTTGGAGTGATTCAAATGGCATATTGAAGCATGATTATCATTAATTGTTCCCCGAAGAAAGAAAATAGAAACACCTAGTAAGAAACCTGAAATATCTACCATGACTCATGAAGAAGAGGAAGAAATGCAACATGATATATCAAAATTACGAGACCAAGTACAACAATGTTCACTCTCACAAAACGTAACAGAAGCTAATATGGATGGTTTAAAGAAAGGCATAATGTATGGCATGGAAGCTAAGATGGAATCTAACATGGATGGTTTAGAAGCAAAACTGAAAGGAAACATTGAAGATTTGAAGAAAGACTGAAGGTTTGAAAGGAGATTTGGCCAAGTTGCTACAAGAAATGCTTCCTAATGGTGAAAAGGTAGTAGAGGAAACTCGTGATGAGAACAAAAGAAATGTTAAGCATGATTTCATAGAATCTAACATTGGATTGAAGACTCACCATGTTCCAAAGATCGATATGTGTAAGTTTTATGGAAAGGATCCCGTAACATGGATACTACAGATGGAGCAATATTTCAAACTCCATAATGTGAAAAACACACAAAAGGTACACATTGAAACTTTAAATTTGGAACCCAATCAGTTTGTATGGTATCGATGACTTTTATCTCATAAAAAAATTGTCACTTGGTCATTTTTTATGGAGGAAATGGTAGCACATTATGAGGGTATAAAAATAAACACCTTCTTTAGCCAAATGATAAATCTCAAACAAAAGGGTTCAATGGTGGAGCACATTGAGGACTTCCAAAAATTGAATATAAGGGTAAAAGATATTCCAGTGGAGAAAAGGATTGATGTGTTCATAGGGACTTTAAAGGATAACATCCATCATGAGGTTCACCTTTGGGAACCTGATTCATTGGAGAAGGAATTCAGGTTGGAAATAAAAATTGAAAGAAAAATTATGGCAACAAGGAAGCCTACCACTCACAATTATAAAGATGGAAGTGTTGCTGCCCCTAGCCTTCCACAACCTACAAGGTTGACACCACAAAAATTTGATTAAAAGATAGAAAAAGGGCTTTGTTACAGTTGTGATAGAAAATACACTAAAGGTCATAAGTGGGTCGAGAAGAAATTATTTTACATATATTGTGAAGAGGAGGAATAAAAGGAACAAGAAACGTCAAAAGAAGAGGATATACACCAGGTACCAACCCTAGAGAAAGAATAAATGAATCCAACCATATCTTGTAATGAATTGGCAGGAATTACCACTCCTGAAACCCTCAAGATAGAAGGACATATCGAGAAGAAAAAGGTAATCATGTTCATTGATTCAGGAATTACTCATAATTTAATTCATTATAAGATAGCCAAGGAATTGAATTTCTTCCTATATCCAGCACTAGAGTGCCAAGTGATGGTTGAAAATGGAGGAGCCATAAATTTATCTAGAAAGTGCCATAATATCAAGCTATCCATGGGAGAATATGTATTGAATAGTTCAATGCTTTCCATTCCAATGGGAAGTGTTGATGTTGTACTAGGAGTCCAATGGCTACAATATTTTGGTACGATAGCTTCTAATTTTCTTGAAATTTTTTTCAGAAGGAAAGGAAGTTGAATTAAGGTGTATAGCAGGGAAACCGGGAAATATAATCAACTCTAATAGCATGAAAAAGCTTCCAGACAAAGAACAACAAGGCGTAATTGCACAATTATGTTCACTAGAGATTCCCACATCGAAATCATCTATTTCTCTAGATCTCCAAAAAAAATTGGACAATCATTCCAAGGTATTTGAGGCTCCCAAATTCTTCCCAACTATTCGTGATCATGATCATGTAATTCATTTGATTCCAGGAAGTGTTCCTCCAAACATTAGGCCTTACAAATATCCATATGCCCAAAAGAGTGAAATTGAACGTATGGTTGCAGAAATGCTAGAGGCTAGTATAATTCAACCTAGTCAAAGTTCTCTCTCTACTCCAGTAGTCTTGGTGCACAAGAAGGATGTATCATGGTGCATGTGTCTGATTATAGGGAGCTAAACAAGCTCACTATTAAAGATAAATTTCCCATCCATGTCATTGATGAAATATTGGATGAATTATATGGAGAAATTTACTTCACCAAGTCGAATCTTCATTCAGGATATCATCAAATCATAATGAAGACTGAAGACATTTCGAAAACAGTATTTAGAACTCATGAGGGTCATTATGAATTTTTGGTCATGCCCTTTGGCCTTACCAATGCACCTTCTACATTTCAAGGTTTGATGAATTCCATTCTCAAACCCTTCCTTAGAATAATTTTGTTAGTATTTTTTGATGATATACTAATCTATAGTAAGTCTTGGAAGGATCATGTTCAACATGTTAACAGGGTGCTCAAACTACTAGAGGAGAAACAATTATATGGAAAAGCCTCCAAAGGTTTCTTTGGAGTACAAGAGGTGGAATATCTGGGTCATATTGTATGCCATGAATTTGTTAAAGTAGACCATAACAAAATTAATTCCATTAAGGAATGGAAAATCCCCACATCCATAAAGAATCTCCGAGGATTTCTTGGGTTGACAGGGTATTATCGCAAGTTTGATAAGAATTATGGGAGAATAGCAGCACCTCTAATAACATTACTGAAGAAAGATGCATTTTCTTGGACTCTAGAAGCAACGAAGCCCTTTGAATATCTTAACGAGCAATGTGACAAGCATCGGTCTTAGCTATGCCAGACTTCACAAAAACATTTATTGTGGAATGTGATGCTTCAGGTAATGGAATTGGTGCTATTTTAATGCAAGAGAAAGACCCATTTCTTTCGAAAGTCGTCTAATCAAATAAAATTATTTACATAATGCTATTTATGAGAAGGAAACGTTGGAAATACTACATGCACTTAAGAAATGGTGACCTTACCTAATGGGAAGACACTTCAAGGTAAAAACAGATCATGATAATCTTAAATACTTTTTAGAACAAAGATTATATTCAGAAGAGTAGAAAAAATGGGTCACAAAGATGTTTGGTTATGACTTTAAAATCATCTACAAAAAAGGGAAGCAAAATGTTGTTGCAAATGCACTCTCAAGAAACGAAGAGGATGTGGAAGCTTTGTTTTGTTCCATTTCTATTATCCAACTAGATTGGATAAACGAAGCAAGGGATGAATGGAATAATGATGAAGAAGTGTGGGCACTCATTCAAAAGTTGAAGCAAGATCCCAGTACATTTGATACATTTAGCCAGAAAAATTATTATTATGGTACAAAGATTTATTATACCTCTGTAAGAATTCCCAACTGAAACAAAATATTCTTCTCGAATTGCACACCTCTCCCTTAGGAGGGCACTCTGGATTTTTAAAACTTACCAACAAAATAGAGTTGAGACAATTAAGACCCTGGGTCTGTTACAACCTTTATCCATTCCAAATCAATGATGGGAGGAGGTTTCAAAGGATTTTATCACAAGTTTACCCAAGTCCAAAGGATAGAGTATCATCATGGTGGTATTTGATAGATATACCAATTATGCACGCTTTTATGCATTGTCTCATCCATTTAAAGCCAGTACAATTGCTATTGCATTTATGGAAATAATTCAAAAGCTACATGGAAAGCCAAAGATTATTATAAGCAACAGAGATCCCATTTTCACTGGAAGTTTTTGGACAGAATTATTTTCTTGTCTGGGTACTCAATTAGCTCATAGCTCATCTTATCATCCCCAATCTAATGGTAAAACTAAGATAGTGAACAAATGTTTGGAAATATATCTTCTTTGGTGTGCATATGATAAACAGACATAATGGGTCAAGTGGTTGCCTTTGGCTGAATGGTGGTATAACACTTCCTTCCATACTTTAGCAAAAATTACCCCATTTATGGAACCTTATGGATATCATCCACCATCCATCACATCATATTTAAGATAAAATTCTAAGGTTCAAACAATGAACATAGATACCGACCAAACGGGAACTATTACCTCAAAATGGGTCTAGCCCAAAAAACCCAAAAAAACATGAAAAAACAACCCAAAAATGAAAATTGTGTATGCGAGAACGACTTTTTAGGGTAAATTTTCAACATTTTCTTAAAATGGAAGTAAAAACCATTTTTTTTTTGCAAAATGGATAAAAAAACACCCTTAAAAAAATAAGTGTTGATTTTGGAATAACAAAAAAAAAATAAGGTTACAATTTTGACATTTTTTAACAATGGAATTAAAGATAAAATATCCAGACTTTGAAAAACTGTAAAATTCAAACAATTTTCAAACATGATGTTAAAGATAAAATATCATGTCTTAAATCCTGATAATTCCAACAATTTCCATCCATGTTGTTAAAGATAAAATACCCTGACTCTAGAAAACCCTAAAATTGTAATTATTTTCAACCATGGCATTAAAGATAAAATATCATGATTTAGAAAAACATTAAAATCTTGAAAAAATTTCAACAATGTAATTAAAACCAAAGAATATGACTACAAAAAAAATCTCAAGTTTTCAAAATATTTCAAGCATGACATTAGGGAAAGATTTTATGAAAAAAAACTTTAAAAATGAACACCCAAGAGTAATTTATTCTTTAAATGCTAAATATATAGCGATTTTAAAATCTTAGCCTCAGACAACTTGATACATTACAACAAAAATTTAAAATCAACCATCGAATTAACATGCAGTGTAGGTGAACTCGACCTGTTGTAATGAAAACTTAAAGACCAACTATGAAATTGATACATTGTGGGGGTAGAATCATTTATTATAATGAAAATTTTAAAATCAACTATCAAATTGCACATAATGGGATCAGATTGTTAGACGAGCATTGACATGGGACCTTGTAGAAAAAAAGTAAAAATAAAAACCAAAATAAAAAATAAAAGTATAAAGAAATAAAAATACAAAATAAAAAGTAAAAAAAATCAAATATCAAAAGAAACAATAAAAAAATAAAACGCAAAAAATAATACAAAAGAAAACAAAAATTTTAATATTGATAGAAAAAAAAAATGAAAAAAAACACAAAAAATAATATAAAAGAAAACAAAATTTAAGTATTCAAAAAAAAAGCAATTAAAAAAAACACAAAAAATAATAAAAAATAAAACAAAAATTCAAATACTGTAAAAAATTAAAAGCAGTTCAAAAAAACATAAAAGATAATACAAAATACACCAAAAATTCAAATATAGAAAATAAAAACTTAAACCAATAAAAAAAACATAAATTCTTTTAAAAAATAATAACAAGAAATAAAACACTAAAAACAAAATCAAATATAAAAGGAAAAAACAAAAATACTCTAAAAATGTAAGAATCAAAATAAAGTTAATGTATAAATAAGAAAAATTAGAAAAAAAAAAAAAAATATATAAATATAAACAAAACAAAAATAGACATAATTTAACAAAAACAAAATTAAATAAACAAAAAAATTAATTAATTAAAAAAAATCAAAATAAAAAATAAATTAAAATTTAAAAAATATTAAATAAACAAAAAAATCAAAATAAAACAAAACAAAAATTAATAAACAAAAAATAAAATAACATAAAATAAAATAAATTAATTAATTAAAAAAAAATCCCGCCACCCCTGGGCAGAGATGGCCACGGGTGTTAGAGGGATGCAGGAATCGGCCTTTCCAGCCTCTAGGCAAGGTTGGTGGGATCTTTTTTTTCATATATAACTTTTTGTTTAATTTTTAATTGTTTGGTTTTGATTTGATTTTTTTATTTAATTTAAATATTTTTATTTTTTTTGTAATTTTAATATTTTTTCATTTTTTTATTTTAATTTTATAACTTTTATGAATTTTTTTCAGTTTTTTAATTTAATTTTTTAATATAATTTTGTTTAGTTTTTATTATTATTATTATTATTATTATGTAGATGTATTTTATTTTATTTTTGCTTAAAAAAACCATTATAGATGTGTTTTTTTGTTTAATTTTCAATTTTTTTCTTTAAATTATATGTTTAAAAAAAAGTATTATTTTTTTAATTTTTAAAATTTTAATTTTTTATTTTTTGTTTAATTTTTTTATTTTTATAATTTAAATTTTTTTTTACATTTTTATGTGTGTTTTTTTTTCGTTTTTTATACATTTTTTTATTATTTGCATTTCTTTGTCATGTTTTAAAAAATAAATTAAGTTTTATTACCAACATGAAAATCACAAACATTTAAAGTGTAAAAAATAAGCCCTCTAAACAAAAGGGTTGATGTTGCATCAACACTTTTCAAAATCAAGATGAAAATCACTAACATTTAAAAAAATGTTCATACCTGATACATATAAAAAAATTAAAGTGTCAAAAATAAACTCTTTAAAAAAATGTGTTGATGCTGCATCAACATTGTTCAAAATCAAGATGAAAATCACTACCATTTTTAAAAAAATGTTCATACTTCATACATAAGAAAATTTAAAGCGCCAAAAATATGCTCCAAAAAAAAGTGTATTCTGAATCACCAATTTTCAAAATCGGGTGATATTCTGTAACCTTGAAAAACGGGTACTAGGTAATTTTCTCATTTGATCAGTAACTATGTTAGTGGAAGATCACATCGAGCATCAACAACAAGTTCTCCAACTCTTAAAGGATAACCTCACTTTGGCACAGAATAGAATGAAACAACAGGTAGATCAACATCGCAGCGAAAGAAGTTTTGATGTAGGTGATTGGGTATTTCTACGACTACAACCATACAAACAAATGTCCCTCAAGAAAGCTAAGAAGGATAATAAATTATCACCAAATTATTATGGTCCATACATGTTAGAAAACATTAGTATTATGGCATACAAATTGGAGCTTCCTACATGTTCTCGAGAGCACCTAGTTTTCCATGTGTCATGCCTAAAGAACATTATAGGTGACAAGCTCCCAGTTCAAACAATATTGCCAAAACTTGATGAGGAAGGAAAAATCATATTGGAACCTGAAGCAGTCATAGAAAAAAGAACCGACAACTATGAAATCGATCAATTTCAGAGTATCTCATCAAGTGGAAGAACTTACCCGCAAAATATTCGACATGCGAGGATGAGAATTTTATACAGAAGCATCCAAACTACTCAAGCATTGGGGAAAAAAAATTTGAAGGAGAGGGGCATGTTAGGTCCCTATAATACTAGTGTATTCCCTTATTATTATTGTCATTGCAACCCCTTATTATTATTTGTGTGCCCATGTTGTTCCCATATTGTTATTATTATGCTCAATAGAAGCTCACTATTTTTATTATCATGCCCTTACATTATTATTTTTATGTTAGCTCTGATTATATTGTGACCCCTTAGACTCCTATATATAGAAAGGAATTTTTTTCATTTGAATCATCCAATAATTGTTCATTTGTTTAATGTAAAGGGGGTTGCCCCCTCGAAGAGGCTGATTTGGAAGTCGTTGGCCCATCTTTTCTTCTATTTTGTGAGTTGGTTGCATAACAATGCACCTATCTCTATTTTTCTCCAAAGTTATCTAGTCCATTAATTACTTCTGCCTTTTTCCTTCTCTGCATTCAGATTTTTTTCATCACTAAATTTATGAATTTGTTCAAGCATTCAATAATTTCTATCGATTACTTGTTGCATAAGAGGTATGTACTAAGTAGCAATGTTGCATATTACAAATGTTGAGAAGTTTTTTTTATTTCTTCTTACCAGTTAGATGTGCAATTTCTTTAATACTTAATATATAGTTTATAGTGATATTTGAAAAACATTGACAATGATATTAAAATATGTTGAGGCTAATGTTTCATCCAAAATTACGTATGCACCTATCTCTATTTTACTCCAAGGTTATCAAGTCCATTAATTACTTTTGTTACTTCCCTTCATCATATCCAAATGTGCTTTATTATTAGATTTATGAATTTGTCCAAGCATTGAATAATTACTATCGATTACCTTTTTCATAACATTCATGTACTAAGCAGCAACACAAAAAGTAATTAATACAAACCTAATAAGGAAAAAATGGTACATGTTAGCCTCATTATGAAAAACATATGAATATCTAAACATTAGAGATAAAAACATCACTTAATATGCTTTAAATACAAATGATATTTTATTGTGATGAAAGATGATTAATAGTCCATGAAAATCCAAAATATCAACTAATCTTTATTGTGAACCAAAAGGTTAACATATATTTCTAAATTAACTTGCCTCTTCCTCACACTGAAATTCTTTTAGTTGTGTTGAATAAGGGTGAAATTTTTCAATTTATTCCCAATTCATGGGGTGGATTTTCTAACAAACACAACAAAGTTAGGTATATTGCTTTCACCTCATCCCATGAGACAAACATTTCACATGAGGCCATTTATATAAATAGAAAGGGAAAACTAGGTAAATAATTCACTTCAGAATACAACACAAAACAAAGAATAAAAAAAATAAATTAAAAAATTTATTATTATTAAATTAATAAGAATTTCATTATTGTAAAATTAAATTGAAACAAGTCTAATATGTAGCATTGCTGCTAAGTACCTACTTCTTATGAAAAAATTATGGGGTGAATGTGATCATATAACTTAGTTATATTAAGTGCATGATTTAAGCACCACAACCTTAGTGGATAGGGAATCAAATTGCTAACAATCTATTGGTAAATGATAACATAGTTTTATGAAAAAAAGGGTCGGCAACAATTAAATAATTAGACAATAAAATATATTATGATTAATAAAATATATTAATGAAAAAAGGTGAAAAAACATTGCTATTAGAAAGAATACAACAATTAATAGAAAAAAAGCAAGGAATGATTATAGGTTAATAAATATTTATTGTTAAAAATAAGTATGACAATGAATGGAAAGGAAATATTAATTATGGAAATATATACTTACATACATACATACATATATACATACATATACATACATACATACATACATATATATATATATATTGTATGTATCTATATATATATATATATATATATATATATTCCCTGATCGGGATGTTAACCGGTCATAGTGGGCTTGTACGGGCCCAGGGAATAATGAGGCTCATTAAGAGCATCACGACCACCCTCCACATGCATCTAGAACTTGGAGTGGTGGCGACAAGCATGTGAGGGTTAATGCATGGGGGAAGCAGCGTGTTAAGGATAGTTGGAGAGGGTAAAACCTTGTTTGGATTGTTGAGGAGAGTAGTGTGGGTGCTTTCGATCCTGTGGAATGGGTGGGCGAGGGGAACTCGGGACAGACGGAGGCAATCGACATCCTCAAAATTTGGTAGTGAATCCTAGTATGTTATCAATCTTCAACCTGCAATTTTAGTTAGAATGGAGCAGTTTGTTTAGCCTTGGGTCGAGGAATTGAATGTGTCTGGGTTGTGGGGTGACCAGTTCTAGAAGGGTCAGAAGCATGGCCTTGTTTGGCTCTAGGTTGGGTCAGTGTCCATAGTTTTGCTTGTCCCTGTGTCTGTGGAATTCAGGATTTGTTTGTCTCTCATGGGTGCATGTATGGTAGAGATGGTCGAGCATAGGGATGGTCGAGCATAGGGATGGTGGAAATTCCCCGCCCATGGGGCAAGAAGAGTGGATAGGGGGTTGGATCTGCAGGGAATGGGGGGGTGATTCAAATTGATGTAGTGAAGGGAGAGCCATGGATTCAATAAATCCCAGATATACCGTCTAGTGGAAGAGGAGTGGAGGTAGAGAAGCCCAGTCGGTCAAATTATGGGTCAGTTTGGTCCTGTGGTTTCAAATTTCATGGGTTGGGAACCTTTGTTTGGATGGAAATCATATCGGGTATCGATGGTGGGTGTGGATTTATGTCGAGAAATTAAAGTCAGATATGGAAAAAGTGGTCCTGATTCCCACTGCCTCGGAAGTCTACATAGGGTCACTAAGAAAGGGGTTCAATGGGCTATGGGCTCAATCTCACGACTGGCTCGAAACCCATTTCAATTCCTGTAATTATGTCTGATTGATGAAATCAATAATTGTTGGAAATTGTTGCTATATTACTGATGGCATGGTAATAGTTGGTAGGGCCAGCTCGTTTAAGCTCTTCAATGAGCTAAGGAAGTCATGCAATAATGATGGCAATAGAATCTTGTGTTTGCATACAATTACTTGTAGATAGTGGAATGGGTTCCTTACTCGGTCGATGTATTTTGAATTTGAAGTAGGTCTATAGCGGGAGCACGACCGCTAGTAGTGTCGAGCACCCAACTTGTGGCCCTGGGTAGGTGAAAAGTTGAGAGTGCAAGAAAAAGAAGAGCATTTGAAAGGCAGCAACAACAAAATGGCTCAAGCGAAGGGAACAAAGAATAACAAAGGTGGAAATCGAGGATGGGGGAGGCAGAGAAAGGCAACCCCATCACCGGGAATCCAACCCAACTCCTCTAATGGGACAGTTGGGATAGGATGAGGGCGTTATCCAGCCTCACATATTATTCATGAAGTAGCCCAAGCTTACCATGCCAGCATGTCCAACCGGTTAGGCAACCGATCGCAGAGTGGGAAGAAGAAATATGGCAAATAGTGGAAGACTTCGATTTGGACATGGATGAGTGGCAAGCAGTGGTCTTGGATCCATGCTATACTCGTGGAAGGGTAACGTAGTACGCGTAGAATATACAGCTATTCTGAATGATGAAGAGCATTCTGATGAAAGCTCTAGAACATTTTCCTCCTGACATGCATGCAACCCCTGGGGGGAATCGGGGAATTCATATTTCACCAAAGAATTGCAAAAAAATCAGTTCTAATTTCAACGCCTTACGACCAGTCCACAACGGGGTTAGCCTGGTGTTAACTCAGGGTTTATTTGAAGTCTCCGCAAGTCAAAGGATCCAGTGGCCATCATTATCTGATGGATATCGACTAAAGATTTGGGTGGACATTAACTCTTGAACCGGACCTGACATTGATTATATTACAGTCTATAAACCCCATCGGGTCCGTCCTAAGGAATTAAGCACGTGGAAAAATCCAGACCCAAACTTCTATAGGCCGAGTGTTTATAAACCTCATCGGGTCCGTGTGGTCGGTTAAAGGCCGCACAGATTGTTGAGCGACGAGACGGTGACCGTTGGATCACTAAGGTTGCGACCATTTGATCAACCTCGCATCGTTTTAATCAAAAGTAGGTAAAACTTGCCTAATAGTCTTGCATGTGACGTTTTAATGGATTTATAAGGCTCATCCTATTGGGGAAATTTTAAGCGGTTCCTCTAGGATAATGGAATAGATAACTTTAGAGATAGATGAGCGATACTCCACGGGAAAGTGAAGAAGGGGTCCAGCCTGAATTAGAAGAGATTGCGTCTAGTTTTGAACGTTTGTCTATAACGCCTGCACCCCGGCCACCATTTGTGGTATCATAGCCACTTAAAGACACTAAACAGGATCTCAGGAGTTAGAGGGAAAAATCCACTATGGCTTTCAGAGTTTGGAAGAGGACGTGGTAGAAGAGGAAGGTCTTTTGCAAATGCTGAAGTGATGGAAGCTATGCAACAGATGCAGGCTAGATTAATGGAAACAGGGAGAGATGCAGATGCTCGAGATGTCAGTGATCCTGAAGAGGAGGCTACAGAAGAGGAGAAACCTGTAGAAGTTACTCCTGAGATGAGATTCTTTCAGTCAGTGTTGAGATCCACATCTAGACCCAAAACTGAAGTTTCAATTTATGAAGGAGGATTAAATCCTGAGGAGCTAGTAGATTGGATTAATGACATGGATAAATTCTTCGATTATGAAGAAACAGAGGATGAAAAGAAGGTAAAGTTTGTTGTCACAAAGTTAAAAGGATATGCAGCACTTTGGTGGGATGGAGTGCAGGCAGAAAGAAGAAGACTTGGAAAACAACCAATTAAGAATTGCAACAGAATGGTGGAAAAACTGAAAAGTAAGTTTCTGCCAAGTAACTATCAAAAAACATTATTTAGATAGATGCAGAATCTTAGATAGAGGTCTATGACAGTAAAGGAATACACGGAGGAATTATACAAAGTGAGCATAAGAGTTGGACAAGTCCAAGATACAGATGAGAAAGTTTCCAGATATGTGAATGGTCTTAGAATGGACATTCAAGATGAGATAAGCGTAATGTCTCCTAAAATAGTGGAAGAGGCTTATCAGATGGTACTGAAAGCTGAAGAAAAACTCTTGAGGAAACAATCTACCAGAATTAGAGGTACTTTCCGAGGAAGGGGAAGACAAGGTGGTAGAGGAAGATCTACAGGACATCGAGATGGAGCTAGCAGCATCTCAAGTCAACATACACCTACAGGAGGTGATGCAAGTGGCAGAGGGAGTTTTTCCAAAGGAAGAGGAGGCAGAGGTAGAGGAAGAGAAGTTAGATGTTACAGATGTAACAAGCTGGGACACTGAGCTTATGAGTGCCCAGAAAATATAGGAATACCTCATAGAAATGCAATTGTTGCACAAAGTAAAGAGGAAGCAGCAATGGTGACAGAAGAAGAAAATGTACCAGAGAGAGGAGAATATTTGGTAGTTAACAAAATATTGCTAAAGCCAGAAAAGGAAGTTGTTGAACCAACACAAAGGAAGACCTTGTTCAGGACAATGTGCAAGGTTCAAGGGAAATGCTGCCAGATGATAATTGATAGTGGAAACACTAATAATTTGGTCTCTACAAAATTGGTGGAGAAATTGAAATTGAAAACAAAGAAACATCCAACACCTTACAAGGTATCATGGTTACAGAAGGGACATCAGTTGTTAGTAAATGAACAATGTGAAGTAGACTTGCAATTGGGCAAGTATAAAGATAAAATTTTATGTGATGTGATGCCTATGGATGTGTGTCATATATTTTTGGGTAGACCATGGTAGTATGACAGAGGAGATATGCATGATGGAAAGAAGAAAACCTACAAATTCAACAAAGATGGTGTCAATCATATATTGCTTCCTATAGAAGAAGAAGATACATCAAAGAAACCTTAAGCAAAGACCCTTTTGCTGAGTGGAAAGGAGTACTTACAGCAGATGGAGGAAGATGTGGTAAGTTTTGCATTGGTTTGTAAATCCAAGGTAACAATTACTTCCAAAAAAAAATTTGATTTACTAATTGAGATTCAAGAGATGCTGGACAATTATTGTGATATAATTGTAGATGACTTGTCTAATGAGTTACCACCCACTAGAAAAATCAGTCATCATATAGATTTGATTCCAGGAGAAAATCTACCAAATAAAGCAGCTTACGGGATGACTCCCAAAGAGAATGAAGAAGTCAGAAAACAAGTGCAAGAACTGTCAGATAAAGGACTAATTAGATAAAGTTTGAGTCCTTGTGCAGTGCCAACATTGTTGAACCCAAAGAAAGATGGAGGCTGGAGAATGTACACTGATTCAAGAGAAATTAATAAAATAACCATCAGGTGCAGATTTCATTTACCTAAAATTGAAGATTTGATGGATTATTTGAGTGGAGCAAGATATTTTATAAAGCTAGATTTAAAGAGTGGGTATCATCAAATAACGATTAGAGAAGGGGATGAATGGAAAACTTCTTTTAAAACAAATGAAGGGTTGTATGAATGGATGGTAATGCCTTTTGGGTTGTCGAATGCACCTAGTACATTCGAAAGGCTTATGAATGAAGTTTTGAAGGAATTTATTGGTAAATTTGTAATAGTATATCTGGACGATATATTAGTTTACAGTAGGTGTAATGAGGAACACATGAGACATTTGAATTATGTCTTACAAAGGTTGCAGCAAGAGAAGTTATTGATAAGCTTAAAGAAGTGTTCATTCATGAAGGAAGAATTGGTGTATTTGGGTTTTGTTGTTTCTGTTGATGGATTAAAGATGGATCCAGAGAAGATCAAGGCAATCACAGAGTGGCCTTCACCAAAAAGTGTTTTTGAGGTAATAAGTGTTCATGGTCTTGCTAGTTTTTATAGAAAATTCATAAGAAATTTTAGTAAGATCAAGGCTTCTATTATCGACACTATAAAGAAAGATAGACAGGCATTTAAGTGGACTGCTGAAGCAGAAAGGAACTTCCAGCTGTTGAAAAGAAATATCACTCAAAAACCTATTTTGATTTTTCCCAATTTTAATAAACCTTTCCAAGTAAAATGTGATGCCAGTGTAGAAGCCATTGGAGGTGTTTTAAGTTAGGGGGACAGACCTGTAGCTTATTTCAGTGAGAAACTGAATGAGTCAAAGAAGAAGTATTCTTCTTATGATAAAGAGTTTTATGAAATTGTGCAGTCATTGAAGAAGTGGAGACATTATCTGATGTCTAAAGAGTTTATACTTTATTCAGACAACCATGCATTGCAGTACATTGTGCAACAACCCAAGCTTAACTAGAAACATGTGAAATGGGTAGAGTATCTTCAAGGTTTTAATTTTGTCTTGAAGTATATAAATGGCCAATCAAATAAAGTAGCAGATGCCTTAAGTAGAATAAAAATACTACTTCAAGAAAGTCAAATTCAAGTATTGGGTTTTGATTTTCTTAAGGAATTGTATGAAAAAGACTTAGATTTTAAAGAGGCATTTGAAGCTTGTAAAAATCCTGTTTTATTAGACAGAAGTAAGTGGCTTGATTATTCCTTTCAAGATGGCTTGTTGTTTAAAGAAATCAGCTACACATACCAAATTGTTCTATGAGAGAAAATTTAATCAAGAAGAAACATAATGGTGGACTTGTAGGACATTTTGAGATAGATAAGACTTATGAGCAGTTAAACAAGTTTTATTTATGGCCGAAGATGAGAACTGAAGTGGAAAAGTATGTGAAGAATTGTAAAGTCTATCAGCATGCAAAAGGAAGGCGCCAAAACACAGGGTTGTATGTTCCATTACCTATTCCAGATAGACCTTGGGATATGGTAAGCATGGATTTTGTTTTGGGCTTGCCAAAGACTCAAAGAGTAAATTATTCAATTTATGTTGTAGTTGACAGATTTTCAAAAATGGCACCTTTTATTCCATGTTATAAAACCAATGATGCTACTCACATTGCTAATCTGTTTTTAAAGAGATAGTAAGATTGCATGGGTTACCTAAGAGTATTGTTTCAGATAGAGACTCCAAATTTGTTGGACATTTTTGGAGGACATTATGGAAGAAGCTCGGAACTAAACTGAGTTTCAGTTCTGCTTATCATCCTCAGATGAATGGATAGACTGAAGTTGTAAACAGAAGCTTGGGTAATCTTCTGAGAAGTCTTACAGGTGAACATTCAAAACAATGGGATCAAGTATTGGCACATGTTGAATATGCATATAATGACTCTCCTAACAAGAGTACAGGGCAGAGTCCATTCCACATAGTTTATGGAATACATCCAAGGGGAGTGTCTGAATTAAAAAATATGGTAAAAGCTGAGATGAGAAGTGTTGGAGAGGAAGATTTTGCTTCAGAAATTCAACCAATACATGAACAGGTAAAACAACAGTTGCAGGACAGAAACATAAAGTACAAAAGCAGAGTAGACTTGAGAAGGAGAGAAGTTAACTTTGAAGTTGGAGATTTGGTTTTATCACACCTGAGGAATGAAAGATTTCCAAAAAGAGAGTATAACAAGTTAAAGTTGAAGAAAATTGGACCATGCAAAGTATTGAGGAAATTTTCTACAAATTCATATGAAATTGAATTACCATCTGATATTGGAATATCTCCAATTTTCAATGTTGCTGATTTTTACAGGTATGAAGGTGAAAATGCATATGACACAGCAGAAGACCAAGAGAAACAAGAAATTGATTGGGTAAAACAATTACCTACAGCAAAGGAATTGCAGCCAGAGAGGATTTTAGATAGGAAATTATTAAAGAAGACAAGGGGCAGGAGTATTTTCAGTATTTGGTCAAGTGGAAAGATCAGCCAATTGCTGAAGCTACCTGGGTAACAGATGCTACACTACAAAAATTGGGCAGTTCTATAGAAGAGCTCATGGACAAGAGCCCATGAAGAATTTTGTCCTCAGGAGTCTGATGCAGGAGCATGAGGCTTAAAGACAAAAGACTTCATATTATTCCAAAAATCCAAAAAAAAGTTACAAGCAAAGGAGTGGGGTCCTTTAGCTGTCAATTTTCAAAGCTTTCTAGATAGGATTTAGACTAGAATCTAGGATATAGATTATCATGTAATAAATTCAAGTAGTTAGATGTAGTGGAGATTCTCAAGGAGAATATCAGGTAAATTAGATAGTATTAGTTAGTGTGATCCTTTGATTTAGTACCTAGTTGTTAATTGAAACAATACTTATGTAAGTTCTGAATCATGATAAGGGGATTTTGACTGATTCAACTTGTTTTGCCATATATAAGATTTGTTGCAGAAAATATCTCTCTGTGTGTTTCTACGTATAGTTGGTCAATCCTTGAGGTGTTGCATCCCTCTATAATATCACTGTGTTTTGTTGAATTTCCTATTTAATTCTAAAAAGTTCGAGTATTGTGTAATCGAGTTTAATTATCTTTCTGTGTGTATTATGAACTGTGGAGTTTGAAGGTATACGGGTTCCTCGATCGGGCTTAAAACAATGCATTCTTCCTAAGCCATTGATTCTAATTTCAATGCCTTACGACCAGTCCACAGCGGGGTTAGCCTGGTGTTAACTCGGGGTTTATTTGAAGTATTTGCAAGTCGAAGGATCCAGTGACCATCGTTATCCAATGGATATCAGCTAAAGAGTTGGGTGGATGTTAACTCCTGAACCGGACCTGACATCGATTATATTACAGTCTATAAACCCCATCGGGTCCGTCCTAAGGAATTAAGCACGTGGAAAACGCTAAACCCGAACTTCTACAGGCCGAGTGTTTATAAACCTCATCGAGTATGTGTGGTCAGTTAAAGGCCACACAGATTGTTGAGCGATGAGACAGTGACCGTTGGATCACTAATGTTGCGACCGTTCGATCAACCTCACATCGTTTTAGTTAAAAGTAGTAAACCTTGCCTAATTGTCTTGCGTGCGATGTTTTAATGGATTTATAAGGCTCATCCTTTCGGGGAAAGTTTAAGCGGTTCCACTAGGATAGTTGAATAGATAACTTTAGAGATAGATTAGCGATACTCCATGGGAAAGTGAAGAAGGGGTCCAGCCTGAATTAGAAGAGATTGTGTCTCATTTTGAACGTTTGTCTATAGTTCCTGCACCCCAGCCACTAGTAAGGAAGGGAACATAGACTTTTATTAACCATATAAATGGAACTACATCAAATGCATACCATCAACACATAAGATCCTTTCCTCCAAATTGCATTATGGTCTCCTCTCCCAAGACAGCAGAGCTCTCACGCTATAGTTTGGATACTCTCTCCTCCTCCCCTTTCCTCTTAGTGAGATTATAAAGGCTCATTCCATCCTCTAGGAGAATGTATCTAGACACATAGGGGCTTGAGAATTTAGGAAACTTCTACAATAATGGACCCTTAGTCAACTCATACAGAAGTAGGTCAAGTTGATCTCCTTGGGAATTGAAAACTCTAGAAACCTTTTGCACAATTATGAGCTTTTTCTTAATTATATCAATTATGAAATAAATATTATCTCATAATTATGATATTTTGGCAAAATAATTATGAGAAATTTCTAAACTATGTAATTTCACCCTTAGAACATGGGATAAATCTCACATAAGTAAAAGAAAAGGTGAAAACGGATGAATTTTAGCCAAACAACTAAGGTGAGTTGAACTTATGTTTCTTTCACTCTAATGGAGTGGAAAATAGGATTATAACACCTAAGCCCAATTGTGGCCATCTCTGAAACTGGAAAGGAAATATCCCTCTTTCTCCTGCTCAGTTGTTGATTCTTCTATTTTCACTCCCTTCTGGAGTGATAAAATATGCTTTCATCTACTATCGGTTGCAACTGGAAATTTGGATTTCTAATCTAGAAACCCTCTAAGAGAAATTCCCTCTATGTGTGCACTTTTCTCTTCTACCTTGTGTTGATTCTGCTCTGGAAAAACTATTTTAAAACTCTTATGTTCCCAAACAAGGAATCTTCTTAGAAAAAATACTAATCTTCTCTACCGGAATTGCTTCCTTGCTTTACTACTCCCTGCTGGAACTACTACTATGCTCTATGAATTTTCCCTGCCACCTAGACTGGAAAAATTGAACCCTCTACCCAGTAGTTCGAAATTCCAATCCATCCTCTGCCATACTCCCTTTGAATATGGATTACTTCTTCCTACCACTTTTGAGCTTCCCATCTAATCAAATTTGTTCTTATACCATGTGAAAATTTGAACTATTGCAACAAGTGGAAATTATTCTTCTAAATGTAAATTAATTAGTAGTTTATTTGCTACAACAAACAATGTATAATTCACAACTACAATTTTCACCAAAATAAATACTACGGAAGATAAATTGTAAACTAAGAAAATACGGGCACACACACCCAAAAGTATAACACCGTTATTTTTAGTCAAACGTCCCCAGAAAAAACCCAACATGGGAACACCAGTGCAACAGCTAAGGATTTTTATTATTAACCAACAGTGAGAAAATTCTGAGTACAACTGCATGCCCAAACTAGCAATCCTCTACAGAAGAAACTGGCCACAAAAATTAGTGAGACAAATTTTGTCTCACCTAGCACTTATCCAACTCTAAAACTAGAAAATAATGGGCTCCACGAACCCCTGCATCAGCCTCTGTGTCACTCTTGCATAAGCACTAGTACATTATACCTAGAAACTACAATTGATCAAGTCATCCGCCCAATTTGACCTCTGAGAATGACTTGCTATCCCTCTCCATAAATTCTCCCAGCCTCCAACAATTGAATCAACCCTCTGACTGGCCAAATAAATCTATTCCTTTGAAGCTTCTGTGCCAACACTGCACAACCCCACTGAGGAAACACAACCCTCCTGTAATTGACTCTCCAAAACTGGAAGACTTCCTCTAGACTCACTGTCTCAGCCCCTCTCTATCTATGCATCCTCTCTCTGGTTTGAACTCTTTCGGTAGAATCTTGTTGCTATCTGGAAAAATTGATCTGCCCAAGGAAATCAATCTCAAGTGTGTTCCTCCATCTACACATTGACTTCTTCTTATGATCTCTGGTTGGGACTCTAATGGACAAGGTTAAAACTTAATCAATGGCTAAGATTATTTCCTAGTCGATTCATGTGAGTTTCTAGAGAAATTTCACCTTCCTCATTTAATTGTTGTTAATTAATCATTTTCCCTAAGTTAGACTTAGGAAAAAAATAATTAACTTAATTAAGGCATTTCTAGGTGGATTTTCCTGAAACCTTTTCTAGGTTATGGAGTCCTAGTGTTTCTTAGCCTCTATGACAACTATCGAGACTAGAACACCATGTGGTGCTATAAAAGTTAACACATTTTCCTTAAATCCCTCAATATCGGGATGTGATG
Organism: Pinus tabuliformis; assembly: GCA_031772625.1. NCBI lineage: Eukaryota > Viridiplantae > Streptophyta > Pinopsida > Pinales > Pinaceae > Pinus > Pinus tabuliformis. Next base: position 563,425,941 of record CM062813.1, read on the forward strand.
GTCGCACTTCATCAAACTAACTCAGCAATACCATTGATTCCACCCACCCTCGATGTGGATGATGAACCTCAAAACCTTTATTGCATATTCTATTAATAAATCTAGCAAGTAGCACACTCATGTTCTCTTTTCAACCCTATCTCTCATCACACATCATTGTCTACACAAAATAAGAAGAATAATTCAAAACAACACACTTCTACTCATAATCCAACCCTTCATGTGCCCTATGCGATGAGATGAGGGATTTAATCGACCATTTCCTAGCCCTGAAAGAGATTCTGAGTATCCTTCATGTTTATTTTCCACCTGTACCATCTACATGTAAAGCAAACCCATCGTGCAATCAACACCCATGTACCATTTGTGCACCATTTACACATCATTCACATAAGTGTGCTCATCTCCATAGGTTTAGGGAGGAATGGGTTTCTTTGCAATAGACTGGTGTAGAACCACCCATTCTTCTTCCTTCATCTTCTAAGGAAAAAAAATATATGATAGGTCATATCATTTCTACTCCTTCACACACAATTCATAGGACACTAGTACCATCCCCTGGAATCTCTCCCTTTCACATGTGGGAGATACTTTGACCCCTTAGTGTTAATGACACACAACATCATATCCAATTTTTTTGTTCTTCCGTAGGAAAAATGATTAATTTTTTCTGCCCATTGTTCCATAGTGTTGAGATTGATTCATCCATTATGAATGTTGCTCCATCCACAACCATGTGGACCCAACCTATCTATGTGTTGTCCACATCTCTTGGTCCTACTACAGCAAGTACAGTATCATACCCCTTCTTTTCAATTAGCACTTCTATCTTCCAAACAATCCCTCTTGACCTATCGACACCTTCATCCCCATTCTTGAGACTTTTTCACTATGATGAAGATATTCTCGAGGCCATGCATCCTCGTTCTTTCTTCATCACAAAAACATAATTTACTCCAAAATTTGATTCTATCGACACCATATACATGGTTGAAACCGAGGATTTTATGCTTACATGCCATATAGACTAGTTCAAGCATCCCATACTAGCACCCAATGCATTTGAATAAGTAAACATGTTCAATATGTCACCTACCATTAAGGTTGTTATCACAACCAAGCCTATCATCGTCGAAGAGATATTTCTTGGCGTAGCATGTTCACTCGAAGAAGTTGCCTCATAGAAAGCCCTCTTCCAAGAATTTAGGGACTTTTTTGCTTGGTTATATTTTGAATGCCCAGAATTAGCCCCACCATTTTAGAGCACCATATTGATACCTAACACGATGTCTACCCTATTAGGAAAAAGTGGCACTTGCTTCATCCATTAAAAGTGAAAGAAATCAAACTTGAAATTGACAAGATGCATAAGGAAGTCCTCATTTATCAAATCACTTACACATATTGGGTTTTCAACCCTGTACCCATCATGAAAAAACAAGGAATCATACATGCTTATGCTAATTTCCATTACTTGAACATAACCTACCCTAAGTATAATTATCCCACACCCTTTATTGATCAAGTCATCGACACTTGTGCTTGGCATGAAGCCTTGACCTTTATGGACAACTTTGTAGGTTGTAATTATATTCATATATGCCATGCAGACCAGTACAAAACTACATTCACTACCCCCTAGGGCACTTTCACATGTTGAGTTATGCCTTTCAGCCTTAAAAATGTTGGAGCCACTTTTCAGTGAGCTATGAACTACACATATTCATGGCCAGGCTCAAGTTATACTTGCCTACTTACACAACCTCATGATTTGATCCAAAAAAATGCTCAAATCATGTTGATGATCTTAACCTTATGTTTTAGAATTGATGATAATATAACCTATGCTTGAATCCTCTCAAGTGTTTCTTTTGCATCAATTTTGGGATACTACAAGTGTTTATCATTTCCCAACAAGGTATTAGGGTTTACCCACTAAAGGTACAAGCCATTTGTGAAAACTCACCAACCAAAATTTTGAAGCAGTTATATAGCTTATAAGGTAAGGCCAATTTCTTGTGTCACTTTGTTCTTGATTATGCTACATGTGATAATGGTCTCCACCATATTCTCTTATAGGATATCCCATTCCATTGGGACCAACAATTTCAAAAATAAATTGATGCTTTAAAAGATGTTTTGTCTAAAGCGCCACTAATAAGCCATCTCGATCACAATAAGGACTACACCATTTACCTGTCATGATCCAATGTACCCATCACAAGTGTGTTAGTCCAATACAGCTTGATAATATATAACATGTCATCTATTACAATGGAAAAAACATTATAGGGCCTACTTTTAACTATAAGCCAACTGAGAAGATCGCCTTAGCCCTAGTACACTTCGTACAAAAGGATTGGCATTACATCATTCTTCAGACCACCACTGTCACTATAAGTATCAATCCCATGTGATACTTTCTTACTTTCCATATGACGAAACATAAATATGCTCGATGGGGTCATTATTTTTCAAGAGTTTAACCTTCAATTTCCTTCCCCTAAAATCAAGAAAGCCCTCATTCTTGATGAATTCATCGATGACCTCACCTCAGAGTCTCAAGGGTCTCCTATGAATGATTCTTTATTAGATGAACATATGTTCGTTATATCGACGAACAATCCTTGGTACAGTGGCATCCTCCTTTACTTATGAACCCAAAATTTCGACCCTAAACTCTCATGTGATGAGCGATAGTGCATTTTCCATCAAGCACCATGCTACCTCCTCATAGGAGATATTTTATATCATCAAGGCACTAACACCATTCTACACCAATCCCTTACATTAGATGAAGTTCAGTGGGTCTTAAATGATTTCCATAATGGGGTATGTGGTGGCAACCTCTCCGGGATGGCCACGACCCAAAATATCCAAAACGTTGATTATTTTTGGCCCACTCTGTTTTGCAACTACATTCAAGCAATTAAAAGATGTGAACACTACTAGAAATCTTTCCATAAAGCTAGATCACCTCCTAATCCTTTACCTCGTCATCACGGTAAGCCACTTCTAAAAATGGGGCATTGATTTCATGACTTTAAATTTGCCATTCCAGAATGGATACAAGTACATAGTAGTCACTATCAACTACTTCACTAAATGGGTCGAAGCCATGCTCACTTTCAATCAGACTGTCGATACAGCTACTCAGATTTTCTTTAACCATGTCATCACGCATTTTAGCGTCCCAAAGTAACTCATATTTGACCATGGTAATCATTTCAAGAATGAGGTGTTCTAGAAACTGTCTCAACTCCTTTGGTTTATTCATGAGTTTGCTTCCCCATACTATTCCTAGTCCAATGGTCAGGTAGAAGATGTAAAAAAAGTCCACAAAAAAATGTTGTAGCATATGGTGAACAAGCATAAAACTAATTGGCACCACATGTTTTTCTCTTCCTTATGGACATATCATACCTTGATCAAAACTTCCATTGTCTTTACCCCATTCCACTTACACTATGGGATTGAAATTTTACTCTCTATTGAGTGCAAGATCCCTACAATATGCACGGCTATCAAGCTTCTCCCATATACTATTGCCATGGGAAAAAGACTCATCCAACTAGAACACATTGATGAAATTCAGCGAGAATCTCTCCAGCATAATGAAGCCCACAAAAATGAATGAAAGCCTCTTTTGATCGCCTTGTCACCCCTCACTCATTTAATGAGGGGGATTTAGTAATATGGTACAATGTCACTAATGAGTATTTTGGACCAAGAAAGTTTGAAACATTCTGGAAGGGGTCATACATTGTTAAACATTTCCTTTTTAAAGGTGCATGTATGTTAGCAAAGCCAAACGAAACATGTCTCAAAGACCTTATTAATGGGCTCTACCTCAAGAAATTGCACCCATTGTTGAGCCTCAACCTTGCACTCATTTACCTGTCCTCCCAACAGCTTTTCCCTATTCACTTCTCTCTTCTGACATCATTTCCTCCATCAACTTGTTCAATTCATTGCATTATATGTCTTTTTAACATGATTTGTTGACTGTGCTAATGATTGACTGTTTGTTTAGAATTTTGGTACATGTTCAGCAATTCCGCAGCTGTTCTGCAATTTCGCAGCTACTCAGCAATTCCGCAGCTGTTCAGAGATTCCGCAGCCTTTTTGTTGTTTGCTATACTCCACGTGTCTTCTCCAGGAACGGGCCACATGGGCACGTTGGTATGAATGTATACATGGTTCGTATGCTATTGGTTGGGCCAAATCAGTCACGTATGCCCCCGGTCAACGCAGGAGTACCCACGGTCAAACAGTTAAGTTCCAGACGGTGGCACGGCTCTGCGTGAGCAACTGAGACACGGAACCACAGCTGGCAATTCCTCCATGCCACGAAGACAGCAAGGGACAGGATCTAACCATAGATTTACTCCCCATGATGACCGTTTCCTCCAAATGTGCACGGAGTTGCCTGCGTGTTGCTGCGTAGTTAATTAGTTAAGACTGTAGTTGCTTAGTTTACGCAGAGGACAGTTTGTCCCTGTGCCTATAAATAAAGCGTTTGCCAACGCTTAGAGATTAGCTTTTTGATATTGTAATTGCTGTAATTGTTTTGGTTATCAAACTCTGTTTTAGAAGACTGTTTCTACAGCACTTTTTGACTGTATTTTGACATGCTGATTTAATATAAGAAGACTGTTTCTGCTCATCTCTGCGTAGCTGATCTTTAGCTGGTTGAGTGGATGGAGGGCCCCCATCTACCACAACCTATGTACAGTAGCATTTAACTTTATTTTCCTGCCTTTCTTTGTTTTCATTTTCACATGTACAATAATGTATAGTTTGATTTCTGCAGTTTTTCATTTCTTTGAACATGTATAATAATGTACAGTTTGATTTCATGCCTTTACATTTCCAGCACTTTTCAGAACTGATCAGTTTGTTTATGCAGGTGTGTTAGGAGCCCGGGATAGTGTGTTTTTATTTCTTTTTATCACTGATGGTATTTGAAGTTGTCTTGTCTTAGCTGCTGATTTTTACCTTGCTTACGCAGTTTCATTGCTAGTTTACTTTATCAAGTTTTTGACAAGTTGCTTACTAACCTTTTGATGGTCTTCTCATCATAATTGTCTAACCTTTATTGGACCAAAATATCATTGAGTGGCAGCTTGGTTTGATTAGCTTTTTGACTCATATTACTGATTCCTTCTTAACTGTTTTTCACATGAACAATTGCAGCTAGAGGCAGAGTGTTAAGAAAGAATGAAGTGTTATGATTTGTCATTTAAGTTAAAGTAGTGTTTTTCACTTTCCATTGAGTTAACATAGATGATATTTTTGTTCTTATCAGCAGCATAGATAGTGGACTAGTGCCATTAGTCACTTTGTTTAATGCTTTGCTTTCATTTGAAGTTTCAATTCCATTGCAAGTCACTTTTCAAACTTTCTCTTTAAAAAGTTCTAGAAGCATTTAGAAACCACCATATGCACACACATGCACTCATTTGTTTATAAATCCATCACTCCATCTTAAGAAGTTAAATCAACCACAAAAACGACAAAAAGAACTAGGAAAGGTTACTTAAGTACATATTGTACATCTCACTTCATCAGCTTACGAGCCCCGGGTTGACAATTAATGATAGCAATTTAGACAACACTAAATTGACCAAACATTTTGGCGCCGTTGCCGGGGAAGTGAAATTAGGTAGCCAATTCTAAAAAAAAAATTAAGAAAATTTCAAGAAAGGGAAATTGATAACTTCTCAAAGTATGCTCTCCTCTTGCACCCAAAAGTGATCTGGAGGATCAGAAAAGAGAAAGTTATTGGTTTAATAGTTTCTTAAGTATGCTCTCTTCTTGCACCTAGAGTGACCTGGAAGATCAGAAAAAGAATTATTAGCCTGACTTGAAGGAAAAAATAAAAAAAAATGACATGCATAGAGCTAGAGATTCTAGGGGAAGGTTTTTAGCTAGAGCCAAGAGTTCGATTTTTACAAGTCCATCTACTTCAAGGGATAGACAAGAGACACCTCCCTTATCTCCAACTGACACTCCTAGCCCTAGGGTTCCCGGAATTCAAGAAGCAGGAGTCGACTCTCCCATACCTTCCATCGAGTCTGAAAGAGATCCTTTCCTTCTTTCTCCCGAGAGGCAAATTATAATTGAAGAAGTAGAAACACCTGAAGAAGAAGGAGGGAATCCTTCTCATACACCCTTAGTAGAAGAACCAGAAGACTCTGAAGTCTCTGGGGAAACTACCATGGCAGAGGAAGAAGCACCTGGATTTGGTAGAGGTAGAGGTAGAGGAGGAGGAGGAAACAATGGAGGAGGTAGAGGTAATATTGGAGGAAATAGGGATGGGGATAACTCATTCGGATTCCCTATAGTTGATGAGGATTCCCGAGCCACCATGAAGAACATCTCACCATCTGTCCTCCCGAACTTTCATGGATCAAGGAATGAGGACCCTGAAACATTCTTATTTGAGTTTGAAGTCGTATGTAGAACTTATGACTATTTGGATGACACTCAAAAACTCAAATTGTTCCCTTCCACATTGAAAGGACAAGCTTTGAAATGGTTCATGGGGTTAGTCACTCAATCCATTAGGTCTTGGAATGATATGAAACAGACATTTTTGGATAGGTACCTGGACTATTGTATGCCCACCAATCACAAGGATGAGGTATTTAAAATGGTACAAAGAGAAGATGAGAATTTGGAGGAATTGATTGAAAGATTTCAGTATAATTTGAAAAGAGCAAAAATGAGTAATTTGGATGAAGAGACCTTGAAAGCCCTATTACTAAAAGCCATTAGAGATGAATGGATAGATCTTTTGAATATGATGGGGAAGGGAGATATATCTCAGCTTCCACTTTTTGATATAGCAGAATTATGTGTCCATCTCTCAAGGGGCAAATCAAAAACTCAAAAAGGGCCTAGAGATCCTTCTCTCCTCAGAGAAAATAAATCTACAACTGGATCAGTAAGTAGGGCTGAGATCGGCAATATGCTTGATGAATTCAAAACTGACATCTTAGGGAGTCTGAGTGAACAATTAGACACCCTTAAGATCCACAATAAACAGAAAGCAGAAGTCGAGGCCTTGGCCATCTTTTGCCCGAAATGTAGGAAGAAACATGCTTTAAGGGAATGTCCCTTGGAAACACAAGTTGTGGAAACATGTGTAATTTGCTCAGAAAACCATGAGACCAAGGATTGTCCTTCAATCCCAGGGCTCAAAGCAGTCTTTCAAGAAGATCCAAATACACTTGAATCTCTCTGTTTTGTTGCAAGGAGACCTTGGCAGGGGCAACAAAATCAAGGGTTTAACAACTCTATGAATTTTCAACCCCAACCAAATTGGAATCCTTGGCAACAACCTTGGCCTCAACCTCAAAATCCTTTTCAATCATGGATGCAAAGCATGCAAAATCCTTATGGGAGATTTGCTCAATTCTATCAATATCCTCCATCTTTTCAGAATCAGCAAGCTCCACAACTTCCAAATCAAAGTCAACAACTATCATTGCCATTCCCTCAACAACAACCTTCTCCACAAAATCAAAATTCTCAACTCTTGCTCCAATCCCAACAAAAGTCAAATCAACTTCCTTCTCAGCCATTGCCAAACCCCAATAATAGGAACCCTCAAAATGCTTACATGATGGAAGGTCAACCATTCCCTACCTATATGATTGTTCCTCTCAATGAAGTACAACTCAGATCAGGTAGAATCTTAGATCAACCTTCTATAAATGTTCAACAACCAAGCATTTATGAGGAAGAATCTCTTAAAGCTAATAAGGGTTCTGAAGCATCCCTTCAACACCCAAACACTCAAAAAGAAAAAGAAAAAGAAAAAGAATCAACCCCCACAACTCCCATAGTTGAGCAACCTACATCTTCATCCACACCTCCTTTTCCTGAAAGGTTACAAATCGACAAAGGAGTGGAAAAGCAAATTTTGTTGCCTGACTATAATTTTCTAGATGAATTGAAGAATGTCTATATCAAGATTCCCTTGTTACAAGCCATTAAAGAGATTCTCATTCTAGCAAAAACAATAAAGGAGTTGAGCCTTAAAATACCAGGAAGGAAACCAAGAGATACCAGAAGGATCCACCTGGTAGGAAAAATTGCAGACATTATGATGGGAAAGATTACCATGCAGAAATATGTAGACCCCGGTAGTCCAATTGTCAAAAAACATATCAATGGGGTAGAAATACCAAATACTTTGATTGATTTAGGGGCTGCTATCAACATTATGAGTAGACAGACTATGGACCAGTTAAAACTTCCTAACCTTCTCTTTACACCTACTTTACTGCAGCTTGCAGATAGATCAATCATTAAACCTGATGGTGTATTGGAAGACATTCCAGTCTCCCTAGACTCTTGGGAATATCCAGTTGATTTTATGATTTTAACTCCCAAGAACAATCTAGGAGGACACCCTCTTATTTTAGGAAGACCTTGGCTAGCCACAGCTGATGCTTTCATAAGTTGTAGGTCTGGGGATATGTATATTTCTGATGGCAATTCAACAAAGAAGTTCAACCTGTATCCTCCAGCGAAAGCAATTACAGAAATAGGAGATAATGAGTGGGTTGATGATGAAGATACTATACAACCCGTCTTTACCATTTCTGAGATTAGTGAAGATAGCCAAATTCTGAATACATTAGAAAATTTTGAACCATCTTCAGAATATGACTCTACACAATTTCAGTTGGATTCTGACATAGAGTGTCTATCATCTAGACAAATGTCTCTTTTCTCTATGGAAGAATTTGGTAGTTCTGCCATTGAGATCTTTCTAGGAAAGACATTAAACATTAACAAAAACTTGGAAAAATCCCAACAGGAAGAGCTAACCAAAGTCTTACAAAGACATTCTACTGCTTTTGCATGGGAGTATACCGACATGAAAGGTATTGACCCTAAGACTTGCATTCATCACATCTACATTGAGGAAAACAGTAGACCAATCAGACAACCTCAAAGAAGGATGAATCCAAATCTTAGGGAGATAGTGAAAGAAGAGCTCCAGAAGTTACTCAATGTAAACTTCATTTACCCTATTTCAGATAGTCAATGGGTTTCTCCCTTGGTTATAGTACCTAAAAAGAATGGTAAATGGAGGGTTTGCATTGATTACAGAGAATTAAACAAAGCAACCTTGAAGGATCACTTTCCTTTGCCCTTTATTGATCAAGTATTAGATACTTTAGCAGGTAAAAAGTTTTTCTCATTTTTGGATGGTTTTAGTGGTTACAATCAAATTCAGGTAGCACCTGAAGATCAAGACAAAACCACATTTACTTGTCCTTGGGGAACTTTTGCTTACCGAGTACTTCCTTTTGGATTATGCAATGCACTCGCTACATTTCAAAGGGCTGTACTAGGAATCTTTTCAGATCTAATTCATGATTGTGTAGAGGTCTACATGGATGATTTCACAGTTTGTGGTAACACATTTGAAGAAGCATTAGAAAATTCGGAAAAAGTTCTAATTAGATGTAAAGAAACAAATCTTTCATTAAGTCATGAAAAGTGTTTTATGATGTTTACTGAAGGAATTGTTTTAGGACATCATATTTCAGGAGATGGAATTAAAGTTGATAGATCCAAAGTGGAAGTCATCTCCAAGTTACCTGTTCCAAATTGCCAGAAAGATGTTAGAAGTTTTCTTGGGTTTACTGGATATTATAGAAGATTTATTGAAAACTTCACTAAGATAGCATCTCCTCTTTTCAAATTACTTACCAAAGACTGTGAGTTCAAATGGGATCCTGAATGTCAGGCTGCCTTTGAAACTTTAAAGACTAGAATATCTGAAGCACCCATTTTGAGAGGGCCAAATTGGAAACTCCCTTTCCACATTTCTACTGATGCTTCAGATACAGCTCTAGGAGCTGTTTTGGGACAAAAGGATTTGGTCCCTTATGCCATTTATTACACCAGTAAAAATTTGACTCAGGTACACCAGTAAAAATTTGACTCCCACCGAGTTAAATTACACTGTGACTGAAAAAGAATTCTTAGCCGTTGTTCATGCAATCAACAAGTTTAGACACTACATAACCGGCTATGAAACTTTTGTCCATACTGATCACTCTGCAATTAGATATCTCATGAACAAACCTATTACTAATGGCAGAGTTACAAGATGGCTTTTACTTTTACAAGAATTCAACATTACTGTGTTAGATAGACCAGGAAAACAAAACACAGTAGCTGATTTCTTGTCTAGAATCCAAAACACTAACGAAGATTCTCCTGTAGAGGATAAGTTTCCAGATGAATACTTGTTTGCAGTAACTACCAAGACTCCTTGGTATGCAGATATTGCTAATTATCTAGTTACAGGGAAGCTACCTCCACACTTATTTCCTAATGAGAAAAGGAAAATCATTCAGGAGAGTTCACATTATTCTTGGATTTCTAATGAATTGTTCAAAACATGGCCAGATTGTATGATCAGAAGATGTGTTCGGGAAGATGAAATGCCTGACATCCTTAAGGCATGTCATGATGAACCATGCGGCGAACACTTTGCTGACAAGAGGACAGCCTATAAAATCCTTTCTTTAGGATATTATTGGCCTTCTCTCTTTAAAGATGCAAAGCAGTATGTTAGAAGGTGTGACAGCTGCCAAAGAGTTGGGAGACCAACTCCTTCAAATGAAATGCCACTATAGCCACAGGTATGCATCGAACCCTTTGAGAAATGGGCTCTAGATTTCGTTGGACCTATTAATCCACCATCTAAGCAAAAGAAGTACATATTGGTTTGCACTGATTATGTTACTAAGTGGGTAGAAGCCAAGGCATTGCCTTCTGCCACTGAAAATTCAGTTGTTCAATTTCTTTTTGAGGATATTTTTACTCATTTTGGTGTCCCAAGAGAAATTGTGACAGATCAGGGAAGCCAATTTACATCTAAATTGATGGAGAAGCTGATGGAGGAATACAAAATCAAGCACAGAACATCTACTCCATACCATCCGCAATCAAATGGTCAAGTGGAATCTACAAATAAAGTCCTTGAAGGCATTATCACCAAGACTGTTCATCTTCATAGAAGAGATTGGGCGGAAAGACTTCCTGAAGCCTTATGGGCCTATAGAACTACATGGAGGAACACAACAGGACATTCTCCCTATGAACTTGTTTATGGGAAAGAAGTCCTTTTCCCCATTGAGTTCCAAATCAAGACCTTCAAGATGGAAGTTCAATTGGGGATGAGCCTATCAGAAGCTCAAAAACACAGAATGGACCAGCTAAATGAGCTAGATGAAATAAGACAAGATGCAATTCTAAGGACCGATCTAGTTCAGCACCAAAGAACTAAGTGGCATGATCGACACATCAAAGAAAGAAAGTTTCAGAAGGGAGATTGGGCACTATTGTTTGATTCCAAGTTTAAGGACTTCAAAGGAAAATTTCAAACTCATTGGCTTGGGCCATATGAGATTGATGAAGTCTTTAAAAATGGAGCAGTTCGAGTGAAGACCATTGATGAGCTTCAGACTCCTCTCATTGTGAATGGCCATAGATTGAAAGTCTACCACAAGCCACTCTCAAGAGAGGAATTTGTTAAAATGTTCCAAGAAGATTCTGCAATGAGGCTGGTGGAGAAGAATTCTTCTCCTCCATCAGCCTAGTTTTTGTTCCTTTCAGTCGAAAAAAAAAAAAAAAAAATCTCTTGTATAAGCCTGAAAACCAATCTTGGATTGGCAGTCTTATGCAGAAAATATGAAGTGAAAATCAGGGTCACCTGACACTTTATATTTTCCAAAAAAAAAAAAATCTCTCTCTTTTTCTGTCCATCTCATCCATCTCATCATTTTCATTCCACTTCATTTTCTTCCAGTCCATTCATTCCATCTCATTTTCACCAATAAAGTCTCTCTCAGGACTATTCCATTCAGTCAAGTTGTTTTAATCCTCTTTGTGCAGGCAGAAAAGTGTTGCTGCAATTTCTACAGCTAGGAGCCAATTCCGCAGCTGATATCAAGATTCCGCAGCTAATACACTCTGTTCCTGCAACAAAAACAAACTCTGTTTCAAAACGAAAAAAATCTGCAGTCAAAAGCACCAGCATCATTAAAGAGCAAGGACACATGGCATATACAAAGGCAGCAATCAATCAAAGGTTAGCATCACCATTAGCAAAGGGATCAAAATGAAAAATACATGAAGGTATGTTCTAAATTTCTAACTAACAGTTATATCATTTATGTATGGTTTTCGGATTATGGTAGGAGGCACGTAATGTAATGATTGACAAGACCCCCGTCCACTCCTCATAATCCTCATCCATTATGCTGCGTAATCCACCTCACCACCTTCCTGACGGTTCCCTAATTGTTGTTGATTTGAACTTAATACGGCCTGCTCTCTCTCATTAATTCTTCGTACCAGAGTGACGTGTACTGTTGTACCACGGCTCTCCAATTGATCATTCCGCAGCCAAGTGTACGCAACCACCCGACGTTCAGGGATTTGGCCGTTGTATCCTCTACCCATAACTCCGCTTCTCGCATGCATAACCTCATCTTCGCATTGTTATCTACGCCCTCATCGTTTTCACTCTCGGTTTCATTCACTACTCTGTTTCACCGTGAACATACTCTGTTCTATTTTCCTCACCTCTCCACTCAAAACCCTAACCACCAGTCTCGTAATTACATCACGGCCATTCTGTTGTAGCCGTAATACCCACCGTTGAGCATTCTGTTGTAGCCGTAATACCCACTGCTGAGCACTGTTTTTCCCGTATAGCTCTCTCCCCAGTATTCAAACAACGCTGTCAGAGCAACAAGAGAGCTGGTAACCGAAATGGGCAAGTTATTAAGAGCAGAGCCGGAAGGTTCTAAGTTTCTAGACGGTTACCCACAAACGAAGAATTCCCTGCAGAATGCCAAGTGGTTAAAATTTATTCAGAAGTTCAAAGGATATCACAAGGAAGTTACCAAGGCCTTTGCTCGGTCGTTTGATGGAAAAACAAATACTGTGGAGATTGGAGACCTACAATTGACTGTCACAGAGAGCAGCTTGGCTCAAGCAACTGCTTTGCCTCGTACTGGGGAACGTTGGTTCAAAAATCAAACTGTTGAAGGCCAAGAGTGGAAGAACATGTTGAAAAATCCAGGTATGGATACCACTATCTTCACCAAAGGAATACCTGTAAGTGTCATTAAAAAGGAATGGACTGCCTTACTTTTGCTAGTTCAGAAATTTTTAACATGTGAAGGCAGATTTGGTATAATGTATGTTTATCATACAAAGATAATGATGCATTTTATGGGTGAACATACCATCAATCTTCCTTATTTCTTGCTAGCTAGTCTAAGAAAAATGAGTGCCTCTGTTCAGAAACACGTGGGAAACATTGAGCCCCACCTATATCACCATGGACTCATTAAAATCTTGATTGAGGAGCAGTTAAAAATTAGAAAGGATACATGGGAGAAATTCCTTGTTAGAAACCATTTTCAAGAGGCAGCAGAAGCCTCTAGTAGCTCTCCTAGGGTACCAAAAAGAAGTAGAAGAAAAGGGAAAGAAATGGTTACCCAAGAAGAGACTGCTGCCCAAGACACTGCTGTAGAAGTTGAAGAAACTGCCCAAGAAATTGTTACAAAAACTCTTCAAGAAATTGCCCAAGAAACTGTTCAAGAAACTATTCAAAAGAAAAGAAAAAGGGAAGCAGAACAAAAAGACAAAAGGGGGATAAAGGGAAAGCCATTTTGCAAGAGTCATACCCTTCACCTGAACCCTCAAGTGAAGAAGATACCCAAACATTAGCTCATAGGCTTGCTCAGCTTCATGAAACTGCCATCTTCAAAAAGAAACAAAAGCAAAAACAGCAAGAACCAAAAAGTACTAGCCTGCAAGTAAGAAGAAGCAGTAGACTTATAGAGAAGAAGAGTGTGACTAAAAAGAAACAGTCCCATTTCATTGATTTGGGCACACCTGAGAAGACTCCAATTCGGCTAGCTATTGAGCTAAGTCCTCCAAGAGAAGAAAGTCCTTTCCAGCAAGAGAGAGAAAGCAGTTTTCAAGGATTTGAATTTAGGCCAAGACAAACACCTGACATTGACCCTGTCCAGCAGGAGGCATATGATTATTTGGAAACATTAGAGCAATCTGTTGCTGGTCCTAGTACTGTCTTGCCCCTTGAACAGCAGGTTCAATCTTTGAAGCAAGAAGTATTTGAGCTAGAGGTCCTAAACCGCCACATCAAACAGGAAAACGAAGCATTGAAAGAACAGAGAAACGTGGACAAGATGATCCACGATAACACAATGCTTCATTTGGGTCTTTGGCAAAGAAATAACACGAAATTGAAGAGGAAATGCAAGAAATTAAGCAGGGCCTTGATCAACTTGAAATTCAGGTGCTTGGTTAGGAAACCAAGAACAAATTTGGCAACAGGAAGGAAAAGGAGAAGGTTGGATGTCTTGGCAGAGGCATCTGAACATGTGAACTGAAAGATTATGACAAAATTTTGGTTGCATGAGGACATGCAACACCCTCGCAGTGGGGGTATGTTGAGCCTCAACCTTGCACTCATTTACCTGTCCTCCCAACAGCTTTTCCCTATTCACTTCTCTCTTCTGACATCATTTCCTCCATCAACTTGTTCAATTCATTGCATTATATGTCTTTTTAACATGATTTGTTGACTATGCTAATGATTGACTATTTGTTTAGAATTTTGGTACATGTTCAGCAATTCCGCAGCTGTTCTGCAATTCCGCAGCTACTCAGCAATTCCGCAGCTGTTCAGAGATTCCATAGCCTTTTTGTTGTTTTCTATACTCCACGTGTCTTCTCCAGGAACGGGCCACATGGGCACGTTGGTATGAATGTATACATGGTTCGTATGCTATTGGTTGGGCCAAATCAGTCACGTATGCCCCCGGTCAACGCAGGAGTACCCACGGTCAAACAGTTAAGTTCCAGACGGTGGCACGGCTCTGCGTGAGCAACTGAGACATGGAACCACAGCTGGCACTTCCTCCATGCCACGAAGACAGTAATGGACAGGATCTAACCATAGATTTACTCCCCATGATGACTGTTTCCTCCAAACGTGCACGGAGTTGCCTGCGTGTTGCTGCGTAGTTAATTAGTTAAGACTGTAGTTGCTTAGTTTACGCAGAGGACAGTTTGTCCCTGTGCCTATAAATAAAGCATTTGCCAACGCTTAGAGATTAGCTTTTTGATATTGTAATTGCTGTAATTGTTTTGGTTATCAAACTCTGTTTTAGAAGACTGTTTCTACAGCACTTTTTGACTGTATTTTGACATGCTGATTTAATATAAGAAGACTGTTTCTGCTCATCTCTGCGTAGCTGATCTTTAGCTGGTTGAGTGGATGGAAGGCCCCCATCTACCACAACCTATGTACAGTAGCATTTAACTTTATTTTCCTGCCTTTCTTTGTTTTCATTTTCACATGTACAATAATGTATAGTTTGATTTCTGCAGTTTTTTCATTTCTTTGAACATGTATAATAATGTACAGTTTGATTTCATGCCTTTACATTTCCAGCACTTTTCAGAACTGATCAGTTTGTTTATGCAGGTGTGTTAGGAGCCCGGGATAGTGTGTTTTTATTTCTTTTTATCACTGATGGTATTTGAAGTTGTCTTGTCTTAGCTGCTGATTTTTACCTTGCTTACGCAGTTTCATTGCTAGTTTACTTTATCAAGTTTTTGACAAGTTGCTTACTAACCTTTTGATGTTCTTCTCATCATAATTGTCTAACCTTTATTGGACCAAAATATCATTGAGTGGCAGCTTGGTTTGATTAGCTTTTTGACTCATATTACTGATTCCTTCTTAATTGTTTTTCACATGAACAATTGCAGCTAGAGGCAGAGTGTTAAGAAAGAATGAAGTGTTATGATTTGTCATTTAAGTTAAAGTAGTGTTTTTCACTTTCCATTGAGTTAACATAGATGCTATTTTTGTTCTTATCAGCAGCATAGATAGTGGACTAGTGCCATTAGTCACTTTGTTTAATGCTTTGCTTTCATTTGAAGTTTCAATTCCATTGCAAGTCACTTTTCAAGCTTTCTCTTTAAAAAGTTCTAGAAGCATTTAGAAACCACCATATGCACACACACGCACTCATTTGTTTATAAATCCATCACTCCATCTTAAGAAGTTAAATCAACCACAAAAACGACAAAAAGAACTAGGAAAGGTTACTTAAGTACATACTGTACATCTCACTTCATCAGCTTACGAGCCCCGGGTTGACAATTAATGATAGCAATTTAGACAACACTAAATTGACCAAACACCCATAACCACACATTTTTTTCACCTTATGATGTTCATATGTACCATAATTTACTTTTGTATGATCGCCCCATCACTGTTGTACACTAAAAATTACTCTTATCATGTGCCACAGATGGATCACCCACCATATTACTCCCACGGGTTTGCTGATGGTGCTTCTCAATGGTTGTGAAACCTAACTCTAGGCCATTTATTCTCCTAATCAAAATATTCTCCATCAGAACAATGTTTGGATGAGGTCAACCACTAATAATCAAGAAGAATGTGACATTGTCATAGGCTTGTTGGTTGATGCCACACAGTTAGGTATCCATAATTTGCATGTGTTTCTTGATTCCCAACTTGTCAAAGTGAATTTGAATCAAACTTTCCACATCCATGACCGTCGCCTTTTTCAGAAATACCTGTATGCCCAATTGTTAGCAGGTGATTTTGATCATATCATATTCTCACATATACCAAGGCATCAAAACCATGTTATTGATTTCATAGCTAATCAAATCCTTGACTGGCAAATGTTACATACATATCATCATTGAGAAACATAAATGATACATTAATCATAAGCATCACATAGTAATAGCTACAAAAAATCATGTACATATATAGGGTTTATGTACATCAACTAGCCATCGCCATAAAAAAGTAAAAATCTACAAAAAGAGGGGAGCATCCTCATGATGGGTGCTTCCCCTAGTATAATATATACATCTAAGGGCATGGTTCATTCCCCCCTGCACCACCTGTTGGAGACCCTCCTTCCTCCTCTTTCCTTAGAAGAAAAAGAGGCCATTATGTGGTTATTACAACCGCTACCCTCTATAGGACATGTTGTCACTCAAATTGTACAGGTGAATGCAAAAAAAAATTAGGATGGGGGTTTTCACATTGGTCCCTGCCCTCTCTTTTCTATTTGTCTCCCTATAGCAGACTATGGGGGGGTAGTCCCTGTCAAATGCGTTGATGAAAGACTTTTTAGGAACCAACTAGTTCAAGAGACACAATTGAATGGCATAGCAACCTGGATAATGATGATTCACAATTTTAATTATTAGCATAATTAGAAAAGATTATTTGAGAGACCAGTGCCTTATGGAGTCAACTTACTTGCAAAGAATAAAATAGCTACCAATTTTTGGGATGAGAAACTATTTCTTAGGATGCACACTATCCTATATGAGATGCGACACTTGAAACTAAGTGAAGTGCAAACTCTTGGTTAATTTTTAATTATATGCTTATCTAAGTGAAATATTTCTCTCAATTGTTTTGAAGCTAGTGTCAAGTGTAGGTTGTGGAGAGAAACTGAGGAGAAGATAGAAAACAATATATTAACAATACCTCCCCTTGAGTTCTAACCACCCGATGCCTCTGGTGCTGCAGAGACTACCATAGATAATTTATTTGTCCTTAAATTAGGATGAGTATAAATTTAAATTTAAATAAATAGTTTCTTACAATAATTATCCTTTTAAAAAATTATTAATTTTATTTATATCATATAAATACATTATTTAATATAAAGATACTAGACATAAAAAAATAAAAAAATAAAAAATAAAAATTGTTTATTTGTGGGAAGTTGCTTGGAAATGACTCTCACAGCTAGGGTTTCAGACTAAAAACCTGACGCCCCTATAGCAAATATCGAACCCATAAGAATCACCGATCGTACCTACCATGAACATGCCTGCTAAAAAGAAGATGAGTACGACAACATGGGGGAGATATCCCCTCCTACAAGAATGCAACGATGGGAGAAATGGGTAATCACAGAACAACAGTGACTGGCTATCAAGAAGGTTGCAAAAAAGGACCTCCCGTTTTGGGTGCCCAATGGTAGGCATGGCTAAGAGGTCATTTCTTGCCAAGGGCCTCAAAAATTCCATGATTTATCATGCCCAACAACAAACTGGAATTTTAGAGGAAATACATGAAAGAGCACACCCTAATATGCAAGTTTATTGGGGGTTTGTCCTGCAAAAAAGAGTTGGTCAAATGGATCCACTATAAATGGCAGCCAAAGGGCCAGATTGAGCTGAAGCTGGGAACCAAAGGCTTCTTTATAGTAATCTTCTCCAATCTGGAAGACAAGGAACGAGTCTTTGAAGAGGGCCCCTACTTTTTCAACAATGCAGGCCTCTTTATGAGACATTGGTAGGAATGTTACAACCCTGATCAGGAAAAAATTCTCGCAACACTAGTTTGGGTTCATTTATTTGTTCTGTTGGTCGATTTCTAGGTTCCAAAGATCCTGAAGGGGATTGGTAATTCCATCAGGAACTTTTTCAAGGTTGCAGACTCCATAAGGAATGGAAGGTACACTTCATACTCCCGGATCAGAATTCATAGAGCTAGAATACCATGATGAGGTTTGGTAGTGGCCTCTAGATTATGAGCATACACCCTTTGATGTTGTAGATGCCATGAGTATGGGCACATGTTTTGGGCATGCCCTCTGAACAAGTAAGAAGCGCTAAAAGCATCTACTGCCAATGGAGAAAACAAAACAAAAGAAGATGTAGAGGGATTCCAGGAAGTTCAGAGGAGGAAATGAAATAAGAGAAATCTGCCAAACCCTAACTAGGGTCCAAGTGGAAAGGACCTCTACAATCACAATCAATATGAGGTCCTACAAGAGGACGATGAAAGTTTCGAAAACCCTCAACCAAAGAATGCCTTGGAAATCCATCCAAACCCTCAATGGGGAGGAAGCAACGCCAAATGAAAAGCGGAGGAGGAACATCACGAATAAGAAGTAACTATGTAAGCAGAGGACCAAGCCAATATGGAGATCACCAGCTAGAATGGTGATCTCAGCAGAGAATAACAAGTGATGAAATTACTTCTTAGCGAATGGAGGCATCTTGATGAGAGATTCAACCCAGAATACCAAAAACAGCTATACAAAGACACTTTTAAACAATATCAGGCCAAGCAAGGAATGTTAGTGGCGGGCCAACTGGAGCAGTTGGGCTCCCAAGAAATTCAAGTTATGGAGCAAGAAAATCAAGGGAAAGGCTAAAAGAAACGAGATAGAAAAAAACTAAGCGAATCCATTCAAATGGTAGGGGAAATGTGGGTAAATTCTGGAAGGGTAGTTCTACTTTTAGCGGTGTTCCACCAACTCAATAAGCCCGTGAAATGATAATTACATAGTGGAATGTCTGAGGCCTCAGCAACAGACACAAACAATGGTACCTAAAGGACAAAATGAGAAAAGATAAGTCAAGCATCATGATACTCCAAGAGACAAAGATTGCAGAAGTCAATCTTAAATAAATCTTAAAGAGGCATAACCCCTATTATGAAGTAATAGATCAAGGTGCTAGGGGTAGTGTTGGAGGCATGGGTATCCTCTAGAACCTCGTGGAGGTAACATTTGAGGATTGTGTTAGTCTACCGAGGATACTATTAGGTAAATTTTGTCATATTGGATCCCGAGATTAGGTCCTCCTGGCAGGGGTTTATGGGCCTCACATTCCAGGAGAAAAAGGGGTCTTCCTTCAGAACCTCTCCAAACTAAGGAAGGTATACCATGAAGACCTTTGGCTGCTAGGCAGGGATTTTAATATGATAACATCGTTGGAAGAAAAGAGAGGAGGTATTCATCGCACATAGAAAAATATGGAAGAATTTGGGGATATAATACCGGATTTGTCCCTAGTAGACCTGCAAATGAACAATGGAGTCTATACATGGAACAATCGCAAAGGAGGAACTCATCAGGTTGCCTTCTGGTTGGACAAGTTTATGATCTTGGAGCAAGTCATTAGAAGTGGCATTTTCTTCGAAACCTTGATTATCCCATGCATGGGATTGGATCACGGGCCCATCCGATTGGAAATGGGTTTGAAAATCATACCAAGGAATCGGCTATTCATATTTGAAGCCTTTTTCTTAAGAGATCCCAACATAATGAAGGAAGTAGAGGAGTGGTGGAGTAACAATGAGGAGAAAGGAAGAAAATACATGCATACCTTCCAACTGAAGTTAAATGAGATCAAACACAAGCTCAAGAAATGGAATCAGGAAGAGTTTGGACACATCATGAAAGACCAACAACATCTAAACAACAAAATCTAGTATTTACAACAACAAATCATCCAACATGGTCAAATCGATAGCCTGGCAGTGGAGGAAGAGAAGCTAATCAACGAGTTAGAAGAAAGGAGAAAATAAGAAGAGATTCTATGAAAGAAAAAATCCAAGGTTAGCTAGTTGTGGGAAGGAGAAAATAATACTATATTCTTCCACAAAGTAATGATCCAACACTGGCAACATAACCATATCTACTCTCTGAAGAAAAAAGACGGAAATCATGTAGTCCAGAATGAGGAGATGGAGGATATAGTTGTTCGACACCTTAAAGACATCCTAATGAAACCACCCCAATATCGCACAGAGGCTACATAGAGGATCAAGAGGAACATTTCACAACTTATTTCTAGAGACTAGAACCTAGCCCTCATGCAGGCAGCAATGCTAGAAGAAGTGGAGGAGGTAGTGAAGGGAAGGACGAAGAACAAAGCACCCAGACCAGATGGCTTCACAATGGAATTTTATCAAGCTTCTTGGAACTTTATAGGACCCGATATACAGGAGGTGGTGGAAGAATCACACCAGAATCGAAAGGTATGTCCTACCTTAAATGCGACATTCATTGCTTTAATTCTGAAATCCTCTAAATCGGAGGACCCTCAAGGTTTTAGACCCATCTCTCTTTGCAATGTAATTTATAAGGTCATAACCATAGTGATTTCCAAGTGCCTAAAACCTCTGCTTCCTCTTATAATCTCCCCTAAGAAAACGAGCTTCGTGGAAGTTCAACAAATTCTTGATGGATTTGTCACCTCCCAGGAGATTGTGCACTCTCTTAAATCCCATAAACTCTTGGGTATGATGACCAAATTAGACCTCTCCAAGGCCTATGACTACCTAAGCTAGCAATACCTAAATAAGGTCTTCAAGGCTCCTGCATTTTCCTTTTCAACACCCCTGAGAACATTCAATCATATCTGGCTTGGGTTATTGGGTTTGGTATTGGATCTTCACCATCCAAGTATCTGGGAATTCCCCTGATGGTGAACTCTTTAAAGACTTCCTGTTGGAAATCTCTGCTCCAAAAAATCACTAGGAAACTCAACAGTTGGGCTTTCAGGTGGCTAAATTTAGCGAGTCGGAAAATCCTTCTTAAAGTTTTTCTTCAATCTATTCCAATCTATCAACTCTCAGGGAGTGTTGTGCCAAATACCTCATGTGCAAAGATGGTGGAAACATTCAAGAAGTTCTTATGGGGAGGCGCTTAACAAATTAAGAAATGGATGCTGGTATCTTGGCCCAACTTAACAAAGAACAAGATGGAATGAGGCCTTTGCCTATGAGATCTGTATATCCTAAACCAATTAATGTGGGTTAATCTATGGTGGCATTGGATGGGAGGAGAGATAGATCTATGAAAACAAATATGGATGCGCAAATACAACATGCCTTCCAGGACAGAAGATATCTTAAGATACCGAGATCCCCCAACAGGATCAGTTATCTCGAATATGGCAGCCCAAAATAGGGACCTTATTCAACAACACATCTTCTTGGAAATCAGGAATGAGAAGATGCTATTGTTCTGGCAAGATTCCTAGCAGTAATGGGACAAGATTCTGGGCAGACAAAGCTTAAGGGATCTCTTTATATACATGAATGGGAGGAATTTGTATACGATGGAACAATTCTAGAAAACAGACCAAGCATAGGAAGGTTGGAGGAGATGGAAGGAGAAATCAGACTGGCCACAAGCCTTAGAATTGGTTCGATGGATTCAACTATACAAGGAATTAGACTCAAGAAAGATAACTATCCTAAACGGACCAGATATCCTCACATGGGGCCAGAATACCAAAGGGACCTTTACAATCAAGGAGGCTTATGATCTAAGGTCAGGTCATGAGCTAGGAGGCCAGAACCTGATTTGGAAGAAGATATGGAAAGGGGAATGGTGGCAAAAGGTAGCCTATTTCCTTTGGCTTGTATGCAGAGGCAGCATTCTTACCTGGGATCGGCTCCAAAGACATGTTTCTATGGGTCATCGCTCTGCAAGTTATGCAATAAGCATAGTGAGGATCTAGAACGCATACTTAACACTTGTACATATGCTGGAAAAAATGGAGAAAGATGGGGGATCTCTTCGGAAGAATGGATCGAGACACTCAAAGTATTCGAGAAACCATCCTTTTATGAAGAACAGGGATTTTCTCCAACCCGATCATCAACAAGGCGTGGGGGCTATCCCTGGGAATAACACTTTAGGCCATCTAGAAAGAGAAGAATCACCAAATCTTTAACGATCATATTCTCTCCCAAGAAGTTGTATGGGAAGGGATCTTATAGAACATCAGGGAAACAAATTTTGTAGAGAAGTGGCATCTAGAGGATTGGCAGTTACCCCCCAATGAGGCTAGAATTATGTAGAGATTGAACAAATCACCGAAAATGATAGCTCTGTCCTCTCGGAAGGTCACGTTAAAGGGAATTGATTCTCTCAATCACTTCACTCCCCCCCCCCCCACTAAGAGGGATTTATGAAGTTGAGCTTCAACAGAACTTCGAAGGGGAACCCAGGCCCAGCAGGCTTGGGAGGACTATTTCGAGACCCCAGAACCAAAACCACTCTTATCTACATAAACCATTGTGGGTATGCTAGAAATAACAAAGCAGAATTTGTCGCTGCAGACAAGGCCTACAAATTGCAATCAAAATGAGGTACAAGAATATTGTAGTGGAGGGTGATTCTAAGCTTGTAATCAACATGGTGAAAAAATTAAATGAAGGAACTAAATGGGAAAATCTCAGCCACAACTGGAGAACAATGAGGTTAATTCAGGAGATGGGAAACCTCCTCATCCACTTCAACTATATAATGACTAACCATGTAAGAAGGTATGGCAATAGAGAAATAGACTTCCTTGCAAATTGGGGTTGTAATCATCAGAATTTGCCTCTGGGGAAAATATGATTGGGTCAACCAGGGGACAAATGGTTCCAACCCTTGAATGAGATCTTGGAGCATGGAAGGCGACATAACTCCTAGGACATACAGACCACTGATCAATATGTGAGTTGTCGGACAAGGCTATTAAGGACATCATGATGATAAGGTCATAGTGGAATGTTGCCACCATCCCTCACATTCTTGAAGTGCAGGGTACAGTGGCCTTCGACATGCTTAAGACTATAGGAATGAAGGAATGTAGCATAAGTAAGCGGTAAATTTTATCAACGACGATGAAGGCTATAAGGATGAGGTTAGATAGAGCAGAGGTACCAAAGGCACATCTGAAATAGATCCTTCGAAAGGGATGGGGGCTCCTTCAGCTCCAAACGTTGGCTACTGGGTATGTTAACTAGCTTTTACTCCATTACACCTTAATTCCCTATATCAGGTTTGATAATTGGAGTCTGTATTAGGGCATTGGGTTTGTGGGAGAGAGTAATTTGGGCTGGGAGAGATGCATGGTGTTGAGAATCTGTTGGATTAATCTTAGCTCCATGGGTTCCTCCTCATTTTCACTCCTTCATGGGATTTACCTTACTCACATGAGGCTTATCAGGCTTGGTGGGGAGGGGGTCAGTCCGGGGAATAGCTTTGTCTTATATGCATGGAAATCCTGGGGGTTGGGGACTGTGAGCCTGTTAATGTCTATGCCAGGATGAAAGTCTATTTCTTAGTCTACTACATGGGTGTTGAGGATAATTGGTAAAATTAACTCCAGAAGGTAGGCGCTAGGTACCTATGGAAATCTTGTAGTTGGAGGTGGTCGTAGGTAAGGGTCTTCTCACATCTGGGAAATGGTATAAATTAAGTGTTGGTCATGCCAACCTCGGTCGGAGGATAGGAGGCTAGGAGGCAAGCAAACCTTGGGCTAGGGACCTCTTAAAGCCTGGGGTTTAGCTTTCACACTGCAATGTTGGTCAGGGAAAGGCTAAAATAGGGATGAGTCAGGGAGGATGGGGGAATGGTCATGCATAGGTGGGTAAGTGTGGTGTGTGACTTATAACCCATTAGCTTGGCTACCAAGTTACATATTTTGTAGCTGACCAGATGTTGGCACCTCACTCCCAAGGTCGAGGCCAAGGCGTTTGCAAGGGTATGGTCATGTTGGGGCATCTGCTAAGGTATAGTCACCAAGGTGCATGTCATGGTCAAGCTAGGTGGGGGATATTGCATCTTGGGGGTTACTCAGATGATCCAAGGGGGACAGAGTTTTTGAAAAGGAAGAGCCATTAGTTATTGGCATTACAAAGCATAATGTTATGGCAATTCTAGTTTCTTGTTCCCATATTAGGTCCACAGAATGATAAACATTTTCATGAGCGAAGAGCACCGAGATGAGTTCTAAGCCATGGTCTTCGAGTCATCCTTAGGCGTTGGCCAACAGATACCATGACATGGAGATAATGGGCATGGTGGCACAACATAAAGGCTGAGGAAAGTGGCCATGGGGGTTTGAGGCCAAGGTGGAACCAAGCACCTCAGGTAAATGCCGAGGAAGAAAACCAATGGACAACTTGATAGGTGAAGCAGTAGCAGCATATAAGGAAGGCACCCAGGAGGAGATAAAGTGACTGATAGCAGAATTGGAGGAAGATATAATCGGCAAGCGAGCATGGATGAAGTTGACCTAGAGGAATGGAAGCTCCTAGTTCTAGATCTAGGCAACACCAGAGGAAGAGGGACTCAATATAAACAAACCCTACATCTTTACTGGCTGATGAAATGCCTCCTCGACAAGGCCATGGAGAAAATATGGATGACGTCTATCCAGGATTTCCCAAATTATAAATATGAATTTCAGAAGCTGCAATTTCAATTGCAGAAATAGGACCTTCACCTTGGTCACATGGACATACATTTCCCCTATATGTTCATGTAGACAGAGCTTCCAGGCTCCAGTACAAAATATCTGGCTTCAGTCGCTTCGGCCTCCACTGAGAAGGATGGATAGAATGTTCGGGTCTATTTAATTTTGATTAATTTTTTCATGCGGATAGATTTTAATTTCAAGTTTGCAGCCATATATATAGATAGGAAAATAGAATATGGATATGGACGTGACAATTAGACTTATCTATCTTGGATAGATAAACTCAATATTTTCTGTTATTGGATGGCTTATCATGCAGTCAAGTGGTCAACACACTTTGTTTCCCGATGGAAAAGTTGTAACCACCTAGCCTGGCTCTATGTGGTTACAACTTGTTTATTTTATAATGAGAAAGAAGGATCTACCATGCTTAACAAAAAAGAAACATAAAGATACTAGACATTGTAATTTATCATCCTTATTTGACCCCATAAGCTAACGATGGAATAAAATGTGCACAAGCATATTTCAATAAACTCTTAACTTTTGTAACAAATGATGATGTTGGGGCTAATGTTTCATCCAAAATTATCCATGCACCTATCTTTTTTTTTCTCCCAGTTTATCTAGTATATTAATTACTTTCATTACTTTGGTTTTTCATATTCAAATGTGCTTCATTATTAGATTGATGAATTTGTTCAAGCATCCAATAATTGTTATTGGTTGTAAAAATAAATCGATAGGAATTACTGAATGCTTGAACAACTTCATAAATCTAATAATGAAACACAGTTGAATATGTCAAAGTGAAGTAATAGAAGTAATTAATGGATGAGATAACCTTCGAGCAAAATAGAGATAGGTGCATAAATATTTTTGGATGAAACATTAGCCTCAACATCATCATTTATTACAAAAGTTAGGAATTTATTGAAATGTGCTTGTGCACATTTTGTTCCATCTTTAGCTTATGGGACCAAATAAGGAAGACAAATTACAATGTCTAGTATCTTTATATTAAATCATGTATATATATAATATAAATAAAATAATTATTTTTTTAAAATGCTAATTATTGTCGCAAACTATTTATTTAACTTAGAATTTATACTCATCCTAATTCAGTGGCAAATAAATAATCTATAATCTATGGTAGAATTTCTATGTGAAAAATCAATTTGATATAAGGTATCGTGTGATCTCTTAATTATGTGGTAAATAATTCATATATAATAAAATATCTAATATAAAAAAGTACAATGTCTAGTATATTAAAATAAAATAAAAATAGTTACACAATTGCTTAAGCGTGAGTGCAAAAGATTCATAAAAGAAATAATAAAATAATAATAATAAATAAATAATAAATAAATAAAATAATAAATAAATAAAATAAATAACAAATAATAAATAAAATAAATTAATTAATTAAAAAAAAAAAAAAAAAAAAAAAACCTTATATTTTTAAGTTATGATTAAAATTGTGAAGACAAAAGAGAAAATCTTATTTATTGTAGTGTTGAATTAAATTTTATTTTTTATATTGCATCATGATTTAAAATTGAATTGTGAAAATATATAATATAAGTAAGGTTTATTGAGGAAAATTATTGAACCAAATCTCATTCAATAATAAAATTATTGAATAGATTTGGTTCAATCATTTTTCTCAATAAACCTAACATATATTATATATTTTCACAATTCAATTTTAAATCATGATGCACTATTAAAATTAAAATTTAAGTCAACACTACAATAAATAAGATTTTCTCTTTTGTCTTCACAATTTTAATCATAAATTAAAAATTAAAATATTTTTTATGAATCTTTTGCAGTCACACTTAAGCAATTGTGTAACTATTGCTTTTATTTTAATATACTAGACATTGTACTTTTTTATATTAAATATTTTATTATATATGAATTATTTACCACATGATTAAGAGAGCACACGATACCTTATATCAAATTGATTTTTCATGTAGAAATTCTACCATAAATTATAGATTATTTATTTTCTAGTGAATTTTGTAGTGTTGGCTTAAAGTTTAGTTTTTATATTGTATCATGATTTAAAATTGAATTGTGAAAATATATAATAAAAGGTTTATTGAGAAAAATTATTGAACCAAATCCCATTCAATAATAAAAATTATTGAATAGATTTCTTTCAATCATTTTTCTCAATAAACCTTACCTATATTATATATTTTCACAATTCAATTTTAAATCATGATGCAATTAAAAAAAAATTAAGTCAAACCTACAATAAACAAGATTTTCTCTTTTGTCTTCACAATTTTAATCATAACTTAAAATTAAAAAATAAAATATACAAATTTTAGGAGTCTTTTGCACTCGCACTCAAGCCTTTGTGTAACTAGATTTTTTATTTTAATATACTAGACATTGTAAATGTTTATATTAGATATTTTATTACGTATGAATTATTTACCACGCGATTAAGATGGCATGGGATACTTCATATTAATTCGATTTTTTCGACATAGACATTCTACCATAGATTATTTTTTTGTTGTTGAATTAGGATGAGTATAAATTTAAATTTAAATTTAAATAAATAGTTTATTACAATAATTACCTTTTCAAAAATTATTTATTTTATTAATAACATATATATACGTTATTTCATATAAAAATACTAGACATTGTAATTTATCATTCTTATTTGGTATCATAAGCTAAAGATGGGATAAAATGTGCACAAATACATTTCAATAAACTCTTAACTTTTGTAACAAACTATGATGTTGAGGCTAACGTTTCATCCAAAATTACGTATGCAACTATCTCTATTTTACTCCAAGGTTATCAAGTTCATTAATTACTTTTGTTACTTCCCTTCATCATATTCAAATGTGCTTTATTATTAGATATATGAATTTGTCCAAGCATTGAATAATTGCTATTGATTACTTTTTTCATAACATTCATGTACTAAGTAGCAACACAAAAAGTAATTAATACAAACCTAATAAGGAAAAAAAGGTACATGTTAGCCTCATTATGAAACACGCATGAATATCTAAACTTTAGAGATAAAAACAACATCGCATAATATGCTTTAAATACAAATGATATTTTATTGTGATGAAAGATGTTTAATAGTCCATGAAAATCCAAAATATCAACTAATCTTTATTGTGAACCAAAAGTTTAACATATATTTCTAAATTACTTGCCTCTTCCTCACACTGAAATTCTTTTAGTAGTGTTGAATAAGGGTGAAATTTTTCAACTTATTTCCAATTCATGGGGTGGATTTTCTAACAAACACAACAAAATTAGGTATATTGCTTTCACCTCATCCCATGAGAAAAACATTTCACATGAGGCAATTTATATAGATAGAAAGGGAAAACTAAGGAAATAATTCACTTCAGAATACAACATATAACAAAGAATAAAAAATAAATTAAAATTTATTAGTATTAAATTAATAAGAATTTCATTATTTTAAAATTAAATTGAAAGAAGTCTAATATGCAACATTGCTGCTTAGTACCTACTTCTTATGAAAAAATTATGCGGTGAATGTGATCATATAACTTAGTTATATTAAGTGCATGATTTAAGCATCGCAACCTTAGTGGACAGGGAATCAAACTGCTAACAATCTATTGGTAAATGATAACATAGTTTTATGAAAAAAAAGGGTCATCAACAATTAAATAATTAGACAATAAAAAATATTATGATTAATAAAATATATTAATGAAAAAAGGTGAAAAAACATTGTTATTAGAAAGAATACAACAATTAATAGAAAAAAAGCAAGGAATGATTATAGGTTAATAAATATTTATTGTTAAAAATAAGTATTACAATGAATGGAAAGGAAATATTAATTATGGAAATATATACTTACATACATACATACACACACACACACACAGATATCTATCTATATATATATATATATATATATATATATATATATATATTCCCCGATCGGGATGTTAACCAGTCGTAGTGGGCTTGTACGGGCCCAAGGAATAATGAGGCTCATGAAGAGCATCACGACCACCTTCCACATGCATCTAGCACTTGGAGTGGTGGTGACAAGCATGTGAGGGTTAATGCATGGGAGAAGAAGTGTGTTAAGGATAGTTGGAGAGAGTAAAACCTTGTTTGGATTATTGAGGAGAGTAGTGTGGGTGTTTTCGATCCTATGGAATGGGTGGGCGAGGGGAACTCAAGACAGAAGGAGGTAGTCTACATCCTCAAAATTTGGCAGTGAATCCTAATATGTTATCAATCTTCAACCTACAATTTTAGTTAGAATGGAGCAGTTTGTTCAGCCTGGGGTCGAGGAATTGAATGTGTCTGGGTTGTGGGGTGACCGGTTCTAGAAGGGCCAGAAGCATGGCCTTGTTTGGCTCTAGGTTGGGTCAGTGTCCATAGTTTTGCTAGTCCCTGTGTCTGTGGAATTCAGGATTTGTTTGTCTCTCATGAGTGTATGTATGGTAGAGATGGTCGAGAATAGGGATGGTCGAGCATAGGGATGGTGGAAATTCCCCACCCATGGGGATAGAAGAGTGGACAGGGGGTTGGGTCTGCAGGGAATGGGGGGTGATTCAAATTTATGCAGTGAAGGGAGAGCCATGGGTTCAAGAAATCCCAGATATACCATCTAGTGGCAGAGGATTGGAGGCAGAGAAGCCCGGTCGGTCAAATTATGGGTCAGTTTGGTCCTATGGTTTCCAATTTCATGGGTTGGGAACCTTTGTTTAGATGGAAATCATATCGGGTATCGATGGTGGGTGTGGATTTATGTCGAACAACTAAATTCAGCTATGGAAAAAGTGGTCCTGATTCCCACTGCCTCGGAAGTCTTTATAGGGTCGCTAAGAAAGGGGTTCAACGTGCTATGGGATCAATCTCATGGCTGGCTCAAAACCCATTTCAATTCCTATAATTATGTTTGATTGATGAAATCAATAATTGTTGGAAATTGTTTCTATATTACTGATGGCATGGTAATAGTTGGTAGGGCCGACTCGTTTAATCTCTTCATTGAGCTAAGGAAGCCATGCAATAATGATGGCATTAGAATCTTGTGTTTGCATACAATTACTTGCAGACAGTGGAGTGGGTTCCTTACTCGGTCGATGTCTTTTGAATTTGAAGTAGGTCTACAGCGGGAGCATGACTGCTAGTAGTGTTGAGCACCCAACCTGTGGCCCTGGGTAGGTGAAAAGCTGAGAGTGTAGGAAAAAGAAGAGCATTTGAAAGGCAACAACAACAAAATGGCTCAAGCGAAGGGAACAAAGAATAACAAAGGTGGAAACCGAGGATGGGGGAGGCAGAGAAAGGTAGCCCCATCACCGGGAATCCAACCCAGCTCCTCTAGTGGGACAGTTGGGACAGGATGAGGGCGTAATCCAGCCTCACATATCATTCATGAAGCAGCACAAGCTTACCATGCCAGCAACTCCAACCGGGTTAGGCAACTGTTCACAGAGTGGGAAGAAGAAATATGGCAGATAGTGGAAGACTTCGATTTGGACATGGATGAGTGGCAAGCAGTGGTCTCGGATCCACGCTATACTTGTGGAATAGTAATGTAGTACAAGTAGAATATGCAGTTATTCTGGATGATGAAGAGAATTTTGATGAAAGCTCTAGAACATTTTCCTCCTGACATGCATGCAACCCCTGGGGGGGAATTGGTGAATTCAGATTTCAACAAAGAATTGCAAAAAAATCAGTTCTAATTTCAACACCTTATGACCAGTCCACAGCGGGGTTAGCCCGGTGTTAACTCAAGGTTTATTTGAAGTCTCCGCAAGTCGAAGGATCCAGTGGCCATCGTTATCCGACGGATATCCGCTAAAGATTTGGGCGGATGTTAACTCCTGAATCGAACTCAACATCAATTATATTATAGTCTATAAACCCCATGGGGTCTGTCCTAAAGAATTAAGCACGTGGAAAAATCTGGACCCGAACTTCAATAGGCCGAGTGTTTATAAACCTCATCGAGTCCATGTGGTTAGTTAAAGGCCACGCAAATTGTTGAGTGATGAAACAGTGACCGTTGGATCACTAAGGTTGTGACCATTTGATCAACCTCGCATTGTTTTAGTCAAAAGTAGGTAAAACTTGCCTAATAGCCTTACATGTGATGTTTTAATGGATTTATAAGGCTCATCCTATTGGGGAAATTTTAAGCGGTTCCGCTAGGATAGTGGAATAGATAACTTTAGAGATAGATGAGCGATACTCCATGAGAAAGTGAAGAAGGGGTCCAGCCTGAATTAGAAGAGATAGCATCTGGTTTTGAATGTTTGTCTATAATGCCTGCACCCCAGCCATTATTTGTGGTATCAGAGCCACTTAAAGACACTGCACAGGATCTCAGGGGTCAGAGGAAAAAATCCACTATGGCTTTCAAAGTTAGAAGAGGATGTGGTAGAAGAGGAAGGCATGTTGCAAATGCTAAAGTGATTGAAGCTATGCAACAGATGCAGGCTAGATTAGAAGCAATGGAAACCGGGAGAGATGCAGATGCTAGAGATGTCAGTGATCCTAAAGAGGAGGCTGTAGAAGAGGAGAAACCTGTAGAAGTTACTCCTGAGATGAGATTCTTTCAGTCAGTGTTGAGATCCACATCTAGACCCAAAACTGAAGTTTCAATTTATGAAGGAGGATTAAATCCTGAGGAGCTAATAGATTGGATTAATGACATGGAGAAATTATTTGATTATTAAGAAACAGAGGATGAAAAGAAGGTAAAGTTTGTTGTCACAAAGTTGAAAGGATATGTAGCACTTTGGTGGGATGGAGTGCAAGCAGAAAGAAGAAGACTTGGCAAAAAACCAATTAAGAATTGGAACAAAATGGTGAAAAACTGAAAAGTAAGTTTCTGCCAAGTAACTATCAGCAAACATTATTTAGACAAATGTGGAATCTTAGATAGAGGTTTATGACAGTAAAGGAATACACAGAGGAATTCTACAAAGTGATTATAAGAGCAGAACAAGTCCAAGATACAGATGAGAAAGTTGCTAGATATGTGAATGGTCTTAGAATGGATATTCAAGTTTAGATAAGCGTAATGTCTCCTAAAATAGCAGAAGAGGCTTATCAGATGGTACTGAAAGCCGAAGAAAAATTCTTGAGGAAACAATCTACCAGAAATAGAGGTACTTTCCGATGAAGGGGAAGACAAGGTGGTAGAGGAAGATGTATAGCACCTAGAGATGAAGCTAGCAGCAGCTCAAGTCAGCATACACCTACAGGGGGTGATGAAAGTGGAAAAAAAGGAAGGGGAGGCAGAGGCAGAGGAAGAGAAGTTAGATGTTACAGATGTAACAAGCTCGAACACTGAGCTTATGAGTGCCGAGAAAATACAGGAATACCTCATAGAACGGTAATTGTTGCACAAACTGAGGAGGAAGCAGCAACGATGACAAAAGAAGAAAATGTACTAGAGAGAGGAGAAATGCATGATGGAAAAAAGAACACTTGAAAATTCAGCAAAGATGGAGTCAATCATATATTTCTTCCTATAGAAGAAGAAGATACATCAAAGAAACCTGAAGCAAAGACCCTTTTGCTGAGTGGAAAGGAGTACTTACAGCAGATGGAGGAAGATGTGGTAATTTTTGCATTAGTTTGTAAACCCAAGGTAAAAATTACTTCCACAAAAGTTTCTGATTTACTAATTGAGATTCAAGAGATGCTGGACAATTATGGTGATATAATTGTAGATGACTTGCCTAATGAGTTACCACCCACTAGAAAAATCAGTCATCATATAGATTTGATTCCATGAGCAAATCTACCAAATAAAGCAGCTTACGGGATGACTCCCAGAGAGAATGAAGAAGTCAGAAAATAGGTGCAAGAACTATTAGATGTTAGAAAATTATATATTACGGAGCAATGGAACACATAAAATATTGCAGAAATATAAACACAGAAAACGCACAAAACAAGAAAGACACAGATATACGTGGTTCACCCAGTTTGGGCTACGTCCAACCCGAACAGCCAGTCCTTCCTTTCTATTATCCAGCAAAATGAAGAGATACAACCTACAGCAAAACCGATGTAATATCCTGTGTTTTCTCTCATAGTCTCACCTCTATGTTTCTCGCTCACCGAATACACGTCTATCTCACAGCCTCAAATACAATGCCCTCATATAAAGAGAGGGGTTGCCTTCTAGGGCAAAAAACCCTAAACTAAACATAAGTTCTACCGTCAAATCATCCGCCTAATGAACGGCCCAGATTGACTAGAAATTACTAGACTTTTACAAGGCAATTTTACAGCTGTTTTTAGCTTTGGGGGCGTTGCCCCCGAAACCCCCCGCCAGGGGGGGGCTCCCAAAAGCCCCCACGGCAGCGATTATTTTACGGGCGGCGTTGCCGCCCCATTTTGAACTGGGGTCCAATATGCCGGTACTATAGAAGATAATCAGGCTCCACACCCAACAATCTCCCACTTGGAGACTGATTGTAGCAACTCCACCGTTGCTCCATTTGCTAGACAATGACTCCTCTTTGGACCTGGTTGTTTCTCATCTTCATCGTCATCCTTGAAGACCAACTGAAACTGAGCATATTCTCAGTTTCTCCCTGGTTACAACTTTTGTTAGCATATCTGCAGGGTTCTGGCTAGTGTGTATCTTTTCCAGCTTCAACTCTCCGTCTTCCAACACTGATCGTATGAAATGGTACTTGAGCTGTATGTGTTTTGTCCTGGAATGAAATGCTGAGTTCTTTGCAAGATGAATGGCACTTTGACTATCACTGTATAACGTGCCCATATCATGCTCCTTACCCAATTCACCCATAAACCTTTGTAACCAAATCATTTCTTTACTAGCCTCTGTAGCAACAACATACTCTGCTTCTGTTGTTGAGAGTGCAACAACACTTTGGATTTTTGAAACCCAACTGACATCTGTTCCTTCGACAGTAAATACATATCTTGTAGTGCTCCTTCTATTATCTCTGTCACCTGCCATATCTGCATCAACATATCCTTGTAGGGATATGTTTGAACCACCAAAGCATAATGCCTGATTTGTGGTACCTCTCAAATATCTGAGAATCCATTTCACTGCCATCCAATGTTCCTTTCCTGGATTGTTCATGTACCTGCTTACAACTCCCACTGCATGTGCAATATCAGGCCTTGTGCAGACCATTGCATACATTAAACTTCCAACTGCTGATGCATATGGAACTTTAGACATATAATCCATGTCTTCTTGGGTCTTTGGGCACATTTCTTTGCTAAGTTTGAAATGGCTAGCAAAAGGTGTACTAACTGGTTTTGCATTTTGCATGTTAAATCTTTTCAACACCTTTTGTATGTACTCATTCTGAGACAATGTTAATTTTCTATTTTTCCTGTCTCTAGTTATTCTCATACCAAGGATTTGTTTTGCAGCACCCAAATCCTTCATTGCAAATGAATTTGCCAATTTTCTTTTGAGCACATTTATTTCCTGCATGTTAGATCCTGCAACAAGCATGTCATCTACATACAATAACAATATAATATAGCTGCCATCATTTTGCTTTTTCAGATAAACACAATGATCAGAGTGACATCTAGTATAACCTTGTTCAGACATAAACTTGTCAAATTTTAGATACCACTGCCTTGGAGCCAGTTTTAAACCATACAAGCTCTTCTTCAACCTGCACACAAGTTTCTCCTTCCCTTTCACCTCATATCCTTGTGGTTGCTACATATATATCTCTTCCTCCAAATCCCCATGGAGAAAGGCTGTCTTTACATCTAACTGCTCAAGATGCAAATCTTCAGCTGCTACAAGACTTAAAATAGTTCTGATTGAAGTCATTTTAACAACAGGAGAAAATATTTCATCAAAATCAATACCTTTCTTCTGTGCAAACCCCTTCACCACAAGTCTAGCTTTGTACCTTTGCTTTCCTCCATCTTCTTCCTTCAGCTTGTAAACCCATTTATTCTTCAATGTAGTTTTTCCTGCAGGAAACCTGACTAAATCCCAAGTCTGGTTATGCATTAAGGAGTCCATCTCTTCTTCCATGGCTACCTCCCACTTCTTCTTGCTTTCAACCTGCATTGCTTCTTCATAACATTCAGGTTCACCGGAATCAGTCAACAATAAATAATATAATGAAGGAGAGTATCGTTCAGGAGGTCTACTTGTCCTGGTAGATCTTCTAACACCACTTTCAGGTGTTTGGGGTGCCTTTTGTTGTTGTGATGGTTGTTGTTGTTGTGGTTGTTGATTATTATTATTTTCAGGCACCTTTACTTTTTCAGTAATTTCATCAAGAACTGCGTATTCCTTGTTTTCTTTTTCTTGTTTCTTTTCCTGCAACTGATTCTTATACAAGACATTTTCATTGAATATTACATCTCTGCCCCTAATGATTTTGTGATTTTCATAATCATATAAGCGATAACCAAAATCATTAACACCATATCCAATAAAGGTACATTTCTTTGACTTTGCCTCAAGCTTTGTTCTATTTTCTTTATCAATTTGGACAAAGGCCTCACAACCAAAAGGTTTTAAAATAGAGTAGTTTACCTTTTTCCCTGTCCATGCTTCCTCTGGAACACCACCATCCAAGGAACTTGAAGGTCCTCTGTTTATTAAATAAACAGCAGTATCTACAGCATCTTCCCAAAACTGTAAAGGCAATCCTGCATGCAATCTCATGCACCTTGCACGCTCCATGATTGTTCTGTTCATCCTTTCTGACACACCATTTTCTTGTGGTGTTCTTGGAACTGTCTTCTCTCTGCGAATTCCATGCTCTGAACAGTACCTATCAAACTCTTTGCTGCAATATTCACCTCCATTGTCTGATCTAAGACACTTCAATTTCTTTCCTGTCTCAATCTCAACCAAAGCTTTCCATTTCTTGAAAGTATCAAATACATCAGATTTATTCTTAATACAATAAATCCAAGTTTTTCTAGATGCATCATCAATAAAAGTAACATAATAACGAGAGCCACCGAGAGATGATACCTGAGCAGGTCCCCATACATCTGTATGCACAAGCTCTAATTTTTCGTTCTTCTTTTCTTTCCCAACTCTGAGAAATCTGACTCTCTTCTGTTTTCCATAAATGCAGTTCTCACAGAAATCCAAATCAACATTCTTCAAACCTGGCAACAAATTCCTTGAGTGAAGAATCTTCATCCCTTTTTCACTCATGTGTCCGAGCCTATGATGCCATAATGCTACATCTGATCCTCTGGAAGTTAAAGCATTAACAGAGTTAGAAATACCATTGCATAAATACAATGTACCAACCTTTTCACCTTTTGCTATTACCAGGGCTCCTTTAGTGACCTTCCAAGCTTTATCTGTGAAAGTTGTCACACAACCTTCACTGCCTAACTGCCCTGTTGAAATCAGATTTTTCTTTAGATCTGGAACATGCCTTACCTCCTTTAGTAGCCATTGGTTTCCATTCTGTTGTTTTACAAGAACCTTACCCATTCCAACGATTTTACAGGGTTTATCATCACCTAGACGAACTTGTCCAAAATCTCCTTGAACATAGTCATGAAAGTATTTCTTATCAGGTGTGGCATGGAATGAAGCCCCTGAATCTACCACCCAGGAATCAGTAATATTTTCGAAAGAAAGAATCAAAGCATCTTGTAACACCTCACCTGTCACATTTGCTTCATGATTGTTTTCTTGCTGTGCATCTCCTTCTTTTCCCTTCCGAGATCTACAGTCTTTCTTTAGGTGTCCTTTCTTTCCACATTTCCAGCACACTATCCCTGATCTGGACTTGGATCTGCCTTTCCTTGATTTACTGCGATATCCTGAGCTCTTTCCTCTTTCCATTTTTCTTCCTCTAGACTCTGCACTCAAAGCATTTCCCGATGTCTCACCGGAGCTTTTCCGTCGCATTTCCTCGCTAAGGATAGCACCGACAACATCATCAAACTTTAAAGTACTAGATCCAGAAACAGAGTTACTGATGGCCATTACCAAACCATTCCAGCTTTCTGGTAACGAGCATAAGAATAACAGAGCTCTAATTTCATCATCAAAGTTTACCCCTACAGAACTTAACTGACTTGTAACTGTATTAAAATCATTTAAATGGTCTGCAACAGATCCACCTTCCGACATCTTCATATTAAATAACCGTTTCATAAGAAATACCTTGTTCGAGGCCGAGGGTTTTTCATATAGTTTCGACAACGCCTCCATCAAACCTGTTGTCGTGGTTTCCTTCGAAATGTTGAAAGCGACTGACGCAGCAAGGCACAGCCGTATTGTTCCGAGTGCCTTTCTATCGAGAAGGTTCCATTCTTCGTCTTTCATACCCGTTGGCATCTTTGTTTTTCCGCCCAATGGTAGGTATAGATCTTTCTGATACAGATAATCTTCCATCTGCATCTTCCACAGCGAGAAGTTTTGGCCGTTAAATTTCTCGACCCTAAACTTACCATCTTCTGCCATTGCTCCCACTCGAACCAGGAACCCTTCTTTCCTGCGAGTTTATCAGCCAAATAGACCTTCGGCTTTGATACCAGTTGTTAGAAAATTATATATTACGGAGCAATGGAACACATAAAATATTGCAGAAATATAAACACAGAAAACGCACAAAACAAGAAAGACACAGATATACGTGGTTCACCCAGTTTGGGCTACGTCCACCCCGAACAGCCAGTCCTTCCTTTCTATTATCCAGCAAAATGAAGAGATACAACCTACAGCAAAACCGTTGTAATATCCTCTGTTTTCTCTCACAGTATCACCTCTATGTTTCTCGCTCACCGAATACACGTCTATCTCACAGCCTCAAATACAATGCCCTCATATAAAGAGAGGGGTTGCCTTCTAGGGCAAAAAACCCTAAACTAAACATAAGTTCTACCGTCAGATCATCCGCCTAATGAACGGCCCAGATTGACTAGAAATTACTAGACTTTTACAAGGCAATTTTACAGCTGTTTTTAGCTTCGGGGGCGCTGCCCCCGAAACCCCCCGCCGGGGGGGGCTCCCAAAAGCCCCCACGACAGCGATTATTTTACGGGCGGCGTTGCCGCCCCATTTTGAACTGGGGTCCAATATGCCGGTACTATAGAAGATAATCAGGCTCCACACCCAACATTAGATAAAGGATTGATTAGAGAAAGTTTGAGTCCTTGTGCAGTGCCAAAACTTTTTAGCCCAAAGAAAGATGGAGGCGGGAGAATGTGCATTGATTCAAGAGAAATCAATAAAATAACCATCAGGTGCAAATTTCATTTACCTAGAATTGAAGATTTTATGGATTGTCTGAGTGGAGCAAGATATTTTACAACTCTAGATTTAAAGAGTGGGTATCATCAAATAAGTATTAGAGAAGGGGATGAATGGAAAACTAATTTTAAAACAAATGAAGGGTTGTATGAATGGATGGTAATGCCTTTTGGGTTGTCGAATGCACCTAGTACATTCAAAAGGCTTATGAATGATGTTTTGAAGGAATTTATTGGTAAATTTGTAATAGTATATCTGGACGATATATTAGTTTACAGCAGGTGTAAGGAGGAAAACATGAGACATTTGAATTATGTCTTACAAAGGTTGCAGCAAGAGAAGTTATTGATAAACTTAAAGAAGTGTTCATTCATGAAGGAAGAATTGGTGTATTTGGGTTTTGGTTTTTCTGTTGATGGATTAAAGATGGATCCAGAGAAGATCAAGGCAATCACAGAGTGGCCTTCACAAAAAAGTGTTTTTGAGGTAAGAAGTTTTCATGGTCTTGCTAGTTTTTATAGAAAATTCATAAGAAATTTTAGTAATATCAATGCTTCTATTATCGACACTATAAAGAAAGATAGACAGCCATTTAAGCAGACTGCTGAAGCAGAAAGGAACTTCCAGCTGTTGAAAAGAAAGATCATTGAAAAACCTATTTTGATTTTTCCTAATTTTAATAAACCTTTCCAAGTAAAATGTGATGCCAGTGGAGAAGCCATTGGAGGTGTTTTAAGTCAGGAGGACAGACTTGTAGCTTATTTCAGTGAGAAACTAAATGAGTCAAAGAAGAAGTATTCTTCTTATGATAAAGAATTTTATGCATTTGTGCAGTCATTGAAGAAGTGGAGACATTTTCTGATGTCTAAAGAGTTTTTACTTTATTCAGACAACCATGCATTGTAGTACATTGTGCAATAGCCAAAGCTTAACCAGAAACATGCCAAATGGGTAAAGTATCTTCAAGGTTTTAATTTTGTCTTGAAGCATATAAATGGCCAATCAAATAAAGTAGCAAATGCCTTAAGTAGAATAAACGTACTACTTCAAGAAAGTCAAATTCAAGTATTGGGTTTTGATTTTCTTAAGGAATTGTATGAAAAAGACTTATATTTTAAAGAGGCATTTGAAGCTTATAAAAATCATGTTTTATTATATAGAAGTAAGTGGCTTGATTATTCCTTGCAAGATGACTTGTTATTTAAAAGAAATCAGCTGCGCATACCAAATTGTTCTATGAGAGAAAATTTAACCAAGGAGAAACATAGTGGTGGACTTGCAGGACATTTTGAGACAGATAAGACTTATGATCATTTGAACAGGTTTTATTTATGGCCGAAGATGAGAACTGAAGTGCAAAAGTATGTGAAGAATTGTAAAGTCTATCAGTATGCAAAAGGAAGAAGCCAAAACGCAGGGTTGTATGTTCCATTACCTATTCTAGATAGACCTTGGGATATGGTAAGCATGGATTTTGTTTTGGGCTTGCCAAAGACTCAAAGAGGAAATGATTCAATTTATGTTGTATTTGATAGATTTTCCAAAATGGCACATTTTATTCCATGTTATAAAACGAGTGATGCTACTCACATTGCTAATCTGTTTTTAAAGAGACAGTAAGATTGCATGGGTTACCTAAGAGTATTGTTTCGGATAGAGACTCCAAATTTGTTGGACATTTTTGGAGGATATTGTGGAAGAAGCTTGCAACTAAATTGAGTTTCAGTTATGCTTATCATCCTCAAACGGATGGATAGACTGAAGTTGTAAACAGAAGCTTGGGTAATCTTTTGAGAAGTCTTACAGGTGAACATCCAAAACAATGGGATCAAGTATTGGCACATGTTGAATATGCATATAATGACTCTCCTAACAGGAGTACAGGGTAGAGTCCATTCCACATAGTTTATGGAATACATCCAAGGGGAGTGTCTGAATTAAGAAATCTAGGAAAAGCTTAGATGAGAAGTGTTGGAGAGGAAGATTTTGCTTCAAAAATGCAAGCAATACGTGAAAAGGTAAAACAACAGTTGCAGGACAGCAACATAAATTACAAAATCAGGGTAGACTTGAGAAGGAGAGAAGTTAACTTTGAAGTTGGAGATTTGGTTTTAGCACACCTAAGGAAGGAAATATTTCCAAAAAGAGAGTATAACAAGTTAAAGTTGAAGAAAATTGGACCATGCAGAGTATTGA
Organism: Pinus tabuliformis; assembly: GCA_031772625.1. Taxonomy (NCBI): domain Eukaryota; kingdom Viridiplantae; phylum Streptophyta; class Pinopsida; order Pinales; family Pinaceae; genus Pinus; species Pinus tabuliformis. The sequence continues at coordinate 563,466,556 of CM062813.1, forward strand.
GGAAATTTTCTGCAAATTCATATGAAATTGAATTACCCTCTGATATTGGAATATCTCCAATTTTCAATGTTGCTGATTTGTATAGGCATGAAGGTGAAAATGCAGATGACACAGCAGAAGACCGAGAGAAACAAGAAATTGATTGGGTAAAACAGTTACCTACAGCAAAGGAACTACAGCTAGAGAGGATTTTAGACATGAAATTATTAAAGAAGACAAGGGGGCAGGAGTATTTTCAGTATTTGGTCAAGTGGAAAGATCAACCAATTGCTGAAGCTACCTGGGTAACAAATGCTACACTACAGAAATTAGGCAGTTATGTAGAAGAGCTCATGGATAGGATCCCATGAATAATTTTGTCCTTGGGAGTCTGATGGAGGACCATGAGGCTTAAAGACAAAAGACTTCGTATTATTCCAAAAATACAAAAAAAAATTACAAGTAAAGGAGTGGGTGTTGTGGGGAAAAATGCCTATGCAGGACGATCCTATCCACCTAAGGTGTGACAGCGCCTTAGCAACAAACGAATACAGCTATTATGATTTCTTCCTTTATGAAATATGAAAGAGAGGAGATCGGCAGACTTACCATTGTCTTCCGGTTGTCCCTCGAACTAGATCCTCTTCTCTTCGTGTGTCCACAGCTACTTGCCTCCTCGCTCGATCAAGAGAACAGCTACTCGAATCCCACGAGATCACAAGAGAACAGCTACCTGTGACAAGAGAACAGCTACTTGCAACAAGAGAAGGACACAATACAAAGACAAATATACATATTCATAAATGATTCAGGATTAGAAGTAAATCAAATATACCAATGCAATCATACAAAATACACCAGCATATAGGAAAGAATCAAGATAGCTTTATTGAAAGTAACAGGGTTCAGGAAGAGATACAACCCATAGGGCTCCAACCCAGCATCCCCTTCCAAGCAGAATGGAATTCCTTCTTCAACTCCCTTCAAACCATAACACACCCAATGTTTCTAGCCACAAACCAATAGCAATTCTTTGCAAATACCAAATTCCAGCGTCCCTTGACCTCATGGAGAGAGATCTATATATAGGGATATTGGAGAGAGGATGAGTCAGCTTGAGACTGGTCTGAGACTGACTAGTGTCCTCTCCCACTTCAGTTCTTGAGTCCACTTGGAGGTTCTTGCTTCCACTTGGAGATTTGGAACCTCTTACTCATCACCAGTCAAATTCCCTGATCCAAGTGTCATTTTGGAAGCTTCCTGGGCATTGACACCTTAAGGAATGACTCTGCCACTTGTCCAAACTCGCTCAGCGCAGGTAGCCTTCTTTGCAGTTGACATTCAACGCAGGTAGACAGTGGAGTAGTTGACATTCAGCGCAGATGCTCAGTGGAGCAGTTGACATGATCCAGAATTGCCTTGTTTTGAGTGTTTTCAGGTGGAGAACTTTTGTGAATTGCTATGGTTACTTGGCCTTGTTCCTCTAGGGGTAGGAACAACATGTTTTGATTATTGACATTTCATGCTCAGTGATGCCAGGCACAAAAATGTCTATAACAGTTGCCCCCTAAAGTATGAGGCCGTTTATCGGGTGAAATGCTTTATCCAGGAGGGTCCGAAGTTCATCCATCTGCTGGGAGGAGACCTGTAATAAAATACAATACAATACATTATGATTCATACTGCTTTCATGATCTAGCTGAGGCGGGGATTCCCATGCTCAGCTTTATAAATTCATTTTTGTACATAGAACAGATGATCGTCTGATGGTAGACTGATAATTTTGGTGAAAATTATCATCCTTTGAGTAGGATGATCATCTGCTGTAATGATGTACATGTAAAATGTCTTTATCTTTCCTGAATATATATCGCAGCCCGGATGGATGAAACTAGATCTGAGGTCTTCAAACTCGTTCGATCTTCACTCTAAGTACAAGTCGATCCATGTGAGAATTGCGCTGAAGTCGAACATGGAAAGACATCGCTTGATTACCGGTCAATGATGTAAACCGTTAACAAGCGCGAGAGGAATCACCGATAATGATAATGATCCTCAAGGTACTGCAGTACAATTCACGTGGTGTGAATAAAGGACTTGGCGTCAAACACCACGCAAAATCTTCTGGTCGAAGGTCATTGATGTATACCTGTCGCCGGAAGTGAGAAACTTGCCATTGAGGCATGCAAGCTTCAAAGTACTGAAAGGGGTTGTTCCTAGATCAACTCCTTGGATAATGAGCTGATGTCGACAAGGAGCGATCCGTCAAAGGAGGGCCTTAATGAATCCCACATTAGTGACACGGAACGGAGCTAATGATTTTAATGGAGGTGAAAACAATCTGTGATATATGATTCAGGGTGGCGGTCATGAATGGATGAAGGATAATGTATGGCAGTGGATGGGACCCGGTTGACTCTTTCTGAACGACTTCTCTTGAACATATGGCGACACTGATGCGATGGATTGGTAGCATTACCCCAAGTATGGATGGTATGGCAAGACCATGGTGATGTGACCGGTGAATGAGACAACCCAACCCGATTGTGGTACGGAGGAAAAGTGTCATGTTCAAGAGCGACCTGCTACCATCAAAGTTTTCTTGATTTTTTCCCAATTTTTCCCCAGTCATTGCTGACCAGTACCTCTTTATTTTTGTCAAGCTTGAGGAGGATAACATATGCTTGTTCTATAACCTGCCCTTCGGGCAAGCCCATCGCTATGTTTTAACGAGCTTAGCGATAGTGAAACTCATTCTCGTCTAAAGACAAGTTTGTCGCTATTTATCATTTTAACGAGTCTAACGACAAGGATAACTCGGTCCTTTTCATTTTTAGAGAGTCTGAAAAGGTACATAAAGTTAACTCCAAAATTCCTTTTTCGTCATCTAATCCCTTAAGTCCGAAAAAGTATAAAACAATACAGAAAGGATGAGTTTTCGATAACTTTAACGAGCCGAATAAAACAAGCGCTCGACCTTTTTGTGCAATAATCCCTCAGGTCCAAAAAGATTAAAATCTAGAGGAGGGATAGCTCTTCCTATCCTTTTAACGAGCTGGAAGGCCAAAACTCGGCAATCTTTTCATTTTTTACGAGTCAGTTGAAAAGAGCTTAAAGAAGACTCGTCTTTTGAGGAACGAGTGGTAAACAGGGATAGCAACTGATTCCAGGTACAAGTTGGAATTTTCCAATCACGGCAGTGTCACAAGGATGGCTAGGTGAAACCACTCTTCGCAGTTGTTCCTCAAAATGGGTAAACAATCATATGGAGGTGAACGATCGGCCAAATGACAAGTGGAGGTGGCAGGTGCAAACACGACCAAGGATTTTATGGCTGATAAATTTACGATCACAACGGTTATTTACCGGGATAGGTTCATTTTTTAGTTAAAAATGAGCTTAAACTCTGGAGGAAACATTGCTCACTGCTTTTATTTATTTTTTAACGAGCATGAAGACCGCGTTAAAACTGCTCGGATCTTGCGTTTATTTTTTAACGAGCATGAACTTTATGCTAAAACTGCTCGATTACCCAGTCATAAGATAAGAGTGTCTCATGAAAGATCCCATTTTTTATAGAGCTTGTGCCTTACCAAAGCTATGCTCACTCTCCTTTCTTTATGCAAGTTTGGAAACGACTAATCCTACGAGTTTAAAGGGTTAGAGGTCCTAAAAATTTAAAAAATAAATAGTCGCCCCTTGCTTGCACTCCAAAAGGTTTGCATGCCCCTAGGTATAAAACAGAGTTTCAAGGTTACCTCTACTTAGCCTCCGCCAAAACATTTGTTTTAAATCGAGAGAGGCTTACCTCTTTCAGGTTACCCAAAGATTGTCTCGTTAATCTTTCAAAAAAAACACCTCCTCGGCAATGTCTACCGAAGCAGACAAGGGTGAATGACTGGTGCCAAACACGTAACTTTGACAAAAGAATCCTATTCTAGAAAAACCCCTCTTCCAACCACGGACGGGGTACGGACTAGTCATATTCTCCCGCGGAAACCTACCCTATACCTAAAGTTTCCCTGCCGAAGCAGGCCAGGATGCATGCCCCCTGGGTTCCAGTCATATCCTCCCGGGTTACTCGCGCTCATCAGGAGGACGGACCGTGGGTTGAGACACTTCTTGCATGAATAGACCATTTAGGGATGGCACATGACTATTTGTGATGTGTGATCCGGGAAACGAAAGTTGATCCACGAGCTTGACCATTCTTCCTTCATGCGGAAAACACATTACTCTAAAGAGTGAGGAGACTACAGCTCCCATGCAATATATATAGTCTCGTCCAAGGAGTAGGTTATAATCCAAGGGTCCTTGAACGACCATCACATTCATATGAGCGGTCTTCCCTTTCAATGTTATGGGCACATTGGGGAGGATCCCTAAAGGTCGACTGGTTCCTTTATCAAAACCTGATAGATTTCTCATCTCAGGTAAAAGTGCCGGCGAACCAAGCGCTTTCCAAGCAATAGAGGAAAGGATACTCACAGATGCCCCCTCATCAATGATAGTGCCAACCATTACCATTCTGTATATTTGACAAATAATTCTGAATGGCGCATTGGCTGGCAACCGGGGTCTGCCTAGTTGGTTCCAATCAAAGGACACAACCAGGTTGCTTGGTGGTGGGACCGAATATACGGCCGGATAGCGCTCTGATGAACTTCCTTCCTGCGACAAAGGAATGGTGGCATTGCCCCCTTGATTATCAGAGTCAGTGCTGATGAAGAGAACCTGGACGGTGTCGTCTGTATTCTCTTCTGTGATGGTGTCATTCGAAGATGGAGCCTCTGAAGGCAAAACCGGGTCAACTGTCGTATCAACCTTTTGACTTTCGTCAGGCATGGATCCAGATGGTTCTTCTTCAATGACAGGTGCTTCGGCTAACCATCTAAGTGGCTCAGCCGGATTCTCAACTAGTGAGGGACTTGGCAGGAGTCTTTGATATCCAGGAGGAAGATTCGCTCGTAAAATCGGGCGATCTTCCAGAACTCTTTTTGCCTCGTCTAAGAAGGGACAACGGTGGATGGCGTGATCGCCTTCACACAGTCTCCAGGGAAATTTAACTCTCCCATTCTGTCCTGGAGCTTCACTCCCACTAGTTGACGGTGAGCAGTCGACATGGCTATCAGAGGTCGATGCTCCCGAATTGTGCAAACGGGGGGACCAGTCTCTTAGTATCCGTGGGATACAGGGACAATCTCTATGGAAGTGGTATCCCCTGCATATGATGCATGGCGATTTAGGCCTTACAAGTGCGGTGTGTGGATTTTTGTTAGATGACATCTGTTTGCCCCCAGTTGCCTTAGGCTCCTTCTTCTTCTTTTCTTTCTTCTTCTTCTCCTTCTTCTCCTTAGGAACCCGATTTTTTGATCGACCAGTTCCGTCAAGCGAAGAGGAAGGAGGGGAGGAAGATGAAGTGGAAGGCTGGGAGGCAACTCTTGTCTGATCTAACTGTTGACTCGACTATTCAGGAGTGGTGGTATTCTGAATGACATTGGTCGAAAAGAGCCAAATTGGTAGGCCAATTGTCAGTCCTGGAAGCGACAATGTGGCCATGTGGGGCGCACCAACATCTCCCCAAGAGGAGAAGGGACTAGGATTTCCACCCAATGGAACCCCTTGGTTGGTGTGCTCCATCTTTTCAACCTAAAGATCAACGCAGGATTAAAGGGTGATTGTTCCGTTTAAAATAAATTGTTAACGACGCTTTTAGACACAACTTGCTTTTTCAGTTTTAAAGAGTCGAGAAAGAGCTAAAGATGACTCTAGTCTCCTTCGATGTTTTAACGAGCCCGAAGTGACAAATTCTTGGATGGACTTTTTCTGTTATAGAGTCTGAAAAAGGCCAAAAGAAACTGCTCTGGAGATCTAGGCAGAGGGTGTGCCAAACTTTTCGCAAAACCACAGAATACGTTTTACGGTACAGGTGGTCGATCTTCGTGAATGTTGTGTTCACTGCATTGCGATCAGTAGGGCGGCCGACACGATTTCCTAAGAATAAAAGATATATGCCTATAGGGGTCTCCCAATATATACGCGACGGTACGTGGGAGCACAAATCCGTACTAGCGCTACCGTCTCTCAGGAGGAATCACCCACCTTCTTAGAGATCGACAGTCACTAGGCTTAACGACGTCGAAACACATCTCTAGCCTAGACCTCTATGTTGTGCGTTATGTTACAAAGCGTTGTTAGGTTCATTAAGTTTATTTTAGGTTGATCTTTTTAAAGTTTGCCTTTCAAGGTTCACCACGAGATGTATGATACAAATTCCTAAATGCAGTCTAAGATGATAAGCAAGCTTTACAATCTTTCAACTTTGAAAATCCTAGCTACTAAGGGAAAAGAGAGCGACTATCTTTTCTCAAAGAGCAATCAGCACACTCTAATGCACTTTCCCTAAATCCAATATGCAAACTATCAAATGCAAAAATGCACAATGCAGGTGTTTGTTTTTCACTTTCTTAGTATAAATGCCTACAAAGAAAGCTTTTTGCACAACTTTGAATTTGCTTTTACAATGATCAAAATAAACAAGTTCACTTTCTTCGAAATCAACAAGGGTAGAAGAGATTACAATCACTTTGTGATTTTCGAAATAAAGACTTGTTTTGATACTTTGAAAGAGACAAATTCAAACCAATAAGCAAAAGTAAAACCGTAATCAATCTGAACAAACAGCCAATGAACTCTCTTCTAAGATCACTCTCAATCAGATCTGAATCAAAGGCTACAGAAAGACCACTTTACTCATGCAAAGGAAGACTTTAAACGACGTCACAAACACATAAAAACATTCACAATATTTTTGTACAAAAACTGGGGCGGAATTCAAGCAAAGAAAAGGGTTATCAGGCTAGTACCTATGCTGGTTAAAGGCTGCAAAAACAGAGATCAAAACAGGGCAACAAAGGACAAAGAACCCCAGCTGCTCAAGGCCACACTGGTTTAGCGCAGGTCCAACACTGTCAGTTTGATATTCAGCGCAGGTAGCCCCTTCGGGACCTGCGTTGAAATGCAGACTGCCTTCACAGTGCCTGCGCTGAAGAGAGAAACTCTCGTTTCTCTTGGTTTCTGGGTCACAAAATGCTCAAAAATCAACTGTTTCAGGCCAAATCAGAAACACAAGCAAGGTATAAACAGAGGGATGCTTTGATAGGGTACTAAAGACTATCACAAGGATCAATCAAATCATTTGTGGATCTAGTTTAGATCATAGACAAGTCCAACATACTGGATCAAAGCAGCAACTTTTACTTTGCATCCGGGAAAGATGCAGTTCAAGAATTGTTGTCAAGTCTATGAAGTAAACAAATGACGGAAACACAAATGAAATGAATAAACAAGTTCCTCCCCAGCGAAGTCGCCAATTTGTTGTGGGGAAAAATGCCTATGCAGGACGATCCTATCCACCTAAGGTGTGACAGCGCCTTAGCAACAAACGAATACAGCTATTATGATTTATTCCTTTATGAAATATGAAAGAGAGGAGATCGGCAGACTTACCATTGTCTTCCGGTTGTCCCTCGAACTAGATCCTCTTCTCTTCGTGTGTCCACAGCTACTTGCCTCCTCGCTCGATCAAGAGAACAGCTACTCGAATCCCACGAGATCACAAGAGAACAGCTACCTGTGACAAGAGAACAGCTACTTGCAACAAGAGAAGGACACAATACAAAGACAAATATACATATTCATAAATGATTCAGGATTAGAAGTAAATCAAATATACCAATGCAATCATACAAAATACACCAGCATATAGGAAAGAATCAAGATAGCTTTATTGAAAGTAACAGGGTTCAGGAAGAGATACAACCCATAGGGCTCCAACCCAGCATCCCCTTCCCAGCAGAATGGAATTCCTTCTTCAACTCCCTTCAAACCATAACACACCCAATGTTTCTAGCCACAAACCAACAGCAATTCTTTGCAAATACCAAATTCCAGCCTCCCTTGACCTCATGGAGAGAGATCTATATATAGGGATATTGGAGAGAGGATGAGTCAGCTTGAGACTGGTCTGAGACTGACTAGTGTCCTCTCCCACTTCAGTTCTTGAGTCCACTTGGAGGTTCTTGCTTCCACTTGGAGATTTGGAACCTCTTACTCATCACCAGTCAAATTCCCTGATCCAAGTGTCATTTTGGAAGCTTCCTGGGCATTGACACCTTGAGGAATGACTCTGCCACTTGTCCAAACTCGCTCAGCGCAGGTAGCCTTCTTTGCAGTTGACATTCAACGTAGGTAGACAGTGGAGTAGTTGACATTCAGCGCAGATGCTCAGTGGAGCAGTTGACATGATCCAGAATTGCCTTGTTTTGAGTGTTTTCAGGTGGAGAACTTTTGTGAATTGCTGTGGTTACTTGGCCTTGTTCCTCTAGGGGTAGGAACAACATGTTTTGATTATTGACATTTCATGCTCAGTGATGCCAGGCACAAAAATGTCTATAACAGTGGGGTCCTTTAGTTGTCAATTTTCAAAGCTTTCTAGATAGGATTTAGACTAGAATCTAAGATATATATTATCATCTAATAAACTCAAGTAGCTAGATGTAGTGGAGATTCTCGAGGAGAATATCAGGTAGATTAGATAGGATTACTTAGTGTGATCCTTTGATTTAGGACCTGGTTGTTAATTGAAATAGTACTTATGTAAGTTCTGAATCATGATAAGGGGATTTTGACTGATTCGACTTGTTTTTCCATATATAGGATTTATTTGCAGAAAATATCTCTCTGTGTCTTTCTATGTAGATTTGGTCAATCCCGGAGGTGTTGCATCCCTCTATAATATCACTGTGTTTTGTTGAATTTCCTATTTAATTCTAAAAAGTTCGAGTATTGTGTAATCGAGTTTAATTCTCTTTTCACCTGTATTATGAACTGTGGAGTTTGAAGGTATATGGGTTCCTCGATCGGGCTTGAAAGACTGCATTTATCCTAAGCCGTTGATTCTAATTTCAATGCCTTATGACCAGTCCACAGCGAGGTTAGCCTGGTGTTAACTTGGGGTTTACTTGAAGTCTCTGCAAGTCGAAGGATCCAGTGGCCATCATTATCCCATGGATATTGGCTAAAGAGTTGGGCAGACATTAACTCCTGAACCAGACCTGACATCAATTATATTACAGTCTATAAACCCCATCGGGTCCGTCCTAAGGAATTAAGCATGTGGAAAAATCCAGACCCAAACTTCTACAAGCCAAGTGTTTATAAACGTCATCGGGTCTATGTGGTTGGTTAAAGGCTGCACAGATTGTTGAGCGACGAGACAGTGACCATTGGATCACTAAGGTTGCGACCGTTCGATCAACCACGCATTGTTTTAGTCAAAAGTAAGTAAACCTTGCCTAATAGTCTTGTGTGTGATGTTTTAATGGATTTATAAGGCTCATCTTGTTGGGGAAAGTTTAAGCGGTTCTGCTAGGATAATGGAATAGATAACTTTAGAGATAGATGAGTGATACTCCATGGGAAAGTGAAGAAGGGGTCCAGCCTAAGTTAGAAGAGATTGTGTCTGGTTTTGAACGTTTGTCTATTAGGTCTACACCCCGACCACTAGTAAGGAAGGGAACATAGACTTTTATTAACCATATAAATGGGACTACATCAAATGTATACCATCAACACATAAGATCCTTTCCTCCAACTTGCATTATGGTCTCCTCTCCCAAGACAACAGAGCTCTCACGCTATAGTTTGGATACTCTCTCCTCCTCCCCTTTCCTCTTGGTGAGATTATAAATGCTCATTCCATCCTTCAGGAGAATGTGTCTAAACACATAGGGGCTTGAGAATTTAGGAAACTTCTACAATAATGGACCCCTATTAAACTCATACAGAAGTAGGTCAAGTTGATCTCCTTGGGAATGGAAAACTCTAGAAACCTTTTGCACAATTATGAGCTTTTTCTCAATTATCCCAATTATGAAATAAATGTTATCTCATAATTATGATATTTTGGCAAAATAATTATGAAAAAATTCTAAATTATGTAATTTCACCCTTAGAACATGGGATAAATCTAACATAAGTAAAAGAAAAGGTGAAAAGGGATGCATTTTAGCCAAACAACTAAGGTGAGTTGAACTTATGTTTCTTTCACTCTAATGGGTGGAAATAGGACTATAACACCTAAGCCCAATTATGGCCATCTCTGAAACTGGAAAGGAAATATCCCTCTTTCTCTTGCTTGGTTGTTCATTCTTCTATTTTCACTCCCTTCTGGAGTGATAAAATATGCTTGCATCTACTATTGTTTGCAACTAGAAATTTGGATTTCTAATCTAGAAACCCTCTAAGAGAAATTCCCTCTGTGTATGCACTTTTCTCTTCTACCTGGTGTTGATTTTTCTCTGGAAAAATTGTTTCAAAACCATTATGTTCCCAAACAATGAATGCTCTTAGCAAAAATACTAATCTTCTCTACCAGAATTTCCTCCTTGCTTTACTACTCCCTATTTGAACTCTATTGTGCTCTATGAATTTTTCCTGCCACCTAGACTGGAAAAGTTGAACCCTCTACCCAGCAATTCAAAATTCCAATCCATCCGCTGCGCAAATTTGGAAATCAAACTACCATAATCCCTCTGAACCTGGATGACTTCTTCCTACCACTTTTGAGCTTCCTATCTAATCAAATTTGTTCTTATACCATGTGAAAATTTGAACTTTTGCAGCAAGTGTAAATTATTCTTCTAAACGTAAATTAATTAGTAGTTTATTTGCTACAACAAACAATGTATAATTCACAACTACAATTTTCACCAAAATAAATACTACGGAAGATAAATTGTAAACTAACAAAATACGGGCACACACACCCAAAAGTATAAACCTTTATTTTTAGTCAAACGTCCCCAAAAAACCCAATGTGGGAAAACCAGTGCAACAGCTGAGGATTTTTATTATTAACCAACAGTGAGAAAATTTTGAGTACAACTGCATGCCCAAACTAGCAATCCTCTACAGAAGAAATTGGCCACAAAAGTTAATGAGAAAAATTTTGTCTCACCTAACACTTATCCAGCTCTAAAACTAGAAAATAATGGGCTCCACGAACCCCTACATCAACCTCTATGTCACTCCTGCGTAAGCACTAGTACATTATACCTAGAAACTACAATTGATCAAGTCGTCCACCCAATTTGACCTCTGAGAATGACTCACTATCCCTCTCCAGAAACTCTCCCAGCCTCCAGAAACTAAATCAACCCTCTAACTGGACCAATAAAACTATTCCTTTGAAGATTCTATGCCAACACTGCACAACCCCACTAAGGAAACACAACCCTCCTGTAGTTGACACTCCAGAACTAGAAGACTTCCTCCAGACTCACTATCTCAACCCCTCTCTATCTATGCATCCTCTCTCTGGCTTGAACTCTTTCGGTAGAATCTTGTTGCTATCTGGAAATATTTATCTGCCCAAGGAAATCAATCTCAAGTGTGTTCCTCCATCTACCCATCGACTTCTTCTTATAATCTCTGGTTGGGACTCCAATGGACAAGATTAAAACTTAATCAATGGCTGAGATTATTTCCTAGTCGATTCATGTGAGTTTCTAGAGAAATTTCACCTTCCTCATTTAATTGTTGTTAATTAATCATTTTCCCTAAGTTAGACTTAGGAAAAAAATAATTAACTTAATTAAGGCATTTCTAGGTGGATTTTCCTAAAACCTTTTCTAGGTTATGGAGTCATAGTGTTTCTTAGCCTCTATGACAACTATCAAGACTAGAACACCATGTGGTGCTATAAAAGTTAACACATTGTCCTGAAATCCCTCGATATCGATATGTGTTGGTCTCACTTCATCAAACTAATTTAGCAACACCATTGATTCCACCCACCCTCTATGTGGATGATGAACCTCAAACCCTTTATTGCATCTTCTATTAATAAATCTAGCAAGTAGCACACTCATGTTCTCTTTTCAACCATACCTCTCATCACACATCATTGTCTACACAAAATAAGAAGAAGCATTAAAAACAACACACTTCTACTCACAATCCAACTCCTTCATGTGCCCTATGCGATGAGATGGGGCATTTAATCGACCATTTCCTAGCCCTGAAAGAGCTTCTGAGTATCCTTCAGGTTTATTTTCCACCTGTACCATCTACATGTAAAGCAAGCCCATCATGCAATCAACACCCATGTACCATTTGTGCACAATTTATGCATCATACACATAAGTGTGCTTGTCTCCCTAGGTTTAGGGAGGAATGGGTTTCTTTGCAATAGACTGGTGTAGAATCACCCATTCTTCTTCCTTCATCTTCTAAGGAAACAAATTATATGATAGGTCATATCATTTCTACTCCTTCATGCACAATTCATAGGACACCAGTACCATCCCCTCGAAGCTCTCCCTTTCACATGTGGGAGATACTCTGACCCCTTAGGGTTAATGACACACAACATCATATCCAATTTTTTTGTTCTTCCATAGGAACAATGATTAATTTTTTCTTCCCATTGTTCAATAGTGACGAGATTGATTCATCCATTATGAATGTTCCTCCATCCACAACCATGTGGACCCAACCTATCTATGTGTTGTTCACATCTCTTGGTCCTACTGCAGCAAGTACAGTATCATACCCTTGCTTGTCAATTAGCACTTCTATCTTCCAAACAAGCCCTCTTGACCTATCGACACCTTCATCACCATTCTTGAGACTTTTTCACTATGATAAAGATATTCTCAAGGCCATGCATCATCATTCTTTCTTCATTGCAAAAACATAATTTACTACAAAATTTGAGTCTATCGACACCATATACGTGGTTGAAACCAAGTATTTTATGCCTACATGCCATATAGACTAGTTCAAGCATCCCATACTAGCACCCAATGCATTTGAATAAGTAAACATGTTCAATATGTCACCTACCATTAAGGTTGTTATCTCAACCAAGCCTAACATCCTCAAAGAGATATTTCTTGGCGTAGCATGTTCACTCGAAGAAGTTGCCTCATAGAAAGCCCTCTTCCAAGAATTTAGGGACTTTTTTGCTTGGTTATATTTTGAATGCCTGGAATTAGCCCCACCATTTTAGAGCACCATATTGATAGCTAACACGATGTCTACCCTATTAGGAAAAAGTGGTGCCTACTCCATCGATTAAAAGCGGAAGCAATCAAACTTGAAATTGACAAGATGCATAAGGAAGGCCTCATTTATCAAATCACTTACACATCTTGGGTTTTCAACCCTGTACCCATCATGAAAAAACAAGGAATCATACATTTTTATGTTAATTTCCATGACTTAAACGTAACCTACCCTAAGTATAATTATCCCACACCCTTTATTGATCAAGTCATTGACACTTGTGCTTGGCATGAAGCCTTGACCTTTATGGACAACTTTTTAGGTTGTAATTATATTTATATATGCCATACAAACCAGTACAAAACTACATTCACTACCCCATAGGGTACTTTTACATATCGAGTTATGCCTTTCGGCCTTAAAAATGTTGGAGCCACTTTTCAGTGAGCTATGAACTACACATATTCAAGGTCTTGCTCAAGTTATACTTTCCTACTTACACGACCTCATGATTTGATCCAAAAAAAATGCTCAGATCATGTTGATGATCTTCACCTTATGTTTTAGTGTTGATGATAATATAACCTATGCTTGAATCCTCTCAAGTGTTTCTTTTGCATCAATTTTAGGATACTACAAGTGTTTATCATTTCCCAACAAGGTATTAGGGTTTACCTACTGAAGGTACAAGCCATTTGTGAAAACTCACCACCCAAAATTTTGAAGCAGTTATAGAGCTTATAAGGTAAGGCTGATTTCTTGTGTCACTTTGTTCTTGATTATGATACATGTGATAATAGTCTCCTCCATATTCTCTTACAGGATATCCCATTCCATTGGGACCAACAATCTCAAAAATAAATTGATGCTTTAAAAGATGTTTTGTCTAAAGCGCCACTAATAAGCCATCTCGATCACAATAAGGACTACACCATTTACCTGTCACGATCCAATGTACCCATCACAAGTGTGTTAGTCCAATACGGCTTGATAATATATAACATGTCATCTATTACATTGGAAAAAACATTATAGGGCCTACTTTTAACTATAAGCCAACTGAGAAGATCGCCTTAGCCCTAGTACACTTCGTACAAAAGGATTGGCATTACATCATTCTTCAGACCACCACTGTCACTACAAGTATCAATCACAGCTGATACTTTCTTACTTTCCATATGATGAAACATAAATATGCTTGATGGGGTCACTATTTTGTAAGAGTTTAACCTTCAATTTCATTCCCCTAAAATCAAGAAATCCCTCATTCTTGATGAATTCATCGATGACCTCACCTCAGAGTCTCAAGGGTCTCCTATGAATGATTCTTTCTTAGACGAACATATGTTCGTTATATTGACAAACAATCCTTGGTACAGTGGCATCCTCCTTTACTTATGAACCCAAAATTTCGACCCTAAACTCTTATGTGATGAGCATTGGTGCATTTTCCATCAAGCACCATGCTACCTCCTCATATAGACATTTTATATCATCAAGGCACTAACACCATTCTACATAAATCCCTTACATTAGATGAAGTTGAGTGGGTCTTGAATGATTTCCATAATGGGGTATGTGGTGGCAACCTCTCCGAGATGGCCACGACCCAAAAGATCCAAAATGTTGATTATTTTTAGCCCACTTTGTTTTGCAACTACATTCAAGCAATTAAAAGATGTGAATGCTACTAGAAATCTTCCCATAAAGCTAGATCACCTCCTAATCCTTACCCTCTTGTCATCATGGCAAACCCCTTCTAAAAATGGGGCATTGATTTCATGAATTTAAATTCACCATTCCAGAATGGATACAAGTACATAGTAGTCACTATCAAGTACTTCACTAAATGGGTCGAAGCCATGCCCACATTCAATCAAATTATTGATACAGCTACTCAGATTTTCTTTAACCATGTCATCACGCATTTGAGCATCCCAAAGTAACTCATATTGACCATGGTAATCATTTCAAGAATGAGGTTTTCTAGCAACTGCCTCAACTTCTTTGGTTTATTCATGAGTTTGCTTCCCCATACTATTCCTAGTCCAATGGTCATGTAGAAGATGTAAGAAAATTCCACAAAAAAATGTTGTAGCATATGGTGAACAAGCATAAAACTAATTGGCACCACATGTTTTTCGCTTCCTTATGGGCATATCATACCTTGATCAAAACTTCCATTGGCTTTACCCCATTCCACTTACACTATGGGATTGAAGTTTTACTCTCTATTCAGTGCAATATCCCTACAATATGCATGGCTATCAAGCTTCTCCCATATACTATTGGCTTGGAAAAAAGACTCATCCAACTGGAGCACATTGATGAAATTCAGCGAGAATCTCTCCAGCATAATGAAGCCCAAAAAAATGAATGAAAGCCTCTTTTGATCACCTTGTCACCCCTTGCTCATTTAATGAGGGGAATTTAGTAATATGGTACAACGTCGCTAATGAGGATTTTGGGCCAAGAAAGTTTGAAACATTCTGGAAGGGGTCATACAGTGTTAAACATTTCCTTTTGAAAGGTGTATGTATGTTAGCAAAGCCGAAAGGAACATGTCTCAAAGACCCTGTCAATGGGCTCTACCTCAAGAAATTGCACCCAGAACCACACATTGTTTTCACCTTATGATGTTCATATGTACCATAATTTACTTTTGTGCGATCGCCCCATCACTGTTGCACCCTAAAAATTACTCTTATCATGTGCCACAGATGGATCAGCCACCATATTACTCCCACGGGTTTGTTGATGGTGCTTCTCAATGGTTGTGAAACCTAACTCTAGGCCATTTATTCTCCTAATCAAAATATTCTCCATCAGAACAATGTTTGGATGAGGTCAGCCACTAATAATCAAGAAGAATGTGACATCGTCATAGGCCTGTTGGTTGATGCCACATAGTTTGGTATCCATAATTTGCATGTGTTCCTTGATTCCCAACTTGTCGTAGCGAATTTGAATCAAACTTTCCATGTCCATGACCATCGCCTTTTTCAGAAATACCTACATGCCCAATTGTTAGTAGGTGATTTTGATCATATCATATTTTCACATATACCAAGGCATCAAAACAATTTTATTGATTTCATAGCTAATCAAATCCTTGACTAGCACATGTTACATACATATCATCATTGAGAAACATAAATGATACATTACATCATAAGCATCACATAGTAATAGCTACAAAAAATCATATATATATATATAGGGTTTATGTACATCAGCTAGCCATCACCATAAAAAAAGTACAAATCTACAAAAAGAGGGGAGCATCCTCATGATGGGTGCTTCCCCTAGTATAATACCTACATCTAGTTAGAGGCCTGCATTGTTGAAAAAGTAGGGGCCTCTTTATGAGACATTGGTAGGAATGTTACAACCCTGATCAGGAAATAATTCTTGCAGCACTAATTTGGGTTTGTTTATTTTCTCTGTTGGTCAACTTATAGATTCCAGAGATCCTAGAGGGGATTGGTAATTCCGTCAGGCACTTTTTCAAGGTTGCAGACTACCTAAGGAAGGAAAGGTACACTTCATACTCCCAGATCTATGTCCACATGGACATAGCCATTATCAGAATTCATAGAGCTAGAATACCATGATGAGGTTTAGCAGTGGCCTCTAGATTATGAGCATATACACTTTGACGTTGTAGATTCCATGAGTATGGGCACATGTTTCGGGCATGCCCTATGAACAAGAAAGAAGTGCCAGAAGCATATACTGCCAATGGAGAAAACAAAACAAAAGAAGATGCAGAGGGATTCCAGGAAGTTCAGAGGAGGAAACGAAATAAGAGAAATATGCCAAACCCTAACTAGGGTCCAAGTGGAAAGGACCTCAACAATCACAATCGATATGGCCCTACAAGAGGACGAGGAAAGTTTCGAAACCCCTCAACCAAAGAATGCCTTGGAAATCCATCCAAACCCTCAAAGGGGAGGAAGAAACACCAAATGAAAAGCGAAGGAGGAACATCATGAATAAGAAGTAACTATGTAAGCAGAGGACCAAGCCAATATGGAGATCACCAGTTAGAATGATGATCTCAGCAGAGAATAACAAGTGATGAAATTACTTCTTAGCGAATGGAGGCATCTTGATGAGAGATTCAACCCAGAACACCAAAAATAGCTATACAAAGACACTTTTCAACAATACCAGGCCAAGCAAGGAATGTTAGTGGCGGGCCAACCGAAGCAGCTGGGCTCCCAAGAAATTCAAATGATGGAGCAAGAAAATCAAGGGAAAGGCTGAAAGAAATGAGATAGGAAAAAATTGAGTGAATACATTCAAATGGTAGGGGAAATGTGCGTAAATTCTGGAAGGGTAGTTCTACTGTTAGCGGTGTTCCACCAACTCAATAAGCCCTTGAAATGATAATTACATCCTGGAATGTCTGAGGCCTCAACAATAGAGGCAAACAATGGTACCTAAAGGACAAACTGATAAATGATAAGTCAAGCATCATGATACTCCAAGAGACAAAGATTGCAGAAGTCAATCTTAAATAAATCTTAAAGAGGCATAACCCCTATTATGAAGCAATAGATCAAGACGCTAGGGGTAGTGTTGGAGGCATGGCTATCCTCTGGAACCTAGTAGAGGTAACATTTGAGGATTGTGTTAGTCTACCGAGGATACTATCAGGTAAATTTCGTCATATTGGATCCTGAGATTGGGTCCCCCTGGCAGGGGTTTATGGGCCTCACATTCCAGGATAAAAATATGCGTTCCTTCATAACCTCTCCAAACTAAGGAAGGTATACATGAATACCTTTGGATACTAGGCAGGGATTTTAATATGATAACATTGTTGGAAGAAAAGAGGGGGTATTCATCACACATAGACAAATATGGAAGAATTTGGGGATCTAATACTGGATTTGTCCCTAGTAGACATGTAAACGAACAATGGAGTCTATACATGGAACAATTGCAAAGGAGGAACTCATCAGATTGCCTTCTGGTTGGACAGGTTTCTGATCTTGGAGCAAGTCATTAGAAGTGACATTTTCTTCGAAACCTTGATTATCCCATGCATGGGATTGGATCACGGGCCCATCTGATTGGAAATGGATTTGAAAATCAGACCAAGGAATCAACTATTCATATTTGAAGCCTTTTGACTAAGAGATCCCAACATAATGAAGGAAGTAGAGGAGTGGTGTAGTAACAGTGAGGAGAAAGGAAGAAAATACATGCATACCTTCCAACTGAAGTTAAATGAGATCAAACACATGCTCAAGAAATGGAATCAGGAAGAGTTTGGACACATCATGAAAGACCAACAACAGCTAAACAATAAAATATAGTATTTACAACAACAAATCATCCAACATGGTCAAATCGATAGCCTGGCAGTGGAGGAAGAGAAGCTAATCAACCAGTTAGAAGAAAGGAGAAACTAAGAAGAGATTCTATGAAAGAAAAAATCCAGGATTACCTAGTTGTGGGAAGGAGAAAAGA
The DNA here is from genome assembly GCA_031772625.1 of Pinus tabuliformis. NCBI lineage: Eukaryota > Viridiplantae > Streptophyta > Pinopsida > Pinales > Pinaceae > Pinus > Pinus tabuliformis. The sequence continues at coordinate 563,485,087 of CM062813.1, forward strand.
ATACTAGATTCTTCCACAAAGCAATGATCCAGCACTGGCAACATAACCAGATCTACTCTCTGAAGAACAAAGATGGAAATCATGTAGTCCAGCATGGGGAGATGGAGGATCTAGTTGTTCGACACCTTAAAGACATCCTAATGAAACCACCCCAAGATCGCACAGAGGCTACATAGAGGATCACGAGGAACATTTCACAAATTATTTCTAGAGACCAGAACCTAGCCCTCATGCACGCAACAATGCTAGAAGAAGTGGAGGAGGTAGTGAAGGGAAGGACGAAGAACAAAGCACCCAAACTAGATGGCTTCACAACAGAATTTTATCAGGCTTCTTGGAAGTTTATAGGACCCGATATATTGGAGGTGGTGGAAGAATCGCACCAGAATCGAAAGGTATGTCCTACCTTAAATGTGACATTCATTGCTTTAATTCTGAAATCCTCTAAATCGGAGGACCCTCAAGGTTTTAGACCCATCTCTCTTTGCAATTTAATTTATAAGGTCATAACCATAGTGATTTCCAAGTGCTTAAAACCTCTACTTCCTCTTATAATCTCCCCTAAGAAAACGAGCTTTGTGGAAGTTCGACAAATTCTTGATGGATTTGTCACCTCCCAAGAGATTGTGCACTCTCTCAAATCCCATAAACTCCTGGGTATGATGACCAAATTAGACCTCTCCAAGGCCTATGATGACCTAAGCTAGCAATGCCTGAATAAGGTCTTCAAGGCTTTCGAATTTGATCGGAGGTGGATTTACTGGGTTTATGCTTTGTTGTCCTCCCCTCATTTCTCTATTTTTCTCAATGGCTTCCCCTCTCATACTTTTGACCCCTCGCATGGCCTGCGCTAGTGCGATCCCCTCTCCCCATTCCTCTTTATTATTGTTGTTGAAGGTTTTGGCTAATACTGAAAGACTGAAGCTAGAAAATCCAAGATAAAAGGCCTAAGGCTATGTGGTAATAACCTCCCCATTACCCACCAACATTTCCTAGATGATATTATGTTATTTTTGGATGTGTTGCTAAGTGAAGCTTAGCTAATCAAAGAGGTGTTGTTTGTTTTCATGGAGCCATTCAGGACAATGATTAACAATGAAAAATCATGCATTTTCTTTTTCAACATCGTTGGGAACATTCAATCATATCTGGCTTGGGTAGTTGGGTTTGGTATTGGATCTTCACCATCCAAGTATCTGGGAATTCCCCTGACGGTGAACTCTTTAAAGACTTCTGGTTGGAAATCCCTACTCCAAAAAATCACTGGGAAACTCAACAGTTGGGCTTTCAGATGGCTAAATTTAGCGGGTCAGAAAATCCTTCTTAAATTTGTTCTTCAATCTATTCCAATCCATCAAATATCATGGAGTGTTGTGCCAAATACCTCATGTGCAAAGATGGTGGAAACATTCAAGAAGTTCTTATGGGGAGGCGTTTAACAAATTAAGAAATGGGTGCTGGTATATTGGCCCAACTTAACGAAGAACAAGATGGAATGAGGCCTTGGCCTACGAGATTCGTATATCCTAAACCAATTAATGTGGGTTAATATATGGTGGCGTTGGATGGGAGGAGAGTTAGATCTATGAAAACAAATATGGACGTGCAAATACAACATGCCTTCCAGGACAGAAGATATCTTAAGATACCGGGATCCCCCAACAGGATCAGTTATTTGGAATATGGGAGCCCAAAATAGGGACCTTATTCAACAACACGTCTTCTCAGAAATCAAGAATGAGAAAACGACATTGTTCTGGCAAGATTCCTAGCAGTAATGGGACAAGATTCTAGGTAGCCAAGGCTTAAGCGATCTCTTTATATACATGAATGGGAGGAAGTTGTATACGATGGAACAATTATAGAAAACAGATCAAGCACGGGAAGGTTGGAGGAGATGGAAGGAGAAATCAGATTGACCATAAGCCCTAGAATTGGTTCGATGGATTCAACTAGATAAGGAATTAGACTCAAGAAAGATAACTATCCTAAACGGACTAGATATCCTCACATGGGGCCACAATACCAAAGGGACCTTTACAATCAAGGAGGTTTATGATCTAGGTTTAGGTCATGAGCTGGGAGGCCAGAACCTGATTTGGAAGAAGATATGGAAAGGGGAATGGTGGCCAAAGGTAGCCTATTTCCTTTGGCTTGTATGCAGAGGCAAAATTCTTACCTGGGATTAGCTCCAAAGACATGTTTCTATGGGTCATCGCTCTGCAAGTTGTGCAATAAGCATAGCGAGGATCTAAAACACATACTTAACACTTGTCCATATGCTGAAAAAAATGGAGAAAGATGGAGGATCTCTTCGGAAGAATGGATCGAGACACTCAAAGTATTCGAGAAACCATCCTTTTATGGAGAACAGGGATTTTCTCCAACCCGATCATCAACAAGGCATGGGGGCTAGCCCTAGGAATAACACTTTAGGCCATCTAGAAAGAAAAGAATCACCAAATCTTTAACGATCATATTCTCTCCCAAGAAGTTGTATGGGAAGGGATCTTACAGAACATCAAGGAAACAATTTTTGTAGAGAAGTGGCATCTAAAGGATTGGCAGGTACCCTGTAATGAGGCTAGAATTATGTAGAGATTGAACATATCACTGACAATGATAGCTCTGTCCTCTCGGAAGGTCATGTTAAAGGGAATTGATTCTCTCAATTACTTCACCCCCCCCAACCCAAGAGGGAATTATGAAGTTGAGCTTCGACGGAATTTCAAAGGGGAACCCACACCCAGCAGGCTTGGGAGGACTATTTCGAGACCCCAGAACCAAAACCACTCTTATCTACATAGACCATTGTGGGTATGCTAGAAATAACAAAGCAAAATTTGTCGCTGCAGACAAGGCCTACAAATCGCAATCAAAATGAGGTACACGAATATTGTAGTGGAGGGTGATCCTATGCTTGTAATCAACATGGTGAAAAAATTAAATGAAGGAACTAAATGGGAAAATCTCAGCCACAACTGGAGAACAGAGAGGTTAATTCAGGAGATGCGAAACCTCCTCATCCACTTCAACTATATAATGACTAATCATCAGAATGTGCCTCTGGGGAAAATATGGTCGGGTCAACCAGGGGACGAACGATTCCAACCCTTGAATGAGATCTTGGAGCATGGAAGGTGACATAACTCTTAGGACATACAAACCCCTGATCAAGATGTGAGCTATCGGACAGGGCCATTAAGGCCATCATGATGATAAGATCATAACGGAATGTTGCCACCATCCCTCACATGCTTGAAGCGCAAGGTACAGTGGCTTTCGGCATGCTTAAGACTACAAGAATGAAGGAATGTGGCATAAGTAAGTGGGAAATTTTATCGACGACGGTGAAGGCTATAAGGATAAGGTTAGATAGGGCAGAGGTACCAAAGGCACAGTTGAAACAGAGCCTTCGAAAGGGATGGGGGCTCCTTCAGCTCCAAACGTTGGCTACGAGGTATGTTAACTAGCTTTTACTCCAGTACACCATAATTCCCTACATTAGGTTTGATAATTGGAGTCTGTATTGGGGCATTAGGTTTGTGGGAGAGAGTAATTTAGGTTGGGACAGATGCATGGTGTTGAGAGTCTATTGGATTAATCTTAGCTCCATGGGTTCCTCCTTGTTGTCACTCCCTTATGGGATTTACCTCGCTCACATGGGGCTTATCGGGCTTGGTGGGGAGGGGGTCAGTCCAGGGGAATAGCTTTGTCTTATATGCATGGAACTCCTGGGGGTCAGGGACTGTAAGCCTGTTAATGTCAATGTTGGGATGAAAGTCTGTTTCTTAGTCTACTATGTGGGTGCTGAGGATAATTGGAAGAATTAACTCCAGAAGGTAGGAGCTAGGTACCTATGAAAATCTTGTAGTGGGAGGTGGTCACAGGTAAGGGTCTTCTCATGTCTAGGAAATGCAATAATTAAGTGTTGGTCATGCCAACCTCGGTCGGAGGATGGGAGGCTAGGAGGCAAGCAGAGCTTGGGCTAGGGACCTCTTAAACCCTAGGGTTTAGCTTTCATGCTGCAGTGCTAGTCAGGGAAAGGATAAAACAGGGATGAATCAAGGGGGATGGGGGAATGGTCAGGCATAGATGGGTAAGGGTGGTGCGTGACCTATAACCCATTAGCTTGGCTACCAAGTTACATATTTTGTAGCTGACCAGATGTTGGCACCTCACTCCAAAGGTCGAGGCCAAGGCGTTTGTAAGGGTATGGGCATGTTGGGGCGTCTACTAAGGCATAGTCACTAGGGTGCAGGTCATGGTCAAGCTAGGTAGGGGATATTGCATTTTGGGGGTTACACACATGATCCAAGGGGGACGGAGTTTTTGAAAAGGAAGAACCATTGGGTATTGGCATTACAAAGCATAATGTTATGGAAATTCTAGTTTCTTGTTCCCATATTAGGTCCACAGAACGATAAACATTTTTAGAAGTGAAGAGCACCGAGATGAGTTCCGAGCCATGGTCTCTGAGTCATCCTTAGGTATTGGCCAACAGATACCATGACAAGAAGATAATGGACATGGTGACCCAAGGTAAAGGCTGAGGAAAGTGGCCATGGGGGTTTGAGCCCAAGGTGGAACCAAGCACCTCGGGTAAATGTCGAGGAAGAAAACCAATGGACAACTTGATAGGTGAAGCAGCAGAAGCATATAAGGAAGGCACCTAGGAGGAGATAAAGTGGCTGATAGCATAATTGGAGGAAGACATCAACCGACAAGCGAGCATGGATGAAGTTGACATGGAGGAATGGAAGCTCCTATTTCTGGATCTAGGTAACCCCAAAGGAAGAGGGACTCAATATAAACAAACCCTACATATTTACTGACTGATGAAATGCCTCCTCGACAAGGCCATGGAGAAAATATGGATGACGTCTTTCCAGGATTTACCAAATTATAAATATGAATTTTAGAAGCTACAATTTCAATTGCAAAAATAGGATTGTCACCTTGGACACATGGACATACATTTCCCCTGTATGTTCATGCAGACAGAGCTTCCAGGCTCCAGTACAAAATATTTGGCTTCAGTCGCTTCGACCTCCACTGAGAAGGATGGATAGAATGTTCGGGTCTATTTAATTTTGATTAAGTTTTTCATGCGGATAGATTTTAATTTCAAGTTTGCAACCATATATATAGATAGGAAAATAGAATATGGATATGGATGTGACAATTAGACTTATCTATATTGGATAGATAAACTCAATATTTTTTGTTATTGGATGGCTTATCATGCAGTCAAGTGGTCAACACACTTTGTTTCCCGATGGAAAAGTTGTAACCACCTAACCTGGCTCTATGTGGTTACAACTTGTTTATTTTATAATGAGAAAGAAGGATCTACCATGCTTAACAAAAAAGAAACATAAAGATACTAGACATTGTAATTTATCATCCTTATTTGACCCCATAAGCTAACGATGGAATAAAATGTGCACAAGCATATTTCAATAAACTCTTAACTTTTGTAACAAATGATGATGATGGGGCTAATGTTTCATCCAAAATTATCCATGCACCTGTCTTTGTTTTTCTCCCAGTTTATCTAGTATATTAATTACTTTCATTACTTTGGTTTTTCATATTCAAATGTGCTTCATTATTAGATTGATGAATTTGTTCAAGCATCCAATAATTGTTATTGGTTGTAAAAATAAATCGATAGGAATTACTGAATGCTTGAACAAATTCATAAATCTAATAATGAAACACAGTTGAATATGTCAAAGTGAAGTAATAGAAGTAATTAATGGATGAGATAACCTTCGAGCAAAATAGAGATAGGTGCATAAATATTTTTGGATGAAACATTAGCCTCAACATCATCATTTATTACAAAAGTTAGGAATTTATTGAAATGTGCTTGTGCACATTTTATTCCATCTTTAGCTTATGGGACCAAATAAGGAAGACAAATTACAATGTCTAGTATATTTATATTAAATCATGTATATATATATATAATATAAATAAAATAATTATTTTTTTTAAATGCTAATTATTGTCACAAACTATTTATTTAACTTAGAATTTATACTCATCCTAATTCAGTGGAAAATAAATAATCTATAATGTATGGTAGAATTTCTATGTGAAAAATCAATTTGATATAAGGTATCATGTGCTCTCTCAATCATGTGGTAAAGAATTCATATATAATAAAATATCTAATATAAAAAAGTACAATGTCTAGTATATTAAAATAAAATAAAAATAAAAATGGGTTTGGGAAATGGCAGTTATGAAGACTGCAGCAATAACCCTCTGGTTCCATCCCTGCTCTGTCCTGGATCCGCACGCGGCTCTACACTCGCCCAGGCTGGGCACCGCTCGCAGGAGGTTCGACGGTTCTATGAGCAGCGCTACTGGGATTCCCAGGCACCATGGGCTCTTTGCAAAGGACTGCGCGCGCAGACATTCATTTCTGCAGAGGACTTCCGGCAGGAAGAGATCGGAACTCGTTGGCGGCCGATCGGGGCCCAAATACCAGGGGTTAGCAGGCCAATTTCTCAGATCCGCGGGTTTTGTGCTCAGATCCGGCCTGGATCTACACGATCTGGCCAACATTCGAGAACAGCCAGAACCCAGGCAGCAGATCAGTGGCAATAAGCATAGATCGGGCAGAGGGTTTGTAGATCCAGACATGCACAAGGAAAAACGACCCAATACGAGGCCAGATCTGGAAGATGGTTTACAGACAGAGCACACGGAAATTAGACGCGACATCGGTCTAGGCGGATCAGGAACTCAGTCAAAACCCAGGCTACAGGTATCAACAACTCTTTTTCAGATTTTTATTAAAACCCCTGTGGGGAAAACCTGTTTAGTGTGGGTACATGCAGAAAGCACCATCTTGCAGCTGAAACAGCAAATATGGGCAGTAACGGGATACCCGGTTCAGATCCAACATTTGGTCAGCGGTAGGTGGTCCCTCCAGGATAGTAGATCGCTGGAAAGCTATGAGATAAGTCCAGGATCAATCATTGCTTTAAACCTTAGGTTGAGAGGAGGGGCTCTGCCTCAGGGACAGCCAAGCTCCTTAGGAGGAGACAAGGGGAAAAAGACAGCACCTCAGCATCAACCCAAGGGAGGTTCCTCCTACAAAAACATTTTACAGGGCAATAGAGAACCAGCGTCCTCTCCAGATCAAGGCGGATATACACCTAGGCCATACATAGTAGATCAGCTAGGGCAAACTCCAGCCCTTAACTTCGATTCTACAGGGCTTGATGATTTCGTTAAGTCCTATGAAACACAGGCCCTAATCTGTCGTTTTAACAGTTTCTGGCCAAAACCAATGGATCTATTCCACTGGATCTTCACCAGTTGGACCATGGAATGTGATATACATCTATGCTCCAAGGGGTTTTTTATAGTAAGATTTGCATCCAAGGAAGTTAGAGATACAATCATCAGTGTTGGGCCTTGGTTTTGGGGAACATCGGGGTTGTTTATGACCCCATGGTTCCCAGACTTCGATCCAAACAAAATGACTGTATCCAAAGTGCCGGTCTGGGTCCGCCTATACAACCTTCCCCTTCACTTTTGGAGTGAACGAGTACTGGAAGGCATTGGGAACAGTATAGGGAAATATATCAAAACAGATCTGGAAAGGATTGATGAAAGGGTCTATACTTTTGCACGTATTTGTGTGGAAGTAGATCTAAGTAAAGGGCTGCCAGACAACATAAGGCTGATCTACAAACAACAAAATTGGTTGCAAGCACTAGACTATGAAAACACTGCCTTCAGATGTAGGCTCTGTAGGCAGACAGGACATTTGCAAAGCACATGTCCAGAAGTCAAGAAAGTAAACAGTAAAAAGAAGCAGAAAGGGAAGCAGAGGAAGGGATGGCAATTTCCACCCCCCGTCTCAGAGGACGAAGAATCAGAAGCAGAAGAGGAAGATACCCCCGCAGAGAATGCCGAGGTCTCTCAAGGAACGGAGACTCAGAAGGGAACCACATCAGATAACAAGGCTTCACAGTTCCACACAAATCAGGTAGAGAAGGCAAGCGAGGATCTGAATATGGGAGGGACCAAAAGGCATCATCACTCAGACACTTCAGATTCAGACAAGGAAACAGCTACACAGAAAGCAGAAACACAGTTAGTCATAGCTTCGATCGAGCCCACTCAAGGAGAGTGGCGCAAGGTCGAAAAGAAAAAGGGGAGAAAAACTTGAAGGGTGAGTCCATTACTCACTACCGGATTCTAGTTTTTCTGCCTTTTCCCCTCCTTCTCTCTTTCTCTTTTTCTTCTTCTAATGCACGTTAGTTTTTAACGTTGCATGGGGTGCGAAAGCACTTGAGCCCAATGGGCATGATATAGAAATGCTTCAATGCATCTGCTAGTGTAACTTTTCATTTTTTAAATAAAAGGTTACCGATTTTTTCCTTGGAAAAAAAACATATTAAAATAAAATAAAAATAGTTACACAATTGCTTAAGTGTGAGTGCAAAAGCTTCATTAAAAAAAAAAACAAACAAACTTATATTTTTAACTTATCATTAGAATTGTGAAGACAAAAGAGAAAATCTTATTTATTGTAGTGTTGACTTAAATTTTGTTTTTTATAGTGCATCATGATTTAAAATTGAATTGTGAAAATATATAATATAGGTAAGGTTTATTGAGGAAAATTATTGAACCAAATCCCATTCAATAATAAAATTATTGAATAGATTTGGTTCAATCATTTTTCTCAATAAACATAACTTATATTATATATTTTCACAATTCAATTTTAAATCATGATGAACTAAAAAAAAAAAAAAAAAATTAGTCAACACTACAATAAATAAGATTTTCTCTTTTGTCTTCACAATCTTAATCATAAATTAAAAATTAAAATAACTTCTATGAATCTTTTGGAGTCACACTTAAGCAATTGTGTAACTATTGTTTTTATTTTAATATACTAGACATTGTACTTTTTTGTATTAAATATTTTATTATATATGAATTCTTTACCACATGATTAAGAGAGCACACAATACCTTATATCAAATTGATTTTTCATGTAGAAATTCTACCATAGATTATAGATTATTTATTTGCCAGTGAATTTTGTAGTGTTGGCTTAAATTTTAGTTTTTATATTGTATCATGATTTAAAATTTAATTGTGAAAATATATAATATAAGGTTTATTGAGAAAAATTATTGAACCAAATCCCATTCAATAATAAAAATTATTGAATAGATTTCGTTCAATCATTTTTCTCAATAAACCTTACCTATATTATATATTTTCACAATTCAATTTTAAATCATGATGCAATATAAAAATAAAATAAAATTTAAGTCAACACTACAATAAATAAGATTTTCTCTTTTGTCTTCACAATTTTAATCATAACTTAAAAATAAAAAATAAAAAATTCAAATTTTAGGAGTCTTTTGCATTCACACTCAAGCCTTTGTGTAACTAGATTTTTTATTTTAATATACTAGACATTGTAAATTTTTATATTAGATATTTTATTACATATGAATTATTTGCCACGCGATTAAGATGGCATGAGATACTTCAAATTAATTTGATTTTTTCGACATAGACATTCTACCATAGATTATTTATTTTTTGTTGAATTAGGATGAGTATAAATCTAAATTTAAATTTAAATAAATAGTTTATTACAATAATTAGCTTTTCAAAAATTATTTATTTTATTAATAACATATATACGTTATTTCATATAAAAATACTAGACATTGTAATTTATCATTCTTATTTGGTATCATAAGCTAAAGATGGGATAAAATGTGCACAAACACATTTCAATAAACTCTTAACTTTTGTAACAAACTATGATGTTGAGGCTAATGTTTCATCCAAAATTACGTATGCACCTATCTCTATTTTACTCCAAGGTTATCAAGTCCATTAATTACTTTTGTTACTTCCCTTCATTATATTCAAATGTGCTTTATTATTAGATTTATGAATTTGTCCAAGCATTAAATAATTGCTATCGATTACTTTTTTCATAACATCCACGTACTAAGCAGCAACAAAAAATGTAATTAATACAAACCTAATAAGGAAAAAATGGTACATGTTAGCCTCATTATGAAACACGCATGAATATCTAAACATTAGAGATAAAAACAACATCACATAATATGCTTTAAATACAAATGATATTTTATTGTGATGAAAGATGTTTAATAGTCCATGAAAATCCAAAATATCAACTAATCTTTATTGTGAACCAAAAGGTTAACATATATTTCTAAATTACTTGCCTCTTCCTCACACTGAAATTCTTTTAGTAGTGTTGAATAAGGGTGAAAATTTTCAATTTATTTCCAATTCCTGGGGTGGATTTTCTAACAAACACAACAAAATTAGGTATATTGCTTTCACCTCATCCCATGAGACAAACATTTCACATGAGGCAATTTATATAGATAGAAAGGGAAAACTAAGTAAATAATTCACTTCAGAATACAACATATAACAAAGAATAAAAAATAAATTAAAAAAATTATTAGTATTAAATTAATAAGAATTTCATTATTGTAAAATTAAATTGAAACAAGTCTAATATGCAACATTGCTGCTTAGTACCTACTTCTTATGAAAAAATTATGGGGTGAATGTGATCATATAGCTTAGTTATCTTAAGTGCATGATTTAAGCACCACAACCTTAGTGGACAGGGAATCAAATTGCTAACAATCTATTGGTAAATGATAACATAGTTTTATGAAAAAAATGGTCGGCAACAATTAAATAATTAGACAATAAAATATATTATGATTAATAAAATATATTAATGAAAAAAGGTGAAAAAACATTGCTATTAGAAAGAATACAACAATTAATAGAAAAAAAGTAAGGAATGATTATAGGTTAATAAATATTTATTGTCAAAAATAAGTATGACAATGAATGGAAAGGAAATATTAATTATGGAAATATATACTTACTACATACATACATACATACATATATACATACATATACATACCATCTTGTGGTTTCAAATTTCATGGGTTGGGAACCTTTGTTTGGATGGAAATCATATCGGGTATCGATGGTGGGTGTGGATTTATGTCGAGCAATTAAAGTCAGCTATGGAAAAAGTGGTCTTGATTCCCACTACCTCGGAAGTCTACATAGGGTCACTAAGAAAGGTGTTCAATAGGCTATGGGCTCAATCTCATGGCTAGCTTGAAACCCATTTCAATTCCTGTAATTATGTCTGATTGATGAAATCAATAATTGTTGGAAATTGTTTCTATACTACTGATGGCATGGTAATAGTTGGTAGGGCCAACTCGTTTAAGCTCTTCATTGAGCTAAGGAAGTCATGCAATAATGATGGCATCAGAATCTTGTGTTTCCATACAATTACTTGCAGACAGTGGAGTGGATTCCTTACTCGATCGATGTCTTTTGAATTTGAAGTAGGTCTGCAGCGGGAGCATGACCACTAGTAGTGTCAATCACCCAACCTGTGGCCCTGGGTAGGTGAAAAGTTGAGAGTGCGGGAAAAAGAAGAGCATTTGAAATGCAACAACAATAAAATGGCTCAAGCGAAAGGAACAAAGAACAACAAAGGTGGAAACCGAGGACGGGGGAGGCAGAGAAAGGCAGCCCCGTCACCGGGAATCCAACCCAGCTCCTCTAGTGGGACAGTTGGGATAGGATGATGGCGTAATCCAGCCTCACATATCATTCATGAAGTAGCCCAAGCTTACCATGCCAGCAACTCCAACCGGGTTAGGCAACTGATCGCAGAGTGGGAAGAAGAAATTTGGCAGATAGTGGAAGACTTCGATTTGGACATGGATGAGTGGCAAGCAGTGGTCTCGGATCTAGGTTATAATCATGGAATAGTAATGTAGTACAAGTAGAATATGCAACTATTCTGGATGATGAAGAGCATTCTGATGAAATCTCTAGAACATTTTCCTCCTAACATGCATGCAACCCCTGGGGGGGAATCGGTTAATTCAGATTTCACCAAAGAATTGCAAAAAAATCAGTTCTAATTTCAACACCTTACGACCAGTCCACAGCGGGATTAGCCCAGTGTTAACTCAGGGTTTATTTGAAGTCTCCACAAGACGAAGGATCCAGTGGCCATCGTTATCTGACGGATATCGGCTAAAGATTTTGGTGGACGTTAACTCCTGAACCGGACCCGACATTGATTATATTATACTATATAAACCCCATCGGATCCGTCCTAGGGAATTAAGCACGTGGAAAAAGCCAGTCCTGAACTTCAATAGGCCAAGTGTTTATAAACCTCATCAGGTTTTTGTGGTCAGTTAAAGGCCACACAGATTGTTGAGCGACGAGACGGTGACCTTTGGATCACTAAGGTTGTGACCGTTTGATCAACCTCGCATCGTTTTAGTCAAAAGTAGGTAAAACTTGCCTAATAGTCTTACGTGTGATGTTTTAATGGATTTATAAGACTCATCCTGTTGGGGAAATTTTAAGCGGTTCCACTAGGATAGTGGAATAGATAACTTTAGAGATAAATGGGCGACACTCCATGAGAAAGTGAAGAAGGGGTCTAGCCTGAATTAGAAGAGATTACGTCTAGTTTTGAACGTTTGTCCATAATGCCTTCACCCCGGCCACCATTTTTGGTATTAGAGCCACTTAAAGACACTGCATAGGATCTCAGGGTCAGGGGAAAAAATCCACTATGGCGTTCAGAGTTGGAAGAGGACGTGGTAGAAGACGAAGGCATGTTGCAAATGTTGAAGTGATGGAAGCTATGCAACAGATGCAGGCTAGATTAGAAACAATGGAAATAGGGAGAGATGCAGATGCTGGAGATGTTAGTGATCCTGAAGAGGAGGCTGCAGAAGAGGAGAAGCCTATAGAAGTTACTCCTGATATAAGATTATTTCAGTCAGAGTTGAGATCCACATCTAGACCCAACACTGAAGTTTCAATTTATGAAGGAGGATTAAATCCTGAGGAGCTAATAGACTGGATTAATGACATGGAGAAATTCTTTGATTACGAAGAAACAGAGGATGAAAAGAAGGTAAATTTTGTTGTCACAAAGTTGAAAGGATATGCAGCACTTTGGTGGGATGGAGTGCAAGTAGAAAGAAGAAGACTTGGCAAACAACCAATTAAGAATTGGAATAGAATGGTGCAAAAACTGAAAAGTAATTTTTTGCCAAGTAACTATCAGCAAACATTATTTAGACAGATGCAAAATCTTAGACAAAGGTCTATGACAGTAAAGGAATACACAGAGGAATTCTACAAAGTGATTATAAGAGCAGGATGAGTCCAAGATACAAATGAGAAAGTTACTAGATCTGGGAATGGTCTTAGAATGGAAATTCAAGATGAGATAAGCATAATGTCTCCTAAAATAGTGGAAGAGGCTTATCAAATGGTACTCAAAGCCGAAGAAAAACTCTTGAGGAAACAATCTTCCAAAAATAGAGGTACTTTCCGAGGAAGGGGAAGACAAGGTGATAGAGGAAGATCTACAGCACCTGGAGATGGAGCTAGCAGCAGCTCAAGTCAGCATACACCTACAGGAGGTGATGCAAGTGGCAAAGGAAGTTTTTCCAAAGGAAGAGGATGCAGAGGCAGAGGAAGACAAGTTAGATGTTATATATGTAACAAGCTGGGACACTGAGCTTATGAGTGCCCAGAAAATACAGAAATACCTCATAGAAATGCAATTGTTGCACAAACTGAAGAGGAAGCAGCAACGGTGACAAAAGAAAAAAAATGTACTAGAGAGAGGAGAATATTTGGTAGTTAACAAAATATTGCTAAAGCCAAAAAAGGAAGTTGTTGAACCAACACAAAGGAAGACCTTGTTCAGGACTATGTGCAAGGTTCAAGGGAAATGTTGCCAAATGATAATTGATAGTGGCAGCACTGATAATTTGGTCTCTATAGAAGTGGTGGAGAAATTGAAATTGAAAACAAAGAAACATCCAATACCTTACAAGGTATCATGGTTACAGAAGGGACATCAGTTATTAGTAAATGAACAATGTGAAGCAGACTTGCAATTGGGCAAGTATAAGAATCACTCAATCGTACCTACCACGAACATGCCTGCTGAAAAGAAGATGAGTACGACAACATGGGGGAGATATCCCCTCCTACAAGAATGCAACGGTGGGATAAATGGGTAATCACGGAACAACAGCGACTGGCTATCAAGGAGGTCGCAACAAAGGACCTCTTGTTTTCGGTGCCCAATGGTAGGCATGGCTGAGAGGTCATTTCTTGCCAAGGGCCTCAAAAAATCTGTGATTTATCATACCCAACAACAAACTAGAATCGTACAGGAAATACATGAAAGAGCACGCCCTAATATGAAAGTTTATTGGGGTTTGGCCTGCAAAAAAGAGTTGGTCAAATGGATCCACTATAAATGGTAGCCAAAGGGCCAGATTGAGCTAAAGTTGGGAGCCAAAGTCTTCTTTATAATGATCTTCTCCAATATAGAAGACAAGGAACGAGTCCTGAAGAGGGCCCCTACTTTTTCAACAATGCAGGCCTCTTTATGAGACATTGGTAGGAATGTTACAACCCTGATCAGGGAAAAATTCTCGCAACACTAGTTTGGGTTCATTTATTTGCTCTGTTGGTCGACTTCTAGGTTCCAGAGATCCTGGAGGGGATTGGTAATTCCATCAGGAACTTTTTCAAGGTTGCAGACTCCATAAGGAAGGGAAGGTACACTTCATACTCCCGGATCTATGTCCACATGGACATAGCCATTATCAGAATTCATAGAGCTGGAATACCATGATGAGGTTTGGCAGTGGCCTCTAGATTATGAGCATATACCCTTTGATGTTGTAGATTCCATGAGTATGGGCACATGTTTCGGGCATGCCCTCTGAACAAGAAAGAAGCGCCAGAATTATCTACTACCAATGGAGAAAACAAAACAAAAGAAGATGTAGAGGGATTCCAGGAAGTTCAAAGGAGGAAACTAAATAAGAGAAATCTGCCAAACCCTAAGTAGGGTCCAAGTGGAAAGGACCTATATAATAATAATCAATATGAGGTCCTAAAAGAGGATGAGGAAAGTTTCGAAACCCTTCAACCAAAGAATGCCTTGGAAATCCATCCAAACCCTCAAAGGGGAGGAAGCAACACCAAATGAAAAGCGAAGGAGGAACCTCATGAAAAAGAAGTAACTATGTAAGCAGAGGACCAAGCCAATATGGAGATCAATAGCTAGAATGATGATCTCAGCAGAGAATAATAAGTGATGAAATGACTTCTTAGCGAATGGAGGCATCTTGATGAGAGATTCAACCCAAAATACCAATAGCAGCTATACAAAGTCACTTTTCAACAATATCAAGCCAAGCAAGGAATGTTAGTGGCGAGCCAACTGGAGCAGCTGGGCTCCCAAGAAATTCAAATGATGGAGCAAGAAAATCAAGGGAAAGGCTGAAAGAAACGAGATAGGAAAAAACTGAGTGAATACATTCAAATGGTAGGGGAAATGTGGGTAAATTCTGGAAGGGTAATTCTACTGTTAGCGGTGTTCCACCAACTCAATAAGCCCTTGAAATGATAATTACATCCTGGAATGTTTGAGGCCTCAACAACAGATGCAAAAAATGGTACCTAAAGGAAAAACTGATAAAAAATAATTCAAGCATCATGATACTCCAAGAGACAAATATTGCAGAAGTCAATCTTAAATAAATCTTAAAGAGGCATAACCCCTATTATAAAGTAATAGATCAAGATGCTAGGGGTAGTGTTGGAGGCATGGCTATCCTCTAGAACCTAACAGAGATAACATTTGAGGATTGTGTTAGTCTACCAAGGATACTATCAGGTAAATTCCGTCATATTGGATCCCGAGATTGGGTCCTCTTGGCAGGGGTTTATGGGCCTCACATTCCAGGAGAAAAAGGTGTGTTCCTTCAGAACCTCTCCAAACTAAGGAAGGTATACCATGAAAGCCTTGGGCTACTAGGCAGGGATTTTAATATGATAACATTGTTGGAATAAAAGAGGGGGTGTTCATCGTACATAGACAAATATGAAGAATTTGGGGATCTAATAGCGGATTTGTCCCTAGTAGACCTGTAAATGAACAATGGAGTCTATACATGGAACAATTGCAAAGGAGGAACTCATCATATTGCCTTCTGATCGAACAGGTTTTTGATCTTGGAGCAAGTCATTAGAAGTGACATTTTCTTTGAAACCTTGATTATCCCATGCATGGGATTGGATCACGAGCGCATCCAATTGGAAATGGATTTGAAAATCAGACCAAGGAATCGGCTATTCATATTTGAATCCTTTTGACTAAGAGATCCCAACATAATGAAGGAAGTAGAGGAGTGGTGGAGTAACAGTGAGGAGAAAGGAAGAAAATACATGCATACCTTCCAACTGAAGTTAAATGAGATCAAACACAAGCTCAGGAAATGGAATCAGGAAGAGTTTGGACACATCATGAAAGACCAACAACATCTAAACAATAAAATCTAGTATTTACAACAACAAATCATCCAACATGGTCAAACCGATAGCCTGGAAGTGGAGGAAGAGAAGCTACTCAACCAGTTAGAAGAAAGGAAAAAATAATAAGAGACTATATGAAAGAAAAAATCCAGGGTTAGCTAGTTGTGGGAAGGAGAAATTAATACTAGATTCTTCCACAAAGCAATGATCCAGCACTGGCAACGTAGCCAGATCTACTCTCTGAAGGACAAAGATGGAAATCATGTAGTCCAGCATGAGGAGATGGAGGATCTAGTTGTTCGACACCTTAAAGACATCCTAATGAAACCACCCCAAGATCACACAGAGGCTACATAAAGGATCACGAGGAACATTTCACAAATTATTTCTAGAGACCAGAACCTAGCCCTCATGCACGCAGCAATGCTAGAAGAAGTGGAGGAGGTAGTGAAGGGAAGGATGAAGAAAAAAGCACCCAGACCAGATGGCTTCACAATGGAATTTTATCAGGCTTCTTGGAAGTTTATAGGACCCGATATATAGGAGGTGGTGGAAGAATCACACCAAAATCGAAAGGTATGTCCTAGCTTAAATGCGACATTCATTGCTTTATTTCTGAAATCCTCTAAATCGGAGGACCCTCAAGGTTTTAGACCCACCTCTCTTTGCAATGTAATTTATAAGGTCATAACCACAGTGATTGCCAAGCGCCTGAAACCTCTGCTTCCACATATAATCTCCCCTAAGAAAATGAGCTTTGTGGAAGTTCAACAAATTCTTGATGGATTTGTCACCTCCCAAGAGATTGTGCACTTTCTCAAATCCCATAAACTCCTGGGTATGATGACCAAATTAGACCTCTCCAAGGCCTATGACCGCCTAAGCTAGCAATACCTAAATAATGTCTTCAAGGCTTTCGGGTTTGATCAGAGGTGGATTAACTGGGTTTATGCTTTTTTGTCCTCCCCTGCTTTCTCTATTTCTCTCAATGGCTCCCCCTCTCATACTTTTGACCCCTCGTGTTGCCTGCACCAGGGCGATCCCCTCTCCCCATTCCTCTTTATTATTGTTGTTGAAGGTTTTGGCTGATACTGAAAGACTGAAGCTAGAAAATCCCAGATAAAAGGCCTAAGGTTATGTGGTAATGACCTCCCCATTACCCACCAACATTTCGTAGATGATATTATGCTATTTTTGGATGTGTCACTAAGTGAAGCTTAGCGAATCAAAGAGGTTTTGTTTGTTTTCATGGAGCCATTCGGGACAATGATTAACAACGAAAATCCATGCATTTTCTTTTTCAACACCCCTGGGAACATTCAATCATATCTAGCTTGGGTTATTGGGTTTGGTATTGGATCTTCACCATCCAAGTATCTGGGAATTCCCCTGATGGTGAACTATTTAAAGACTTCCTGTTGAAAATCCCTGCTCCCAAAAATCACTAGGAAACTCAACAGTTGGGCTTTTAGATGGATAAATTTAGCGGGTCGGAAAATCCTTCTTAAAGTTGTTCTTCAATATATTCTAATCTATCAACTCTCAAGGAGTGTTGTGCCAAATACCTCATGTGCAAAGATGGTGGAAACATTCAAGAAGTTCTTATGGGGAGGCGTTTAACAAATTAAGAAATGGGTGTTGGTATCTTGGCCCAACTTAACGAAGAACAATATGGAATGAGGCCTTGGCCTACGAGATCCATATATCCTAAACCAATTAATGTGGGTTAATCTATGGTGCCGTTGGATGGGAGGAGAGCTAGATCTATGAAAACAAATATGGACGTGAAAATACAACATGCCTTCCAGGACAGAAGATTTCTTAAGATATCGGGATCCCCCAACAGGATTAGTTATCTGGAATATGGCAGCCCAAAATAGGGACCTTATTCAACAATAAGTCTTCTTGGAAATCAAGAATGAGAAAATGGCATTGTTCTAGAAAGATTCCTAGTAGTAATGGGACAAGATTCTGGGAAGACAAGGCTTAAGGGATCGCTTTATATACATGAATGGGAGGAATTTGTATACGATGTAACAATTCTAGAAAACAGACCAATCATAGGAACGTTGGAGGAGATGGAAGGAGAAATTAGACTAGCCACAAGCCCTAGAATTGGTTTGATGGATTCAGCTAGATAAGGAATTAGACTTAAGAAAGATAATTATCCTAAGCGGACCAAATATCCTCACATGTGGCCACAATACCAAAGGGACCTTTAAAATCAAGGAGGTTTATGATCTAAGGTCAGGTCATGAGCTGGGATGCCAGAACCTGATTTGGAAGAAGATATGGAAAGGGGAATGGTGGCCAAAGGTAGCCTATTTCCTTTGGCTTGTATGCAGAGGCAGCATTCTTACCTGGGATCAGCTCCAAAGACATTTTTCTATGGGTCATTGCTCCACAAGTTGTGCAATAAGCATAGCAAGGATCTAGAACACATACTTAACACTTGTCCATATGCTGAAAAAAATGGAGAAAGATGGAGGATCTCTTCCGAAGAATAGATCAAGACACTCAAAGTATTCGAGAAACCGTCCTTTTATGGACAACAAGGATTTTCTCCAACCCGGTCATCAACAAGGCATGTGGGCTAGCCTTGGGAATAACACTTTAGGCCATCTAGAAAAAGAAGAATCACCAAACCTTTAACGATCATATTCTCTCCCAAGAAGTTGTATGGGAAGGGATCTTATAGAACATCAGGGAAACAATTTTTGTAGAGAAGTGGCATCTAGAGGATTGGCAGGTACCCCCCAATGAGGCTAGAATTATGCAGAGATTGAACATATCACTGAAAATGATAACTATGTCCTCTCGGAAGGTCACGTTAAAGGGAATTGATTCTCTCAATTACTTCACTCCCCCCCCCCCCCCCGAGAGGGATTTATGAAGTTGAGCTTTGACGGAACTTCGAAGGGTAACTCAGGCCCAGTAGGCTTGGGAGGACTATTTCGAGACCCCAGAACCAAAACCACTCTTATCTACGTAGAGCATTGTGGGTATGCTAGAAATAACAAAGCAGAATTTGTCGCTGCAGACAAGGCCTACGAATCGCTATCAAAATGAGGTACATGAATATTGTAGTGGAGGGTGATTCTAGGCTTGTAATCAACATGGTGAAAAAATTAAATGAAGGAACTAAATGGGAAAATCTCAGCCACCACTGGAGAATAGCGAGGTTAATTTAGGAGATGGTAAACCTCCTCATCCACTTCAACTATATAATGACTAAACACGTAAGAAGGGATGGAAATAGAGCAACAAACTTCCTTGCAAATTAGGTTTGTAATCATCAAAATGTGCCTCTGGGGAAAATATGGTTGGGTCAACCAGGGGACGAATGGTTCCAACCCTTGAATGAGATCTTGGAGTATGGAAGGTGACATAACTCCTAGAACATACAGACCCCTGATCAAGATGTGAGCTGTCGGACAGGGCCATTAAGGCCATCATGATGATAAGGTCATAGTGGAATGTTGCCACCATCCCTCACATGCTTGAAGCGCAGGGTACAGTGGCCTTCGGCATGCTTAAGACTACAAGAATGAAGGAATGTGGCATAAGTAAGCGGGAAATTTTATCGACAACGGTGAAGGCTATAAGGATGAGGTTAGATAGAGCAGAGGTACCAAAGGCACATCTGAAATAGAGCCTTCGAAAGGGATGGGGGCTCCTTCAGCTCCAAACATTGGCTACCAAGTATGTTAACTAGCTTTTACTCCATTACACCATAATTCCCTACGTCAAATTTGATAATTGGAATCTGTATTGGGGCATTGGGTTTGTGGGAGAGAATAATTTAGGCTAGGAGAGATGCATGGTGTTGAGGGTATGTTGGATTAATCTTAGCTCCATGGGTTCCTCCTTGTTGTCACTCCTTTATGGGATTTACCTTGCTCACATGGGGCTTATCAGGCTTGGTGGGGAGGGGGTCAGTCCGGGGGAATAGCTTTGTCTTATATGCATGGAAATCCTAGGGGTCGGGGACTGTGAGCCTGTTAATGTCTATGTCGGGATGAAAGTCTGTTTCTTAGTCTACTACGTGGGTGCTGAGGATAATTGGAAGAATTAACTCCAGAAGGTAGGCGCTATGTACCTATGGAAATCTTGTAGTGGGAAGTGGTCGCAGGTAAGGGTCTTCTCACGTCTGGGAAATGGCATAAATTAAATGTTGGTCATGCAAACCTCGGTCAGAGGATGGGAGGCTAGGAGGCAAGCAGAGCTTGGGCCGGGGACCTCTTAAAGCCTAGGGTTTAGCTTTCATGCTACAGTGCTGGTCAGGGCACGGCTAAAACAAGGATGAGTCAGGGGGGATGGGGGAATGGTCAAGCATAGGTGGGTAAGGGTGGTGCGCGACTTATAACCCATTAGCTTGGCTACCAAGTTACATATTTTGTAGTTGACCAGATGTTGGCACCTCACTCCCAAGGTCGAGGCCAAGGCGTTTGCAAGGGTATGGGCATGCAGGGGCGTCTGCTGAGGCATAGTCACCAGGGTGCAGGTCACGGTCAAGCTAGGTGGGGGATATTGCATTTTGGGGGTTACACACATGATCCAAGGGGGAAAGAGTTTTTGAAAAGGAAGAGCCATTGGGTATTGGCATTACAAAGCATAATGTTATGGCAATTCTAGTTTCTTGTTCTCATATTAGGTCCACAGAATGATAAACATTTTTAGAAGCGAAGAGCACCGAGATGAATTCCGAGCTATGGTCTTCGAGTCATCCTTAGGCGTTGGCCAACAGATACCATGACAAGGAGATAATGGGCATGGTGGCACAAGGTAAAGGCTGAGGAAAGTGGCCATGGGGGTTTGAGCCCAAGGTGGAACCAAGAACTTCGGGTAAATGCCGAGGAAGAGAACCAATGGACAACTTGATAGGTGAAGCAACAACAGCATATAAGGAAGGCACCGAAGAGGAGATAAAGTGACTGATAGCAGAATTGGAGGAAGACATCAACCGATAAGCGAGCATGGATGAAGTTGACCTGGAGGAATGGAAGCTCCTAGTCCTAGATCTAGGCAACACGAGAGGAAAAGGAACTCAATATAAACAAACCCTACATCTTTACTGGCTGATGAAATGCCTCCTCGGCAAGGCCATGGAGAAAATATGGATGACGTCTATCCAGGATTTCCCAAATTATAAGTATGAATTTTAGAAGCTACAATTTCAATTGCAGAAATAGGATTGTCGCCTTGGACACACGGACATACATTTCCCCTATATGTTTGTGCAGACAGAGCTTCCAGGCTCCAGTACAAAATATCTGGCTTCAATCGCTTCGACCTCCACTGAGAAGGATGGGTAGAATGTTCAGGTCTATTAAATTTTATTAAGTTTTTCATGCGGATAGATTTTAATTTCAAGTTTGCAGCCATATATATAGATAGGAAAATAGAATATGGATATGGACGTGACAATCAAAATTATCTATCTTGGATAGATAAACTCAATATTTTTAGTTATTGGATAGCTTATCATGCAGTCAAGTGGTCAACACACTTTGTTTCCCGATGGGAAAGTTGAAACCACCTAACCTGGCTCTGTGTGGTTACAACTTGTTTATTTTATAATGAAAAAGAAGGATCTACTATGCTTAACAAAAAAGAAACATAAAGATACTAGGCATTGTAATTTATCATCCTTATTTGACCCCATAAGCTAAATATGGAATAAAATGTGCACAAGCATATTTCAATAAACTCTTAACTTTTGTAACAAACGATGATGTTGGGGCTAATGTTTCATCCAAAATTATCCATGCACCTATCTTTGTTTTTCTCCCAGTTTATCTAGTATATTAATTAATTTCATTACTTTGGTTTTTCATATTCAAATGTGCTTCATTATTATATAGATGAATTTGTTCAAGCACCCAATAATTGTTATTGTTTGTAAAAATAAATCGATAGGAATTGTTGAATGCTTGAACAAATTCATAAATCTAATAATGAAACACAGCTAAATATGTCGAAGTGAATTAATAGAAGTAATTAATGGATGAGATAACCTCGAGAAAAATAGAGATAGGTGCATAAATATTTTTGGATGAAACATTAGCCTCAACATCATCATTTATTACAAAAGTTAGGAATTTATTGAAATGTGTTTGTGCACATTTTATTCCATCTTTAGCTTATGGGACCAAATAAGGAAGAAAGATTACAATGTCTAGTATCTTTATATATATATATATATATATATATATATATATATATATATATATATATATATATATATATATATATATATATATATTTTAAATGCTAATTATTGTAGCAAACTATTTATTTTACTTAGAATTTATACTCATCCTAATTCAGTGGCAAATAAATAATCTATAATCTATGGTAGAATTTCTATGTGAAAAATCAATTTGATATAAGGTATCGTGTGCTCTCTTAATCATGTGGTAAAAAATTCACATATAATAAAATATCTAATATAAAAAAGTACAATGTCTAGTATATTAAAATAAAATAAAAATAGTTACACAATTGCTTAAGTGTGAGTGCAAAAGATTCATAAAAACAAAAACAAAAAAAGCAACAACAACAACTTATATTTTTAAGTTATCATTAGAATTGTGAAGACAAAAGAGAAAATCTTATTTATTGTAGTGTTGACTTAAATTTTGGTTTTATAGTGCATCATGATTTAAAATTGAATTGTGAAAATATATAATATAAGTAAGGTTTATTGAGGAAAATTATTGAACCAAATCCCATTCAATAATAAAATTATTGAATGGGATTTGGTTCAATAATTTTCCTCAATAAACCTTACTTATATTATATATTTTCACAATTCAATTTTAAATCATGATGCACTATAAAAAACAAAATTTAAGTCAACACTACAATAAATAAGATTTTCTCTTGTGTCTTCATAATTTTAATCATAAATTAAAAATTAAAAATTAAAAATTAAAATATTTTTTATGAATCTTTTGCACTCACACTTAAGCAATTGTGTAACCATTGTTTTTATTTTAATATACTAGACATTGTACCTTTTTATAATATAAATGAATTTTTTACCACATGATTAAGAGAGCACACGATACCTTATATCAAATTGATTTTTCACGTAGAAATTCTACCATAGATTATAGATTATTTATTTGCCAGTGAATTTTGTAGTGTTGGCTTAAATTTTTGTTTTTATATTGCATCATGATTTAAAATTGAATTGTGAAAATATATAATATAAGGTTTATTGAGAAAAATTATTGAACCAGATCTCATTCAATAATAAAAATTATTAAATAGATTTGGTTCAATCATTTTTCTCAATAAACCTTACCTATATTATATATTTTCACAATTCAATTTTAAATCATGATGCACTATTAAAAATAAAATTTAAGTCAGCACTACAATAAATAAGATTTTCTCTTTTGTCTTCACAATTTTAATCATAAATTAAAAATTAAAAATTAAAATATTTTTTATGAATCTTTTGCACTCACACTTAAGCAATTGTGTAACCATTGTTTTTATTTTAATATACTAGACATTGTACCTTTTTATAATATATATGATTTTTTTACCACATGATTAAGAGAGCACACGATACCTTATATCAAATTGATTTTTCACGTAGAAATTCTACCATAGATTATAGATTATTTATTTGCCAGTGAATTTTGTAGTGTTGGCTTAAATTTTAGTTTTTATATTGCATCATGATTTAAAATTGAATTGTGAAAATATATAATATAAGGTTTATTGAGAAAAATTATTGAACCAGATCTCATTCAATAATAAAAATTATTAAATAGATTTGGTTCAATCATTTTTCTCAATAAACCTTACCCATATTATATATTTTCACAATTCAATTTTAAATCATGATGCACTATTAAAAATAAAATTTAAGTCAACACTACAATAAATAAGATTTTCTCTTTTGTCTTCACAATTTTAATCATAAATTAAAAATTAAAATATTTTTTATGAATATTTTGCACTCACACTTAATCAATTGTGTAACTATTGTTTTTATTTTAATATACTAAACATTGTACTTTTTTATATTAAATATTTTTATTATATATGAATTCTTTGCCACATGATTAAGAGAGCACACGATACCTTATATCAAATTGATTTTTCACGTAGAAATTCTACCATAGATTATAGATGCCAGTGAATTTTGTAGTGTCAGCTTAAATTTTAGTTTTTATATTGCATCATGATTTAAAATTGAATTTTGAAAATATATAATATAAGGTTTATTGAGAAAATTATTGAACCAAATCCCATTCAATAATAAAAATTGTTGAATAGATTTGGTTCAATCATTTTTCTCAATAAACCTTACCTATATTATATATTTTCACAATTCAATTTTAAATCATGATGCAATATAAAAATAAATAAAATTTAAGTCAACACTACAATAAATAAGATTTTCTCTTTTGTCTTCACAATTTTAATCATAACATAAAAATAAAAAATAAAAATACAAATTTTAGGAGTCTTTTGCACTCACACTCAAGCCTTTGTGTAACTAGATTTTTTATTTTAATATACTAGACATTGTAAATTTTTATATTAGATATTTTATTATGTATAAATTATTTGCCACACGATTAAGATGGCATGAGATACTTCATATTAATTTGATTTGTTCGACATAGACATTCTACCATAGATTATTTATTTGTTGTTGAATTAGGATGAGTATAAATTTAAATTTAAATTTAAATAAATAGTTTATTACAATAATTAGCTTTTCAAAAAAAAATATTTTATTAATAACATATATATACATTATTTCATATAAAAATACTAGACATTGTAATTTATCATTCTTATTTGGTATCATAAGCTAAAGATGGGATAAAATGTGCACAAACACATTTCAATAAACTCTTAACTTTTGTAATAAACTACGATGTTGAGGCTAATGTTTCATCCAAAATTATGTATGCACCTATCTCTATTTTACTCCAAGGTTATCAAGTCCATTAATTACTTTTGTTACTTCCCTTCGTCATATTCAAATGTGCTTTAATATTAGATTTATGAATTTGTCCAAGCATTGAATAATTGCTATCGATTACTTTTTTCATAACATTCATGTATTAAGCAGCAACACAAAAAGTAATTAATACAAACCTAATAAGGAAAAAATGGTACATGTTAGCCTCATTATGGAACATGCATGAATATCTAAAAATTAGAGTTAAAAACAACATCACATAATATGCTTTAAATACAAATGATATTTTATTGTGATGAAAGATGTTTAATAGTCCATGAAAATCCAAAATATCAACTAATCTTTATTGTGAACCAAAAGGTTAACATATATTTCTAAATTAACTTGCCTCTTCCTCACACTGAAATTCTTTTAGTTGTGTTGAATAAGGGTGAAATTTTTCAATTTATTTCCAATTCATGGGGTGGATTTTCTAACAAACACAAGAAAATTAGGTATATTGCTTTCACCTCATCCCATGAGACAAACATTTCACATGAGGCAATTTATATAGATAGAAAGGGAAAACTAAGTAAATAATTCACTTCAGAATACAACATATAACAAAGAACAAAAAATAAATTAAAAAATTTATTAGTATTAAATTAATAAGAATTTCATTATTGTAAAATTAAATTGAAACAAGTCTAATATGCAACATTGCTACTTAGTACCTACTTCTTATGAAAAAAATTATGGGGTGAATGTGATCATATAACTTAGTTATATTAAGTGCATGATTTAAGCACCACAACCTTAGTGGACAGGGAATCAAATTGCTAACAATCTATTGGTAAATGATAACAGAGTTTTATGAAAAAAATGGTCGGCAACAATTAAATAATTAGACAATAAAAAATATTATGATTAATAAAATATATTAATGAAAAAAGGTGAAAAAACATTGTTCTTAGAAATAATACAACAATTAATAAAAAAAAGCAAGGAATGATTATAGGTTAATAAATATTTATTGTTAAAAATAAGTATGACAATGAATGGAAAGGAAATATTAATTATGGAAATATATACTTACACACACACACACACACACACACATATATATATATATATATATATATATATATATATATATATATATATATATTCCCCGGTTGGGATGTTAACCAGTCGTAGTGGCAGGCCCAGGGAATAATGAGGCTCATTAAGAGCATCACAACCACCTTCCACATGCCTCTAGCACTTGGAGTGGTGGCGACAAGCATGTGAGGGTTAATGCATGGGGGAAGAAGCATGTTAAGGATAGTTGGAGAGAGTAAAACCTTGTTTGGATTATTGAGGAGAGTAGTGTGGGTGTTTTCGATCCTGTGGAATGGGTGGGCGAGGGGAACTCAGGACAGACGGAGGCAGTCGACATCCTCAAAATTTGGTAGTGAATCCTAGTATGTTATCAATATTCAACCTGAAATTTTAGTTAGAATGGAGCAGTTTGTTCAGCCTTGGGTCAAGGAATTGAATGTGTCTGGGTTGGGGGGTGGATGGTTATAGAAGGGCCAGAAGCATGGCCTTGTTTGGCTCTAGGTTAGGTCAGTGTCCATAGTTTTGCTAGTCCCTGTGTCTGTGGAATTCAGGATTTGTTTGTCTCTCATGGGTGCATGTATGGTAGAGATGGTCAAGCATAGGGATGGTCGAGCGTAGGGATGGTGGAAATTCCCCACCTATGGGGCTAGAAGAGTGGACAGGGGGTTGGGTCTGCAGGGAATGGGGGGGTGATTCAAATTGATGCAATGAAGGGAGAGCCATGGTTTCAAGAAATACCAGATATACCATCTAGTGGCAAAGGATTGGAGGCATAAAAGCCTGGTCGGTCAAATTATGGGTCAGTTTGGTCCTATGGTTTCAAATTTCATGGGTTGGGAACCTTTGTTTGGATTGAAATCATATCGGGTATCGATGGTGGGTGTGGATTTATGTCGAGCAATTAAAGTCAGCTATGGAAAAAGTGGATTCCCATTGCCTCGGAATTCTGCATAAGGTCACTAAGAAAGGGGTTCAACTGGCTATGGGCTCAATCTCGCGGCTGGCTCAAAACCAATTTCAATTCCTGTAATTATGTCTGATTGATGAAATCAATAATTGTTGGAAATTGTTGCTAGGTAATATTTGGCATGGTAATAGTTGGAAGGGTCA
The DNA here is from genome assembly GCA_031772625.1 of Pinus tabuliformis. NCBI lineage: Eukaryota > Viridiplantae > Streptophyta > Pinopsida > Pinales > Pinaceae > Pinus > Pinus tabuliformis. The sequence goes on from CM062813.1 coordinate 563,512,700, forward strand.
GCTCGTTTAAGCTCTTCACTGAGCTGAGGAAGTCATGCAATAATTATGGCATTAGAATCTTGTGTTTGCATACAATTACTTGTAGACAGTGGAGTGGGTTCCTTACGCGGTCAATGTCTTTTGAATTTGAAGTAGGTCTGCAGCAGGAGCACGACCGCTAGTAGTATCGAGCACCCAACCTGTGGCCCTAGGTAAGTGAAAGGCTGAGAGTGTAGAAAAAATAAGAGCATTTGAAAGGCAGCAACAACAAAATGGCTCAAGCAAAGGGAACAAAGAACAACGAAGGTGGAAACTAAGGACGGGGGAGGTAGAGAAAGGCAGCCCCGTCACCAGGAATCCAACCCAGCTCCTCTAGTGGGACAGTTGGGACAAGATGAGGGCGTAATCCAGCCTCATATATCATTCATGAAGCAGCCCAAGCTTACCATGCCAGCAACTCCAACTGGGTTAGGCAACTGATCACAGAGTGGGAAGAAGAAATATGGCAGATAGTGGAAGACTTCGATTTGGACATGGATGAGTGGCAAGCAATGGCCTCAGATCCAAGATATACTCGTGGAAGAGTAACATAGTACAAGTAGAATATGCAGCTATTATGGATGATGAAGAGAATTCTCATGAAAGCTCTAGAACATTTTCCTCCTAACATGCATGCAACCCCCAGGGGAATCGGTGAATTTAGATTTCACCAAAGAATTGCAAAAAAGTCAGTTCCAACTGTAACAACATAATGGTCAACTGAGCTAGATCGAGTAGCACATCCCTTGCATACCTCACTTAGAGTTTCCTGGTTCTGCCATCTAGGACCCCACTCTGGTGGATTCTGCGGATGATGAACAGTGACAGTGCACCCATGGTTTTCATTTTGAATGCTTTGGTCATATAGTTTTAGACTTATTATCAGTTATGTTTATAGTTATTTAGAGAATAGGAAGTATAAAGACTCTCAGGTATATATAGGATGGCTAGATAGACTTTTTTTTTATTATGGATGGCATATTTTGCAGTTAAGTGGCCAACAGACCTAGTTTCCCACTGGGCATGTTGAGGCCCCGTAACTCTTGGACATATGGATGTAACCTCCTTTATTTCCGAAAATTAATAGAAAGGTACGACCAAACTTACAAATATATATATATATATATATATATATATATATATATATATATATATATATATATATATATATATATATATATATTTATTTATTTATTTATTTATTTATTTTAAAGAAAAATAGTAGTTTTTAAGTGTGACTTTTTGGAGTTTCCAGCGGATTTTTGGCTGAAATCTGCCAAAAAAAATTGTTGTCAAATATTGATTTGCGTATTTAAATTGTTTTTTGACTACATATATAGATTCAGCACCCTTAAAAACCCTTTTGGTCATTTTTTATGTTTTAATATAATTTTTTATATACTTGTTATTATTTATTTTAACATTTTTGTTTTTTAATTATTTTTTAGTTTTAATTTTTTTAATGTTTTAATTTTTGTTTTGTTTTGTATTATTCATTTTTATTTATTTATTGTTTTATTTTATTTACTTTTTTCTGCAAGATTTGAGTTGATCATCGACTAGCAATCTGACCCCGTTATGTGTCAATTTGGTAGTTGATTTTAAATTTTTCAATGTAATGGATCAAGTCCACCCCCACAATGTATCAATTTCATGGTTTATTTTTAAGTTTTCATTGTAATCAATAGAGTTCGCCTAGATTGTGTGTCAATTTGACGGATGATTTTTAAATTTTTGTTGCAATGTTCAAGTTGTCTTAGGCTAAGATTTTTAAATAGCTATATTTTTAGCATTTAAAAAAGAAATTACTCTTAGTATAATGACTCTTTCATTTAAGTGTTCATTTTTTAAGTTTTTTTAGCCATATAATGTTTCCATAATTCCATGGTTGAAATATGTTGAAAATTTAAGGTCTTTTGTAGTCATGATATTTGGTTTTAATTCCATGATTGAAAATTTGTGAAAATTTTAAGGTTTTTTTGAGTCATGATATTTTATCGTTAATGCTATGATTGAAAATAGTTATAAGTATTTTTCTTTAACACCATGGCCCAAAATTGTTGGAATTTTAAGGCTTTTCATAGATGTGATATTTAATCTTTAATGTCATGCTTAAAAATCGTTGGAATTCTAAGGTTTTTCAAAGCCATGATATTTTATTTTTAATGCCATTACTAAAAAATGTTGAAAATTTACCCCAAAACAAAAATAATAATAATAATAATTTCCACCACACACACTTTTCATTTTTTCTTTGAGGTTATAGTTCTTGTTTTATAGGTTACTTTGTTTCCACAAAAACAAAACGTGAATGCTAGTCTTTGGACTAATCATGCTTGATGAATTTGTACATAGTATGGTCATTATACCCATCATTGCCCTCAAATCCTAGAGTTGAAACATATGAGAAATGCTAGGGGAATGGGGGAACTAATAAATATCCCATTGTATTACAAAATCCATTCCTCCATCAGGGAGTTGTAGCGAAACAGCATGACACGGGTTCCCCCATTTACCCAAATCAGACTATAAGCAATTCTAATGATGCCTCTAGTTTTGATATCTATATGCAAGTAGCATATGTCATACTTTAGACATGTTGTCATAATTATGGATCTCCTCCAGAACCCAACCCTTTAGCTTCTGAAGCAATGCCCATAACATTAACCATGCCACCTTTGTCCATACCACAACCTCACATGGAACTAGTTTCTAAAATGGTCAAGGGACCATTGTGTCACATAGTTCATAATTCAAAAGTGGAATAGAGTTATAGCATTGTAGACAACCTTGCATAGTCTCCATCATCCATGTATACTTTGGAGGTTTTCAAACCTTACCATCTCAACAAAATGCCTTAGTTTCCTCAATCGGCGTTATCAATCCCTCAAATTCATGGTTAATCACCTTTGATTTGGATAACTCAAAACCATGATTACTATTAATAGTCACTTTTCAAATACCAGTGACCATCTAGAGCATCACCATTCACTGGTGTATTATTGATGAGGGGGCATCGATTTGTATACTTTCAAAGACGATTTGGTGGAAATCGGGCTCCCTCGAACTCATTACTTCCTCCATCACATTGTGGGCATATGAAAATCGCCCATCAGCGTCTTTTGGAATCATTCAAAATGTCCCAACTGAACTAGTTAGAAAGATGGTTCTCATCAATATTGAAGTCCTCAATGTCCCTCTTCATTATAACATATTGTTTGGATGAAGTTACATGTATGCCATGAAGTTTGTGGAATCATCATATTTCCACACCATGAGCTTCCCACATGATAAGAAAATCATTGCCATTGACCAATTGACATAGTATGGGATGCAAGCCACTTCCTCCCCTTATAGTGTGTTACCCTTTGTTGGGTCTCAAAAATAATTTTTCCCATCCTTGACTATAATTGGTCCAGTAATTTTAAATATTCCTCTCTCCTCAATACATATCCAAGAGACCCACCCATTGCCACACCTACTTTTTTGGCTCCCATATGCATGGTGACCACATCAGATGGTGAGAAAATGTAGGATCCTCAATCGCCAACTCCATAAACCCCAAATGTCGTGACAAGAAAACTAACTTTTCTACCTTACGTGATTAACCAAACCCCTTTCCTATACCCTCCACCCAATGTCGTCTTGCACTAAGTCATGGAAACCATTACTTTTCCAAATATGGCTATAGTGTTTCCCATCTAGTATTTGGCACCTCCATCCATGTCAACAATCCCAAGCGCCACATCTATAGAACTATTTCCCTCAAACCCCACTCAAGATGTTTTACCACCTGTAGTAGCACCTACATCGACACCAGAGGGAACCACCAAAAGGAATAAACTAAAAATCAAGAAGAATGAAACCTAAACCACACCTTCCCCTAGTCTACATCCTTCATGTACATTATGTAACCTACAAGAACACCCTACCAATCAATCCCCATCATTGGAATAGTTGAAATTCCTTCTTCATGCTCCATAAGTGCCTTTACCTTCTATCTCCCATTTAGGAGAGAAGACCACCCCCTCTCGCAATAAGGGATTACGCACCAACCACCCATGCACCATATGCACACAATATGGGAATTACACCCATCATTATATAAAAATTTCAACTATTACAACTACTAGAAATTATTATTCTAACTGTAAATTAATTATTAGTTTATTATCTATGACAAACAACGAATAATTCACAACCGTAATTTTCACCAAAATAAATATTGTTGAAGATAAACTAGAAAATTAGAAAATACTGGCACACACACATAAATATAAGACCATTATTTTTGGACAAACATCCCTAGAAAAACCTAATGTGGGAAAACCGGTGCAGTAACTAAGGGTTTTTATTATAAAGCAGCAGTGAGAAAATTATGAGTACAATTAGCAGCCCAAAATGGAAATCCTCTACAGAAGAAACTGACTAGAAAAATTAGTGAGACAAATTTTGTCTCACCTAGCACTGATCTAGCTCTAAAATTGGAAAATACTGGGCTCCATAAGCCCCTGCGTCAGACTCTTCATCACTCATATGCAAGCACTAGTATTCTCTTCCTGAAAACTACAACTAATCAATTCATATGACCAATTCTACCTCTGAGAATGACTCATTCGTCATCTTCAAAAATTCTCCTGGTCTCCAGCAACTGAATCCACCCTCTAACTAGCCAAATCGAACTCTACCTCTAAAGCTTCTAGCCAGCATTGCGCGGTCCAACTGAGGAAACTCAGCCCTCATGTAGTTGGCTCTCCAGAACTAGAAGACTTCCTCCTGACTCAGTTTCTTTGCCGCTCTATGCCTTGGTGTCCCCTCTCTAGCTCAAAATCTTCTGGCAGAATGTCATTTCTCACTGGAAAAATATTTGCCTAAGGAAATTGATCTCAAGTCTATTCCTCCATCTACCCATCAAATTCTTCTTATAATCTCTAGTTGGGACTCCAACAGCCAAGATTAAAACCTAAACAATGGATGAGGTTATTTCCTATTTTCTCCATGTGAGATTCTAGAGAAATATCACCTTCCTCAATTAATTATTGTTAATTAATCATTTTCCCTAAGTTAGACTTAGGAAAATTTTAATTAATAATTAATTAACTTAGTTGAGGCATTTTTAGGTGGATTTTCCTAAAACCGTTTTTATGTTATGGATTCCTAGTGTTCCTTAGCCTCTCTAACAACTATTAAGACTTTAACACCATTTTATGATACAAAAACTAACACTCCCTCTTAGCAAGGAAGTTGTTTTCACGTCATACTGCTACAACAGCATGTCTCTGCATCATCCACTATACATGTTATCAATGTATGGCCACTGTGACTACCTACCATTTCCTATAAACCACTAATGTTGCATCTTTGTTTCTATTGACACTACTATATTTCTGCTAACTCTAGATCTACATTGAAATTCCCTCTCAATTTTTGTTGCTTCTAATGCAACCACTACAACTGAGAGTCATATGAAATACCAAATCAACTATGTCTTTGTGTTGCATCTGTCTCCTAATAATTTTACTGCTACTAGCCTCTACACTTTCCACTAAGGAAATTCTATTATTGATGACTCTTCTACTAAGCCTCCTACTCTACTATCAATACTACATCTCGCTCCTCATCACCTGACTACATCTAGTAGGAAACTATCACTCTTGAATCTGATTGCATCAACTGAAACTTATCCATCCTACTATTGAATATTATGGGCCCTTATAGTAAGGTAATGATCCATGAGAAAATACCAATTGATTCTCACCTCAATGGACCCTACCCAAACCTTTGCGTAACTCTAGGACTATAGCTTCATATCACCCCACCTCACTCCAAGAGGTATAGATGAAAACATGGTGAAATATTCCTCCAACCTAGAGGAATTTTTTTTTATTTCTATGGATGATGTTTTTTTGTCTTGCTTCTCCTAATTTTCCTACTTCCTTTGAGAAAATTGAGTATTGTAGTGGCCAAACTCATGACACCTGAAGCACTTGACCTTAGATAGGTCCTTATTTTTCTTCTCCTCCTGTGTACCTTATCCCTAACTAGGGCGCTTTGATGTAAGGGCCACATTATCTTCTGCCTTCTCATATTTTAATCCCTTACTATTGTTTCCGCTGATGGAGACCTTCATAAGTGCTCACCTCATCTCCTCCTACTACAGGTCTGACCACATGTTTTCCCACCTAGGTAGAATATCTCATCCCAAGATTCCTTCGACGAATATCTCCCAATCCTCTGAGACATTGTTCAATACCAAACACCACCAAGCTCTATGACTTAAGGAACCTCTCCCATAGCTGCAAGTTGATCCTAGATTTCCTAAATTCTTATGAGAAAGGGATCAATTCCTTCACCCTTATACATCTTTATGTTTTTCAAGTTCTCTTTCAGGAACATCTTCCATTTCTGAGAAGGATTGTGATATAGTTGTGGGAGATCATCCCACATCTCCTTGGTTGTGTTCTTTCCAGATAAATGTGAAAGTATATGGTCTAGGACTCCATCTAGGATCATCTACTTTTCCTTGGCCATTCATTTGATCTATATCGATCAGTACTACCAAAATTCTCTATGCAAAGGTTTTCTGACCATGCCCATCTGACATGAAGTACATCCTTTCCTTCCTGATGACATAGTTAGAAGCTCTCTCCAACCTATCTTGATACCTAATATTTCATTTAATTATGCAAGGAGCTATTACTCCACAATATCATGCTTGATTGAGATCACCAGAGAGCAAAATATAATGGCTAATACAATCTAATATTGGCCCCCAATCCAAATGTTCATGCATGCAACAAGGAGCCGGATCTATGCTATAAAGATAAGAGATCACACCTAGAATCCTCCAGGGATGGGTTTTGAGTTCGATACATATCGTGCACTCCACTCGAGCAATCCAACACGTCTACACCATATCTCTATTCCTACACACAAACACAACTAAACAAGGACGATAATTGATCTTCCTCGGAAGATTTCTAAATCAAAAGCAATAGATTTCATCCTATAACATACTGAACAAAAATTCATGTAAGTGATGCAGGAGCATGAGGCTTAAAGACAAAAGACTTCATATTATTCCAAAAATCCAAAAAAAGTTACAAGCAAAGGAGTGGGGTCCTTTAGCTATCAATTTTCAAAGAGTTCTAGATAGGATTTAGACTAGAATCTAGGATATAGATTATCATGTAATAAATTCAAGTAGTTATATGTAGTGGAGATTCTCGAGGAGAATATCATGCAGATTAGATAGGATTAGTTAGTGTGATCCTTTGATTTAGGACCTGGTTGTTAATTGAAACAATACTTATGTAAGTTTTGAATCATGATAAGGGGATTTTGACTAATTCTACTTGTTTTGCCATATATAAGATTTAGTTGCAGAAAATATCTCTCTGTGTCTTTCTGTGTAGATTTGGTCAATCTTGGAGGTGTTGCATCCCTCTATAATATCACTGTGTTTTGTTGAATTTCCTGTTTAATTATAAAAAGTTTGAGTATTGTGTAATCAAGTTTAATTCTCTTTTCGCATGTATTATGAACTGTGGAGTTTGAAGGTATACAAGTTCCTCGATCAGGCTTGAAAGACTGCATTCGTCCTAAGCCATTGATTCTAATTTCAATGCCTTACAATCAATCCATAGTGGGGTTAGCTTGGTGTTAACTCATGGTTTATTTGAAGTCTCCGCAAGTCGAAGGATCCAGTGGCCATCATTATCCGACGGATATCGGCTAAAGAATTGGGCGGACGTTAACTCCTGAATCAAACCCGACATCGATTATATTACAGTCTATAAACCCCATCGGGTCCGTCCTAAGGAATTAAGCACATGGAAAAAGCCAGACCCGAACTTCTATAGGTTGAATTTTTATAAACCTCATCGGGTCCGTGTGGTCGGTTAAAGGCCGCACAGATTGTTGAGCGACGAGACGGTGACCTTTGGATCACTAAGGTTGCGACCGTTTGATCAACCTCGCATCGTTTTAGTCAAAAGTAGGTAAAACTTGCCTAATAGTCTTGTGTGCGATGTTTTAATGGATTTATAAGGCTCATCCCATTGGGGAAATTTTAAGCAGTTCCACTAGGATAGTGGAATAGATAACTTTAGAGATAGATGAGCGATACTCCACGGGAAAGTGAAGAAGGGATCTAGCCTGAATTAGAAGATATTGCGTCTGGTTTTGAATGTTTGTCTATAATGCCTGCACCCCGGCCACCATTTGTGGTATCAAAGCCACTTAAAGACACTGAACAAGATCTCAAGGGTCAGAGAAAAAATCCACTATGGCTTTCAGAGTTGGAAGAGGACGTGGTAGAAGAGGAAGGCCTGTTGCAAATGCTGAAGTTATGGAAGCTATGCAATAGATGCAGGCTAGATTAGAAGCAATGGAAACAGGGAGAGATGCAGATGCTGGAGATGTCAGTGATCCTGAAGAGGAGGCTGTAGAAGAGGAGAAACCTATAGAAGTTACTCCTGAGATGAGGTTCTTTCAGTCAGTGTTGAGATCCACATCTAGACCCAAAACTAAAGTTTCAATTTATGAAGGAGGATTAAATCTTGAGGAGCTAATAGATTGGACCAATGACATGGAGAAATTCTTCAATTATGAAGAAACAGAGGATGAAAAGAAGGTAAAGTTTTTTTTCACAAAGTTGAAAGGATATGCAGCACTTTGGTGGGACGGAGTGTAGCCAGAAAGAAGAAGACTTGGAAAAAAACCAATTAAGAATTGGAACAGAATGGTGGCTAAACTGAAAAGTAATTTTTTGCCAAGTAACTATCAGCAAACATTATTTAGACAGATGCAGAATCTTAGACAGATTTCTATAACAGTAAAGGAATATACAAAGGAATTCTACAAAGTCAGTATAAGAACAGGACAAGTCCAAGATACAAATGAGAAAGTTGCCAGATATGTGAATGGTCTTAGAATAGACATTCAAGATGAGATAAGCATAATGTCTCCTAAAACAGTGGAAGAGGCTTATCAGACGGTACTGAAAGCCAAAGAAAAACTCTTGAGGAAACAATCTACCAGAAATAGAGGTACTTTCCAAGGAAGTGGAAGACAAGGTGGTAGAGGAAGATCTACAGCACCTAGAGATGGAGCTAATAGCAGCTCAAGTCAGCATACACCTACAGGAGGTGATGCAAGTGGCAAAGGGAATTTTTCCAAAGGAAGAGGAGGTAGAGGTAGAGGAAGAAAAGTTATATGTTACATATGTAACAAGCTGGGACACTAAGCTTATGAGTGCCTAGAAAATACAGGAATACCTCATAGAAATGCAATTGTTTCATAGACTGAAGAGGAAGCAGCAATGGTGACAGAAGAAGAAAATGTAACAAAGAGAGGAGAATATTTGGTAGTTTACAAAATATTGCTAAAGCCAGAAAAGGAAGTTTTTGAACCAACACAAAGCAAGACCTTATTCAAGACTATGTGCAAGGTTCAAGGGAAATGTTGCCAGATGATAATTGATAGTGGCAACACTGATAATTTGGTCTCTACAGAAGTGGTGGAGAAATTAAAATTGAAAACAAAGAAACATCCAACACCTTACAAGGTATCATGGTTATAGAAGGGACATCAGTTGTTAGTAAATGAACAATGTGAAGTAGACTTGCAATTGGGCAAGTATAAAGATAAAATTTTGTGTGATGTGATGCCTATGGATGTGTGTCATATATTGTTGGGTATACCATGGCAGTATGAAAAAGGATATATGCATGATGGAAAGAAAAACACCTACAAATTTAGAAAGTATGGTGTCAACCATATCTTGCTTCCTATAGAAGAAGAAGATACATCAAAGAAACTTGAAGCAAAGACCCTTTTGCTGAGTGGAAAGGAGTACTTATAGCAGATGGAGGAAGATGTGGTAAGTTTTGCATTGGTTTGTAAACCCAAGGTAATAATTACTTCCACAAAAGTTTCTGATTTACTAATTGAGATTCAAGAGATGCTGGACAATTATTGTGATATAATTGTAGATGACTTGCCTGATGAGTTACCACCCACTAGAAAAATCAGTCATCATATAGATATGATTCCAGGAGCAAAACTACCGAGTAAAGCAGCTTACAGGATGACTCCAAAAGAGAATGAAGAAGTCAGAAAACAGGTGCAAGAAATGTCAGAAAAAGGACTAATTAGAGAAAGTTTGAGTCCTTGTGCAGTGCCAACATTGTTGAGCCCAAAGAAAGATTGAGGCTGGAGAATGTGCATTGATTCAAGAGAAATCAATAAAATAACCATCAGGTGCAGATTTCATTTACCTAGAATTGAAGATTTGATGGATTGTCTGAGTGGATCAAGATATTTTACAAAGCTAGATTTAAAGAGTGGGTATCATCAAATAAGGATTAGAGAAGGGGATGAATGGAAAACTGCTTTTAAAACAAATGAAGGATTGTATGAATGGATGGTAATGCCTTTCGGGTTGTCGAATGCACCTAGTACATTCATGAGGCTTATGAATGAAGTTTTGAAGGAATTTATTGGTAAATTTGTAATAGTATATCTGGATGATATATTAGTTTACAGCAGGTCTAAGGAGGAACACATGAGACATTTGAATTATGTCTTACAAAGGATGCAGCAAAAGAAGTTATTGATAAACTTAAAGAAGTGTTCGTTCATGAAGGAAGAATTGGTGTATTTGGGTTTTGTTGTTTCTGTTGATGGATTAAAGATGGATCCAGAGAACATCAAGGCAATCACAGAGTGGCCTTAACCAAAAAGTGTTCTTGAGGTAAGAATTTTTCATGGTCTTGCTAGTTCTTATAGAAAAATCATAAGAAATTTTAGTAAGATCAATGCTTCTATTATCGACACTATAAAGAAAGATAGACAGCCATTTAAGTGGACTGCTGAAGCAGAAAGGAACTTCCAGCTGTTGAAAATAAAGATCACTGAAAAACCTATTTTGATTTTGTCTAATTTTAATGAACCTTTCCAAGTAAAATGTGATTCCAGTGGAGAAGCCATTCGAGGTGTTTTAAGTTAGGAGGACAGACCTGTAGCTTATTTCAGTGAGAAACTGAATGAGTCAAAGAAGAAGTATTCTTCTTATGATAAAGAGTTTTATGCAGTTGTGCAGTCATTGAAGTGGAGACATTATCTGATGTCTAAAGAGTTTATACTTTATTCAAACAACCATGCATTGCAGTACATTGTGCAACAGCCAAAGATTAACCAGAAACATGCCAAATGGGTAGAGTATCTTTAAGGTTTTAATTTTGTCTTGAAGCATATAAATGGCCAATCAAATAAAGTAGCAGATGCCTTAAGTAGAATAAAAATACTACTTCAAGAAAGTCAAATTCAAGTATTGGGTTTTGATTTTCTTAAGGAATTGTATGAAAAGGACTTAGATTTTAAAGAGGCATTTGAAGCTTGTAAAAGTCTTGTTTTATTAGACAGAAGTAAGTGGCTTGATTATTCCTTGCAAGATGGCTTGTTATTTAAAAGAAATCAGCTGTGCATACCAAATTGTTCTATGAGAGAAAATTTAATCAAGGAGAAACATAGTGGTGGACTTGTAGGACATTTTGAGACAGATAAGACTTGTGAGCAGTTGAACAGGTTTTATTTATGGCTGAAGATGAGAACTGAAGTGGAAAAGTATGTGAAGAATTATAAAGTCTATCAGTATGCAAAAGGAAGAAGCCAAAACACAGGGTTGTATGTTCCATTACCTATTCCAGATAGACCTTGGGATATGGTAAGCATGGATTTTGTTTTGGGCTTGCCAAAGACTCAAAGAGGAAATGATTCAATTTATGTTGTAGTTGACATATTTTCAAAAATGGCACATTTTATTCCATGTTATAAAACCAGTGATGCTACTCACATTGCTAATCTATTTTTAAAGAGATAGTAAGATTGCATGGGTTACCTAAGAGTATTGTTTCAGATAGAGACTCCAACTTTGTTGGACATTTTTGGAGGACATTGTGGAAGAAGCTTGGAACTAAAATGAGCTTCAGTTCTGCTTATCATCCTCAGACGGATGGATAGACTGAAGTTGTAAATAGAAGCTTGGGTAATCTTCTAAGATTTATTATAGGGGAACATCCAAAACAATGGGATCAAGTATTGGCACATGTTGAATATGTATATAATGACTCTCCTAATAGGAGTACAGGGCAAAGTCCATTCCACATAGTTTATGGAATACATCCAAGGGGAGTGTCGGAATTAAGAAATCTGGGAAAAGTTGAGATGAGAAGTGTTGGAGAGGAAGATTTTGCTTCAGAAATGCAAGCAATACATGAATAGGTAAAACAATGGTTGCAGGACAGCAACATAAAGTACAAAAGCAGAGCAGACTTGAGAAGAAGAGAAGTTAACTTTGAAGTTGGAGATTTGGTTTTAGCACACATGAGGAAGGAAAGATTTCCAAAAAGAGAGTATAACAAGTTAAAGTTCAAGAAAATTGGACCATGCAGAGTTTGAGGAAATTTTTTGCAAATACATATGAAATTGAATTACCTTCTGATATTGGAATATCTCCAATTTTCAATGTTGTTGATTTGTACAGGTATGAAGGTGAAAAATCAGATGACACTGCAGAAGATCAAGAGAAACAAGAAATTCACTGGGTAAAATAGTTACCTACAGCAAAGGAATTGCAGCGAGAGATGATTTTAGACAAGTAATTATTAAAGAAGACAAGGGGTCAGGAGTATTTTCAGTATTTGGTCAAGTGGAAAGATCAGCCAATTGCTGAAGCTACCTGGGTAACAAATACTACACTACAGAAATTGGGCAGTTCTGTAGAAGAGGTCATGGACGGGAGCCCATGAATAATTTTGTCCTCGGGAGTCTGATGAAGGAGCATGAGGCTTAAAGACAAAAGACTTTGTATTATTCCAAAAATCCAAAAAAAAATTACAAGCAAAGGAGTGGAGTTATTTAGCTGTCAATTTTCAAAGCTTTCTAGATAGGATTTAGAATAGAATCTAGGATATAGATTATCATGTAATAAATTCAAGTAGTTAGATGTAGTGGAGATTCTTGAGGATAATATCATGTAGATTAGATAGGATTAGTTAGTGTGATTAATTGATTTAGGACCTGGTTTTTAATTGAAACAGTACTTATGTAAGTTCTGAATCATGATAAGGGGATTTTTACTGATTCGACTTGTTTTGCCATATATAATATTTAGTTGCAGAAAATATCTCTCTGTGTCTTTCTACATATATTTGGTCAATTATGGAGGTGTTGCATCCCTCTATAATATCACTCTGTTTTGTTGAATTTCCTATTTAGTTCTGAAAAGTTCGAGTACTGTGTAATCAAGTTTAATTCTCTTTTCATGTGTATTATGAACTGTGGAGTTTGAAGGTATACGGGTTCCTTGATCGGGCTTGAAAGATTGCATTCATCCTAAGTCGTTGATCTTAATTTCAACGCCTTACGACCAGTCCACAGCGGGGTTAGCCTGGTGTTAACTCGTGGTTTATTTGAAGTCTCTGCAAGTCGAAGGATCCAGTGGCCATCGTTATCCGACAGATATCGACTAAAGAGTTGGGCGGATGTTAACTCCTGAACCGGACCCAACATCGATTATATTATAGTCTATAAACCCCATCGGGTCCGTCCTAAGGATTTAAGCGCGTGGAAAAAGACGGACTCAAACTTCTACAGGCCAAGTGTTTATAAACCTCATTGGGTCTGTGTTGTCAGTTAAAGGTCACATAGATTGTTGAGCGACGAGACAGTGACCATTGGATCACTAAGGTTGCGACCGTTCGATCAACCTCGCATCGTTTTTGTCAAAAGTAAGTAAACCTTGCCTGATAGTCTTGCGTGCAACGTTTTAATGGATTTATAAGGTTCATCCTGTTGGGGAAAGTTTAAGCGTTTTGCTAGGATAGTGGAATAGATAACTTTAGAGATAGATGAGCGATACTCCACGAGAAAGTGAAGAAGGGGTCCAGCCTGAATTAGAAGAGTTTGTGTCTGGTTTTGAACGTTTGTCTATAACACCTACACCCCAGCCACCAGTAAGGAAGGGAACATAGATTTTTATTAACCATATAAATGGAACTACATCAAATGTATACCATCAACACATAAGATCATTTCCTCCAGCTTGCATTATGGTCTCCTCTCCCAAAACAGCAGAGCTCTCGTGCTATAGTTTGGATACTCTCTCCTCCTCCCCTTTCCTCTTGGTGAGATTATAAAGGCTCATTCCATCCTCTAGGAGAATGTATCTAGACACATAGGGGCTTGAGAATTTAGGAAACTTCTACAATAATGGACCCCTAGTCAACTCATATAGAAGTAGGCCAAGTTGATCTCCTTGGGAATGGAAAACTCTAGAAACCTTTTGCATAATTATGAGCTTTTTCTCAATTATCTCAATTATGAAATAAATATTATCTCATAATTATAATATTTTGGCAAAATAATTATGAGAAATTTCTAAATTATGTAATTTCACCATTATCACATGGGATAAATCTCACATAAGTAAAAGAAAAGGTGAAAAGGGATGCATTTTAGCCAAACAACTAAGGTGAGTTGAACTTATGTTTATTTCACTCTAATGGAGTGGAAAATAGGATTATAACGCCTAAGCCCAATTGTGGCCATCTCTAAAACTGGAAAGGAAATATCCCTCTTTCTCTTGCTTGGTTGTTCATTCTTCTATTTTCACTCCCTTCTAGAGTGATAAAATATTCCTGCATCTACTATCGGTTGCACCTGGAAATTTGGATTTCTAATCTAGAAACCCTCTGAGATAAATTCCCTCTGTGTGTGCACTTTTCTCTTCTACCTTGTGTTGATTCTGCTCTGGGAAAACTGTTTCAAAACCCTTATGTTCCCAAACAAGGAATCTTCTTAGCGAAAATACTAATCTTCTCTACTGGAATTGCTTCCTTGATTTACTACTCCCTGTTGGAACTGCTATTGTGCTCTATGAATTTTTCCCGCCACCTAGACTGGAAAAATTGAATCCTCTACCCAGCAGTTCGAAATTCCAATCCATCCTCTGCACAAATTTGGAAATCGAACTGCCATACTCCCTTTGAATCTAGATGACTTCTTCCTACCACTTTTGAGCTTCCTGTCTAAACAAATTTGTTCTTATACCATGTGAAAATTTGAACTATTGCAGCAAGAGGAAATTATTCTTCTAAATGTAAATTAATTAGTAGTTTATTTGCTACAACAAACAATGTATAATTCAAAACTACAATTTTCACCAAAGTAAATACTGCAGAAGATAAATTGTAAACTAAGAAATACGGGCACACACACCCAAAAGTATAACACCGTTATTTTTAGTCAAACATCCCCAGAAAAAACCCAATGTGGGAAAACCAGTGCAGCAGCTGAGGATTTTTATTATTAACCAACAGTGAGAAAATTATGAGTACAACTGCATGCCCAAACTAGCAATCCTCTACAAAAGAAACTGGCCACAAAAATTAGTGAGACAAATTTTTTCTCAACTAGCTCTCATCCAGCTCTAAAACTAGAAAATAATGGGCTCCACGAACCCCTGCATCAGCCTCTGTGTCACTCCTGCGTAAGCACTAGTACATTATACCTAGAAACTAATATTGATCAAGTCGTACGCCCAATTTGACCTTTGAGAATGACTCGGTATCCCTCTCCATAAATTCTCCCAGCCTCCAGCAATTGATCAACCCTCTGACTGGCCAAATAAATCTATTCCTTTGAAGCTTTTGTGCCAACACTGCACAACCCCACTGAGGAAACACAACTGTCTTGTAGTTGACTCTCCAAAACTGGAAGACTTCCTCCAAACTCACTGTCTCAGCCCCTCTCTATCTATGCATCCTCTCTCTGGCTTGAACTCTTTCAGTAGAATCTTGTTGTTATCTGGAAAAATTGATCTGCCCAAGGAAATCAATCTCAAGTGTGTTCCTCCATCTATACGTCGAATTCTTCTTATAATCTCTCGTTGGGACTCCAATGGACAAGATTAAAACTTAATCAATGGCTGAGATTATTTCCTAGTCGATTCATGTGAGTTTCTAGAGAAATTTCATCTTCCTCATTTAATTTTTGTTAATTAATCATTTTCCCTAAGTTATACTTAGGAAAAAATTAATTACTGATTAATTAACTTAATTAAGGCATTTCTAGGTGGATTTTCCTGAAACCTTTTCTAGGTTATGGAGTCCTAGTGTTTCTTAGCCTCTATGACAACTGTCGAGGCTATAACACCATGTGGTGCTATAAAAGTTAACACATTGTCCTGAAATCCCTCGATATCGAGATGTGTTGGTCGCACTTCATCAAACTAATTCAGCAACACCATTGATTCCACCCACCCTCGAAGTGGATGATGAACCTCAAACCCTTTATTGCATCTTCTATTAATAAATCTAGCAAGTAGCACACTCATGTTCTATTTTCAACCATACCTCTCATCACACATCATTGTCTACACAAAATAAGAAGAAGAATTCAAAACAACTCACTTCTACTCATAATCCAACTCCTTCATGTGCCCTATGCAATGAGATGGGGCATTTAATCGACCATTTCCTAGCCCTGAAAGAGCTTCTGAGTATCCTTCATGTTTATTTTCCACCTGTACCATCTACATGTAAAGTAAACCCATCAATCAATCAACACCCATCTACCATTTGTGCACAATTTACGCATCACACACATAAGTTTCCTCGTCTCCCTAGGTTTTGGGAGGAATGGGTTTCTTTGCAATAGACTGGCGTAGAATCACCCATTCTTCTTCCTTCATCTTCTAAGGAAAAAAATGATATGATAGGTCATATCATTTCTACTCCCTCACGCACAATTCATAGGACACCAGTACCATCCCCTCGAAGCTCTCCCTTTCACATGTGGGAGATACTCTAACCCCTTAGTGTTAATGACACACAACATCATATCCAATTTTTTTGTTCTTCCGTAGGAACAATGATTAATTTTTTCTTCCCATTGTTCCATAGTGTCGAGATTGATTCATCCATTATGAATGTTGCTCCATCCACAACCATGTGGACCCAACCTAATATGTGTTGTCCACATCTCTTGGTCCTACTATAGCAAGTACAGTATCATACCCTTGCTTGTCAATTAGCACTTTTATCTTCCAAACAATCCCTCTTGACCTATCAACACCTTCATCCCCATTCTTGAGACTTTTTTACTATGATGAAGATATTCTCGAGGCCATGCATCATCTTTCTTTCTTCATCGCAAAAACATAATTTACTCCAAAATTTGAGTCTATCGACACCATATACATGGTTGAAACCGAGGATTTTATGCCTACATGCCATATAGACTAGTTCAAGCATCCCATACTAGCACCCAATGCATTTGAATAAGTAAACATGTTCAATATGTCACCTACCTTTAAGGTTGTTATCTCAACCAAGCCCTACATCGTTGAAGAGATATTTCTTGGCATAGCATGTTCACTCGAAGAAGTTACCTCATAGAAAGCCCTCTTCCAAGAATTTAGGGACTTTTTTGCTTGGTTATATTTTGAATGCCTGGAATTAGCCCCACCATTTTAGAGCACCATATTGATACCTAACACGATGTCTACCCTATTAGGAAAAAGTGGCGCCTGCTCCATCCATTAAAAGCAGAAGCAATCAAACTTGAAATTGACAAGCTGCATAAGGAAGGCTTCATTTATCAAATCACTTACACATCTTGGGTTTTCAACCCTATACCCATCATGAAAAAACAAGGAATCATACATGTTTATGCTAATTTCCATGACTTGAACATAACCTACCCTAAGTATAATTATCCCACTCCCTTTATTGATCAAGTCATCGACACTTGTGCTTGGCATGAAGCCTTGACCTTTATGGACAACTTTTTAGGTTGTAATTATATTCATATATGCCATGCAAACCAGTACAAAACTACATTCACTACCCCCTAGGGTACTTTCACATATCGAGTTATGCCTTTCAGCCTAAAAAATGTTGGAGCCACTTTTCAGTGAGCTATGAACTACACATATTCATGGCTTGGCTCAAGTTATACTTGCCTACTTACACAACCTCATGATTTGATCCAAAATAATGCTCAAATCATGTTGATGATATTCACCTTATGTTTTAGTGTTGATGATAATATAACCTATGCTTGAATCCTCTCAAGTGTTTCTTTTGCATCAATTTTGGGATACTACAAGTGTTTATCGTTTCCCAACAAGGTATTAGGGTTTACCCACTGAAGGTACAAGCCATCTGTGAAAACTCATCACCCAAAATTTTGAAGTAGTTATAGAGCTTATAAGGTAAGGCCAATTTCTTGTGTCACTTTGTTCTTGATTATGCTACATGTGATAATGGTCTCCTCCATATTCTCTTACAGGATATCCCATTCCATTGGGACCAACAATCTCAAAAATAAATTGATGCTTTAAAAGATGTTTTGTCTAAAGCGCCACTAATAAGCCATCTCGATCACAATAAGGACTACACCATTTACCTGTCACGATCCAATGTATCGATAACAAGTGTGTTAGTCCAATATGGATTGATAATATATAGCATGTCATCTATTGCATTTGAAAAAACATTATAGGGCCTACGTTTAACTATAAGCCAACTTAGAAGATTGCCTTAGCCCTAATACACTTCGTACAAAAGGATTGGCATTACATCATTCTTCAGATCACCACTGTCACTACAAGTATCAATCCCATGTGATACTTTCTTACTTTCCAGATGACGAAACATAAATATGCTCAATGGGGTCATTATTTTGCAAGAGTTGAACCTTCAATTTCCTTCCCCTAAAATCAAGAAAGCCCTCATTCTTGATGAATTCATCGATGACCTCACCTCAGAGTCTCAAGGGTCTCCTTTGAATGATTCTTTATTAGATGAACATATGTTTGTTATATCGACAAACAATCCTTGGTACAGTGGCATCCTCCTTTACTTATGAACCCAAAATTTCGACCCTAAACTCACTTGTGATGAGTGATGGTGCATTTTCCATCAAGCACCATGCTACCTCCTCATAGGAGACATTTTATATCATCAAGGCACTAACACCATTCTACACCAATCCATTACATTAGATGAAGTTGAGTGGGTCTTAAATTATTTCCATAATGGGGTATGTGGTGGAAACCTCTCCGCGATGGCCATGACCCAAAAGATCGAAAACGTTGATTATTTTTTGCCCACTCTGTTTTGCAACTACATTCAAGAAATTAAAAGATGTGAACACTACTAGAAATCTTGCCATAAAGCTAGATCACCTCCTAATCC
Source organism: Pinus tabuliformis (assembly GCA_031772625.1). Taxonomy (NCBI): domain Eukaryota; kingdom Viridiplantae; phylum Streptophyta; class Pinopsida; order Pinales; family Pinaceae; genus Pinus; species Pinus tabuliformis. The sequence goes on from CM062813.1 coordinate 563,531,983, forward strand.
TTTACCTCTTGTCATCATGATAAGCCCCTTCTAAAAATGGGGCATTGATTTCATGACTTTAAATTCGCCATTCCAGAATGGATACAAGTACATAGCAGTCACTATCAACTACTTCACTAAATGGGTCAAAGCCATGCCCACTTTCAATCAGGCTGTCGATACAGCTGCTCAGATTTTCTTTAACCATGTCATCAAGCATTTTAGCGTCCCAAAGTAACTCATATTGACCATGGTAATCATTTCAAGAATGAGGTTTTCTAGCAACTGCCTCAACTCCTTTGGTTTTTTCATGAGTTTGCTTCCCCATATTATTCCTAGTCCAATGGTCAAGTAGAAGATGTAAAAAAAAGTCCACAAAAAAATGTTGTAGCATATGGTGAACAAGCATAAAACTAATTGGCACCACAGGTTTTCTCTTCCTTATGGACATATCATACCTTGATCAAAACTTCCATTTGCTTTACCCCATTCCACTTACACTATGGGATTGAAGTTTTACTCTCTATTGAGTGCAAGATCCCTACAATATGCATGGCTATCAAGCTTCTCCCATATACTATTTCCTTGGAAAAAAGACTCATCCAACTGGAACACGTTGATGGAATTTAGCGAGAATCTCTCCAGCATAATGAAGCCCACAAAAATGAATGAAAGCCTCTTTTGATCACCTTGTCACCCCTCGCTCATTTAATGAGGGGGATTTAGTAATATGGTACAGCGTCGCTAATGAGTATTTTGAACCAAGAAAGTTTGAAACATTCTGGAAGGAGTCATACATTGTTAAACATTTCCTTTTGAAAGGTGCATCTATGTTAGCAAAGCTGAAAGGAACATGTCTCAAAGACCCTATCAATGGGCTCTCCCTCAAGAAATTGCACCCATAACCACACATTGTTTTTACCTTATGATATTCATATGTACCATAATTTACTTTTGTACAATCACCCCATCACTGTTGTACCCTAAAAATTACTCTTATCATGTGCCACAGATGGATCACCCACAATATTACTCCCACGAGTTTGTTGATGGTGCTTCTCAATGGTTGTGAAACCTAACTCTAGGCCATTTATTCTCCTAATCAGAATGTTCTCCATCATAACAATGTTTGGATGGGGTCAACCACTAATATTCAAGAAGAATGAGACATCATCATAGGCCTGTTGGTTGATGCCACACAGTTAGGTATCGATAATTTGCATGTGTTCCTTGATCATAGCGAATTTGAATCAAACTTTCCATGTCCATGACCATCACTTTTTTCAGAAATACCTGCATGCCCAATTCTTAGCAGGTTATTTTGATCATATCATATTTTCACATATACCAAGGCATCAAAACCATGTTATTGATTTCATAGCTAATCAAATCCTTGACTAGCACATGTTACATACATATCATCATTGAGAAACATAAATGATACATTACATCATAAGCATCACATAGTAATAGGGTTTATGTACATGATCTAGCCATCGCCATTAAAAAAAAAGTAAAAATCTAGAAAAAGAGGGGAGCATCCTCATGATGGGTTCTTCCCCTAGTATAATATCTACATATAAGGGCATGGTTCATTCCCCCCTGCACCACCTGTTGGAGACCCTCCTTCCTCCTCTTGACTTAGAAGAAAAAGAGGCCATTATGTGGTTATTACAACCGCTACCCTCTGTAGGACATGTTGTCACTCAAATTGTACAGGTGAATGCGAAAAAAAATTAGGATGGGGGTTGTCACATTGATCCCTGCCCTCTCTTTTCTATTTGTCTCCCTACAGCAGACTATGGGGGGTAGTCCCTGTCAAATGTGTCGATGAAAGACTTTTCAGGAACCGACTAGTCCGAGAGACACAATTGAATGGCCTAGCAACCTAGATAATGATGATTCACAATTTTAATTATTAGCATAATTAGAATAGATTATTTGAGAGACCAGTGCCTTATGGAGTCAACTTACTTGCAAAGTATAAATTAGCTACCAATTTTTGGGATGAGAAACTATTTCTTAGGATGCACACTATCCTATATGAGATGTGACACTTGAAACTAAGTGAAGTACAAACTCTTGGTTAATATTTAATTAGATGCTTATCTAAGTGAAATATTTCTCTCAATTGTTTTGAAGCTAGTCTCAAGTGTAGGTTGTGGAGAGAAACTGAGGAGAAGATAGAAAATAATATATTAACAATACCTCCCCTTGACTTCTAACCACCCGATCCCTCTGGTGCTACAAATACTATGGCACTAACGATTGCAAGGTCACTATGTTAACCAAAAGTGAGGGTCTAGTTTCGCAAGTTGGATGAGAAAGTTGGTCATATCATCTTTCAACCAAGATTATGCTTGGAGGTAAGTAAATTAATGCAAGGCTAATCCTACAATTCCAGTGAAAAATGAGTGTTTATATTTATGTGAGATTGTTGAACGTTTTAAGTACATTGAGGAAAATTTTCAAGAAATATTCTAGTGAAGAAAAGTACTTAACGGTTACAAAGACAATCCTCACCAAAAGAAGTTCTCAATAAACCAATTAGATTATTCAATTACAAGAAGAAAAGAAATTTAATATTAACAATATCACAATGGAAAATTCATCTTAAATGATAATAAATGTAAAGTGCACAATTCTTATGTCCTTCTTAACAATTTAGATGTATCAATTAAACAATACCAATATTCAACAAGTATCACAATTTGTAACTCAAGATATTATTCAGATGCCAAAATTTCTCTTATCACAATATGATAATCAATTAGGTGCTTTAAGAGTGATTTGATTTCCAAGATTATGGACTTAGATGTGATGCTTACTTGAAAAAAACAATGTTGTTATACTTGTTACGAAAGTAAACTCACAATGAATTCTTATTCTACTATAGAAATGAAAAGAAATATTCAATAACCAATTCCTTTAGCAATAATAATAATGACAACTAAGAATTACCTTTAATAGATTATAGCAACGTATCAATGTTTTTCAATGTTAATGAAAGAAAGAGAGCATAATATTCATCAACTCAATAATAATTCACTTTAGATGTTAATGACTTTAATATAGCAAGAGGAAACTCATGAGGACAGAAAGCTTACTTATGCAACCACTGTCAATTCAATCAAAATTCCAATTATCACTTAAAGCACTTGGGATCTTGAGAACACTTGTATCTTATCACTTAGATGAGATTTCCAACATTGAATACTTATACAAGTGTGAAATGAATGCAAGATATGAAAATATGAGGCAGCCACAAAGATGATCACAACAGTCCTTAAAATTACAAGCAATATGCAAGCCTAACCATACAAATGTTTTACCAATGAGAGGAGATGATTATGTGTGAGCCCTTATGCCACCGTTATGCATTTATGTCACTATTTCAGGTGACTTATGGTGGTTTTAGGCAATATATCATACCTTTAAATTCAACCAAAGTCCTCCAAAAGTTCACTTTTCATATACCAATATAATCACAAGATCAATATTTATTGCCTTAGGTGAATGATTAATGAGTTTAGACTTGATTTATGTGTGTTTAGGCCTTGAACATACCACTGTCAACAATATGCTTTAGAATTATATATGAAACAGTGATAAGAGAGGAGGGATAGAGGGCCAAACCATTAATCCAAATGGCCTTTGGTTGATGACTAATGAAGCTTCTAGGAGTACTCCAATGAACTTGACCACCTGAAATCACAAAATTAGCTCCAAAACCACTTGAGATGGTTGCAAAACCAAATTTTAGACAAAAAATACCAATTATAACCAAGATATTACAGAGATATGGAAAATAAGGAGAGGCTTTGGCTAGAAGAAGGAAAATGATAAGGCTAGAAAGGAAAATGATGAAGCTAGGAGTTCAAGGAAGGGAAATGATGGAAGGGATCAAGGCTTAAGAGGCCATGGCTATGGTAGAGAAGGCCTTGTAGCCATGCAGAACAAGAGAAGAATCCCTCTAGGGATTATTTCGAGTCCTAAAAGCCTGTGGTAGGGAGAGAAAGGCCTCCTAGAGGCCTGTGCCAAAGGGAAGGAGGGTTGTAAAGAGGGTTTGAGGGCTGCCCAAGCCTATGTCTCCAAGGAAAGAGCCCTTTAGGCCTCACCTAAGGCCCAGAAATTGTTGTGGCTCACAAAAATGAAGGGAAAGAGGTTGCAGCTAAGGAAAATAGGGCTCAGCTAGGCCTTGGAGGCCTCAAAAAACAAATTGGACCACTGCAAACACAGATAGGATTAGCCTAAACAAATATATATATATATATATATATATATATATATATATATATATATATATATATATATATATATATATATATAGATATAGATATATATATATATCCCCTCAATTGCCAAAAATTCACCTTGTAGGGATATTGGCCCTCTTTCTTGCTTAATCATTGAGCTTGGAGGGTAGCTAGAGGTTATATCTTGTCTTCCTAGGCCTATAGCTAGCTCAAAACTAAAATGATTTAGCTCAAGCAAGCTAGATGTCTTACTTGGAAGAATAAACCCTTCAAACCCTAGCCTTAGGACTAGATCCTTTAGTTAACTTCATATTTCCATTGTGAACTTGAGAATTCACCTACACAAATGGGAACAAAAATTCTCAAAACTCCAATATATACAAAAATAGAAAAAAACCCCAAAATACCTTCAACTATACAAAATTAAAAAATTAAAAAACAAGGGTTGGATATATTTAATATTTACAAAATACAAATATTAGTTCTCATTAGAAAATTAAATCTTTGTAGCCCAAGATTAAATAGAAATTCTGAGAATTTTTGAATAAATATTATGAATGAATAATTTCAAAAAATATAACTGGCCAAAACCCTCCTGCAAAATAATTTTTCATAATGAAAGCCCAAAGCTCAAACAAGTTCAGTCCTTCCCCATAATTTGTGAACTTGCAACTTGTTGTCACTGCTACAACACCCTCCAAAATTTCACCACATTCAAATTTTGGAGCCTACTTTATCATCACATCAAGTGTTTCCTTGGTCATCAAGTGTCGTCTCATGTTTTCCTATAAGCTTCAAGTGTTCTTCAGTGTTCTAAATTTTCATCACATTGATTAGAACATCTTTAGTGTATTTCATGGTCGTAACATCTTTGTTGTTGTAAAATGACACTTTTTTGTCACAGTCGCACACACTTACCTGTTGTGCTTGGGGAATGTTTGTAAAGTGGCATTTAGATGTTTATTTATCGTTATCCAAGTTTCTTTAAGTTTTCACAATGATTTGGTATGTTCCTCACTCCATTTTATGTCTAAACTCATTGTGTTCACCCCTTTTCCTATCTTCCATACTTAGACAAATGTTGGTTTCAAAGCAAACCCATTAAGGCAAAGAGCGTGCAAGTGCACTCTAAGGCCTTGATAGATAATCCTTAAATGTTTGGACGTGCACCATGTGCCTTCCAAGAGCACAAAGTGCACTCCTTAAGCCCTTTCCCCTTCCTTACTCTGAACTTCTTCCTTTCAGAAACTAAGTCTTTCTTTGAGTGCACTCCTCCAACCTGAAGTAATGCACCCTCCTTGAGCGCATCAGTGTAACCCAAAGGCCTTAATATCCACCCTTCAGCCTTCCACAATGCACCATGCTCCCTCTTGACCCTTTGAGTGCATGAGATCACTTCAAAGGCATGAAGCTTCATCCTTCAGCATCCTTCGGCCTCAGACTTGCACCATGAACCCTCCTGGGCCTCTTGAGCACATGAGTGCACCCCGAAGCCTCCTCCTTCATCCTTGAGGTGTGTGCCCTACGCCCTCCTTCTCTCCCTTGAGCACAAACACACTTGAGAAGCCCAAAGTATTTCCCATTCATCCTTTGGACTTGCGCCATGCACCCTACCTTGGTTTCCTCTTTCTCTTAAGCGCATGAGTGCATGAAAAAGCAATGAAGCCTTTGCCTTGTGGCCCTTTAGCCTTTTGAGGTGTGCCCTTTCACCCAGAAGCTCTCGTTGTCCTTTTAAGATGAATTGATAAGGCATGAGCAGATAATTTGCATAAAACATGTTAGAATATGGGATTTTTAGGCTGATGGTTGCTTATTATGAGTGATTCAAGATATAGGTATTCCAAGAACAGCATGGAAAGCACGCATGATGAAGATCGTGCAAAGAAGGAAACAAAGGAAGCATTTAAAAACAAATAACACATTGAAATATTGATGATCAAAGCACCATAAAGACTTCATTAGATCAAAGATCCTTTGGAGGGTGAATACATCAATGATCGAAAGTTGCATGAAGAACGAAGACACGAGTGGTAGCCATGTCACCATTAAATAAATTTCATGTCATCAATTACTATTAGTCACAGTCATCAAGGATAGTGACATGTCATGTCTTCATCATATGATGATGTGGAAGTTATGATGTAATGATATAGTTATTGTAAAGATAGATAAGTGGAAGTCCAAGAGTCATGTATGGACAAAGGATTCATGGAAGTCCAAAAGACATGTAATATCGAGAGTCATATGTAATTCCAAAATTCATTTAGATTTCCAATGGTTGTAGAAGTCCAAAGGTCATTAGGAGTTGGAAAGTCAAGATTCATGGGGATGTGAAAGGTCATGCCTCAAGTTATAAAATGATACTCATTACTCATGTAAAGGAATTTTAACCTTGGCTTCTCCCACAAGGCATTATAGAGATATAGTTAGTACTTTTGGGGAGAAAGTAGTGGCTCTAATTCTCCATTATTGGAGCTAGTGATGTTTATTGTATTTATGTATCTTGGAAATTTTGCTTACTATCGAAGCCTTTTAGGCCAGCACATTTATACACATGGATTGTGGATGTTTCTAACACTACTCTTTGAATTTTTATGATTCATGTTTACTTTCACATGTACTAGAGTAATTGAAATATTTCGGTGCTTACCTTATTGGAAATGTGTTGTAATGTTTATAGAAATCGTCGCATCTATGTGAACTATTTTTCTTGATGTTAGATGAACCTTTCTCATTTATGTGTGCCTTCATTAGGGTAGTACTATTACTTATATCTCAATGGCTCAATTTATTCCCCCTCTATAGTGAAAGAACCTTTATACATATGCAATCGAACAATCACAAGGCACACTCGCTTACTCATTTAATATCACATGTGTGCTTCTCTTTCATGCTAACAGCTAAAACCAAGGCATATTTTTAAGTAAATGGCAGTTGGAACGTATTCCCCGGATGGGACTCCTACACCAAGTGTGAGGTATAATTGGGACCTTATATCATGGAGATCCCCTATACGTTTGTGATATCCTGCACCATCAACATTCTGGTGCTAGAAGGAGGGCAACCAGCTTTTTATGTTTGATAACTCTGCACACCCTAACCATTCATCTTTTGGAAAATGTAGCAACATTCTAAGTACTATTCCAACTCCTACTCCTTAAGTAGGAGGGTCTTCTCATCCTGGTCTAGATTTGTCATGCGAGGTTACATACAAACAACTTTGGGCACTTCGACCTACAACCCGTCAATTTGCAAAAGCTATCAATTTAATCCCTATTGATCACAATCTCCCACATCATCCGAAGAAGAAAGAAACAACTCGTACAGGTCTATTAGTTTTGACTATAGAATATTTAGTTTTTTCCATTGTTGAAGAGTTAGAGGAATCCTCTAAAGACACAGTGTAGCAAGATCCACTTCCACCTATTAACGAATGGTGTGAGGAATACATTTTTCTTTCTGGCGGAGTTTTTGAGTTCAACAATGGTTTAGATAATCAAGGATGAGGCTCCTCAGATTCTGAAAAGGAGGACGAACCTAGAGACGAAGACATGGTTGAACATGACCCAGATTGGATGGCTCAAGGGCCTCTAACTCTTCTGCATAATCTCCATAAGGTGCCCAAACACCCGTAAAATTTGTTATCAAAGTTTGATCCATATAAGAAGGCAAAGGCAAAATATCACATCAATGATTTCTACATGCATCTACGGATGTGGGAGGTAAGGTACGATGATCTTTCTTGCAAGTTTCTTTCCTTTTCCATTAGAAGGCAGGGCAACAGCATGGTACCATAGTATTCCTATCAATTCAGTCCACAGTTGAAGGGAGTTTAAAAAAATATTTTTGGAGAAATTCGTTGATGGCAAGACTCCTACCATGTTATTGAAAGAGCTCAGAAATAGTAAAATGAGGGAAAAGGATAAAATAAAAGATTTTAATCAGAAGTTAAATAGCATATTTAACAAGCTTCCCCTAGGCACACAACTACATTATTTGATTACTATTAATTATTACATAGCTTCCTTGATCACACACATTTCCTCATTCGTTAAAAGAGCTGAAAAAGGAACCTTAACACTAAACTTTGCAGAAGAAATCATTGTAGATAAAGACTTGCATGCTATTGGAGTTATTATTGATGATGATGAATCAAAAGACTCCAAGGAATATGATAGGAAGTATCAAACTTATTCAAATAAAGCTAAATATAAGGACTCGTTGTATATTGAAAGCTTCACCATGACATTGAAGGCACTTACCAATGAAATTTCAAAATTAAAGAGAAGGTCAAGAAAGACTTATACAAGTAGCAAGCCTTGCAAGTCTTTCCCGTTGATGAGACCCAGTATTGCAACAAGGATGTTGCAACTCCTAGGGTGACCAACTTCACTTTATCAACCCGGGGTTCGTACAAACTTGGAGGTGATAGTGGCATATGCACATCAGATGCAATAGTCTACTATTGTCACTTATCAACTGGGGCAATAGACCACTAGGTTTTTTCAAACTAGTCTTCTATTGACTAGAAGGAGGATGACTACTGACAGTGAATGTAAATATATCTTTAATGCAGAAAGTAAATGCTTGCCTATGTTAAGGAAATGAAAGTGTTGAATTGAAAGTGTTCAGAAATGACATGAAATTACCTAGCTAAGAATTAACACACATTACTTGAAAAAGAGACATAATTTAACCTTGCATTCTATCATCTAGTTATCTGGACTAAGTAAGCATGGAAATGATCCTAACATTGCTAAGACACGTGTATGCATGCACTAGCTAAATATTGCAGAAAATAGTCTTTTGGTTTTAAATTTAGAAATGTAAATGTTAAGCTAAACAAGTTTATCCTTTACAAGGGCGGAAGGTACCAGGAAACTAGTAAAAAATGGCATTGAGGGGTATGGAGGTCAAGTTGAAGGCCTATCCTAGGCTTTGTTCATAATTTCTGCCCAAAACAGTCTAAAATAGGCTGCTACAGGGTTTCTTGTAGTTTCTATAGGATTTCTTGTAGTTACTACAAGATGTCCTAGTTTACTACAGTAACGATGAAAGCTAGAGAAAGGTAGGGAAGCTGAAAAGAAGTGTTGGGAAGGTATATGATAGTGGAATAAGATATGGGGAAGGTGAAAACTATCTAAGGATCAACCTAACTCTTTAGTATGGTTAGATTTTTTCAAGGTGGTTGTCCACGGTGGCTACAAAATAGAACTCTGAATTGGTGATTGATAGGATTTGGTGAGAGATGGAGAAGACTTAGATGAGGCTGATCAGCAAGTCTTGTAACAACACATATTCATTTCTCCATTTATGCACAACTTTATGTAAATGTGGAAAATATGAGTTGCATTTGAGGAACTAACTTATGGATGGCTAATGGATTAAATCTATGGAATGGAATGCTTTGTAATATACTACAAACTCAAGAAACCAAAATGACAATTGTAGGTGCTTCTAAGAAATAATTAACAATGATCTACTCAATAATAATCCCTAAGCTATGTAATAACCAAAAGATAAATATGTTTTTGGGGTTGTAAGAGTGGGGCCCTCAAACCATGATCCCATGAGGGAGATGAGAATGAGGCAACTGTCACAAGATTTTCTAACATATTTTCTTTCACTAATGTAACATTGATCTACTTCTCCAACTAATGGAACAAAAACTAACCAATCATTCAAATACTTGTAAATTAAACAAAACAAAGATAACTTCAACAGCTAATCTATGATTCTAGTCTAAGGATACAAGTACAAAAGGAGGAACCTCTATTGCTATGGTTGGGCCCTAACGCAAGATCTTCAGCCCTCTAAGTCAACTCAATGATGGATCAAAGAAACCCTTTCATTATCACCAAAATGTCAAAAATAACATGAGAATAACAGTCACAATATCTTAGCTCGAAATTTCCTCTTGACTACAATAAAAAGTCGAATCCTAATGAGGCCCTAGGCCTTCTTATTTATACAACTAAAGCTACCAACAACTTCCCTAAAACTAGGGAGGCTTGGCTCCCAAAGTCGAGATTGACTTGTCTTCAATTATCACTGGCTTGGCTTCCAATGAACTCGGTGGGCTCGGCTTCTTGTAACTCTGAGCTGACGAGTGTTTGGTCAATTCAATGTCCTTGAATTGGAAATCATAAATTGTCAACCAGGGTGCATATACTGATGAAGTACGAGTGCACACTATGTGCTTAGAAGTTATTCATTAGGTCGTTATGTATTTGATAAGATCTAAACTCAAGATGGGGGCGGTGGTTGTCAATTCTATTAGTGTTGTAATTCATAGGGATGTTGATTAAGTTTCCTAGGAACTAATTTCTATCCAATTAGTTTGTAGATGATGTGAGAGTGATTTTACTTATGTTAAGTTGTTGGGATTTTTTATCTTACATCTCTATGTTGTAGCTCCTAATTCTCTAAGTGCAAAAATAAACCTATTTTATCAGCTATGAAGGAATACTATTGAACTCAATTGCTTTAGGAGAGGTCTTCTCGCTTGTTCAATTTTTGCTCAAACAAAGGAATCCAAGCAACATCTATATTGTGAATTGAACACACTTCAATTATGCTGGATAATAAGCAAAGGAAATAACTATGTAGTACCAGGTATAAAGCAAATTAGATAACAGTCTAAGCTATTTATAAAGAAAATTAAAGTTCTTATGCAGATAATAATTCGTTGGAAAGATCATTATGCAGCATTGTCACACAAAATAGAGCAATTGAAGAATTAAAGGAAATCAGATTGTATTTGATTAAAACCTGCCACTGTTTGTAGGGTCCCTCCACATAGCAGTTCATAGCTTCAAATCAACACAACGCTTACACACAGAAAACCAATTCCATTCACATGAAATTCACAAACTGTTCATAAACATATCATTCAGCGCACACCCAAATAACAGTGTGGCCATTAGCTTTATAGCAGGTCTCTTGACATAACTGTATGAAGATTTTAAGCCTAATATCTCTTATCCTATCTAAACTTATATTTCTAAACTGTCGTTTTTCTATTCCGAAAGCAAAACGATAAGGTTTCAACTTATCTCGGGTTTTGTTCTACATTAATCCAACAATTGACTTGGAGTTTGACCGCGATCTCCTGTGCTTCTTTTAGCAAACAGTTTCGAGTGGATAGGAAGGTATCCATGAGGGAGTCATCCTTTATCCATCTACACCTTTCTCCGCTAATCTGGAACTCTGGAACCTCGCAAACAATGAAGACAGCTACAGAATCCTGGACTAGCTGCGAAAATCGACTAATTCAGTAGCCAATTGCAACTTTAATTAAAAAAATAGGGTATATAGTTAAATATGAACAAGAAAACATACTAATGCATACCTTCGTCAAAACCTTGTAGATATGGCTTTATTTAAGTGGTAAATATATATGAAAAAGAGAGGATCTTTGGGCAAAAAGGATGTCATGGTATGACAATCTTCAAACTCTACATTCCCTCGGACTGGAGATGTTGTATGTCCTCATACACTTCTTCCTTGTATTTTGCTTGTTCCTCTTGTTTATCATCTCCCTGTTTCACTGTTTTCTTCTTTTTGGCAGAGATTGGCCTTCTAGGCTTCCTCATTAGAATTTTGTACTTTAAACTGATTATCTCTCTCTACATAACTCTGTTCTCTTTCTTCAACCTCTTATTTTTCTTATACAACAACCTTAGATGTAGGATCAAATTGTCACTCTTAGTAATATGTATCTCACTCTGTGTCTTCAAGGCTTGGTTTTCATTTTTAAGATACTGATTTAGTGTTTCTAGTTCAAAGATCTCCTGCTTCAAGATGTTTGATGATGATTGTTCATTTACTTGGTTGCTTCCTTCTCCAGGACTCTGTATTGTTTCCTTTGTTGTTTTCGCCTTCCTTTCCAGTGACTCTATGTAGTCATATATTTCCTGTTGTGCAAGGTCAATACCTGGACTATGTATCGGGCTTGAACCTAGAGGTGAGCTGTAAGGCTGTGGTGATGATCTCGGTGACCCTTTTGGAGAATTCCTAGGGATTTCAATTGGCTCATCCTCTATTGGCTCAATCTCTGTTGGAGTGTTCTCTGTTGGCTCTTCTTCAGTTGGATCCTTTTCATTTGGCTCATTTTCCTCAAGGTTAATGTATTTTGTAGTCTTTGAGGTTGTTTATGGAATCATGCTCAACCTCATGCTCCTTCTAAACCCTGGGTTTTGTGTTTTCTACACTTTCCTCCTCTTATTCTCTGATTTTTCTTTTAGAGGAGAGGTTTTAGTTTGTGAGAATTCTTCTTTACCTGGGCTAGCTTTCTTTCTTCTAGGGTTTCCCCTCTTCATTCTCTGCAACATTTTTACTATAGGTAGCTCTTCTTCTGTTACCTTTGTCTGAGTTTGAGGTGCCTGTTCCTTTATCATTTCTATGGTTCTCTTTCTCCCTCTGAGAGCCCTGCTGCTACTTGGTTTTTCTGGGGATTTTTCCTCAAAATGGTTCCTTATTGGGAAACTCTCCCAGTCATCCCCTATACTTTGGAGATGAAATTCGACCAATACTTTTACTAGACCATGATGATACATGGTGTTTTCTATGCATTTAATTTTCTTCTGAACATTTGTAGCCATTTTCCTGAGGCTATTCAAGAGGAAATAGGGGAAGTTCATTTGATGATCCTCGAGGAAGTGCATCATCATTATAACATGATAAAAATACATTTTCCTGAACCTACCCTCACAAGTGATAAAGTTTTGAAGCACAAGTAATAAGTTTCTCCATTTTTTTTTAAGAGCAGAGCTTGGAATACCTTTTTTTTAGACCATTGTGTCCATGTTCAAATTCTTGAGGAAAACCTTCCAATCCTCACTGTCAATCCCTCTGTTTTTAAACCATTTTTCTCCATTTCCTGGCAACTTGGTGGCTTCAGCGTTCATAGAATCCATTACTGTGAGCTTTATGTCCCCAATTTCAACCTCCATCCCATCGAATGAGCATGCAAATGTCTTGGTTACCTCCTTGTGGAAGCCGTTATATTTCTCAATAAATTGCAGCCATTGTCTTCTTTACAACAGCTCCCTAGTTTGTGGGTATCCCTACAGGAATTGCTTCCCTGTTGGCTCAATTCGAACAATTACCCCCATGTCGAAGGATGCTTTGCCTCGAAGATTGGCTACCTTGACAGGAAAATGGGACTGGTAGGGTTTGCTGGCTGGCAGAAAGATGGAGTGACTGTGAAAGAACAGAGGAGTGTAGGAATAGGGAAGAACGGATGGGTTATCAAGAGGATTATGTGAATGAATTTAACCGTTAGGCGCATTCAAACTTATGATTTGGTAATTAATTTGACAGATTTGGCACAAGGTCGTGACATGACTTTTAGAGTGGTGGCATATGATATTTTGTTAGGCATCCATTACCCTTAGGTTATAATTATTGCACTTTAGTACTATATATTCTTACTCATACATGCTATATATCCTTCCCGATTGTTAAAATAAAGCAGCACGTACCTTTAATTTTATGTTGCTAACCTCATTTGTTGTCCTTTAATCTCTTGCAGGTGCCTTGTTGTTGTTGAGATTGCAACAAGATGATGGAGCTTAGTGAAAAGAGTCGCCTTCACTAAGTGGGCCCGCAGGCTATTTTTGGCGCAAGTCTATTTTTAGACTATGTCTATTTTTAGACATATGGATCATGTCTATGTTTATGGATGATTGATCAAGTTGGGAAAAATAGATGGACTTCTATTTTTTATGAAAGTGTGAGTGATCACAGTGTGAGTGATCAAAGTCTATTTTTAGACTGGCTGTCAAAAATAGAAAAGTCAAATATTATTATCTCACAATAATATATGGACTATAAACTTAATCTTATTCTCTTGGAGCACTTCAGTTTGAGCCACAGAAGTGGCACATGCAGCTGTCAGAAGGAAATACGCTTTTCTTATGAGTCAGTTGAGTTGTTGCATGCATGACTTCAGTTAGAACTCAAGTGAGTTGAGTTTAGTTGACTGGAGGTACAGTTGATGGAGTTGTGTTCAGTTTGACTTAGTTAAACTAGTTGTAGTTAGTCTAACTGCAGATAGACTAATGATGAGTTGTTAAACTAATTATTAACTCATAATACAACTAAAGAATACATCAGTTAACTCAGTTGCATGTCAGTGCATGTTCAGTTCAACAGGGACAAGTGGTAGAGAATCAGATTGCTATAAGTTGTGACTATAGTTGTGCATCAGATCTTGCACAATCAAAGGATTGAGTATGCCAATGAGTTTGCTCACGTATTTGGCCCACATTTTAGCCTTTGCTCACGTCCACAAAGAGTGAGTGACTATTTTGCAGGTGAAAATCGAGTTTGGGAAGCTATTCTCATCAGTTCTTGAGCAGGTATTGAGCAGTGGAGGCAGGCAAGCAGTGGAAGAGATTTGGAGATCAGATCTGAGCTGTATTGTGTGTAACAGAGGTGGAGATACTTGTGAGAAGTATTATGCTGTGTAATGTTACATGACTCAATCATTAATATACAGATAGTTGGGGTTTTTAGCGAGATGCTTTCCCCGGGATACATACTGTGTTAATGTGTGAATGCTCTTGATGTTTTATTGTTATTGATGCTGCTATATTGTTGATCAACGTAGAGGAGCTTATGTATTGTGTATGTTTTCCGCAATAGTACATGATCAGGATAATCTCCATTAAATATGTGTTAAATTATTCAAAATTTCTACAGTTGTCAACTGTCCTTTAATTCAGATCACCAAGCATTCTTGTAGACTTCAAAACTTTTAGGCTGCAGAAACTTGTTTAGCTGCGGAAACTTGTCCAAGCTACGGAAACTTGTCCAAGATGCAGAAAGTTGTTGTTTTTGCAGCTTAAGAGAAAGAAAGATTTAGTATATGAACTTTATTATTTATTTATTTTTTCTTTTGAAAAGAAAATTTGAAGTGCCAACAAGTTGGTTTACACTTTAAATTTTTTGTATAAACATGCCAACAACATGTTGGTTTTCATGTTTATACAATATATATATATATATATATTTATTTATTTATTTTTGAAGTGCCAACAAGTTGGTTTTTATGTTTATAATATATATATATACATATACATATATATATTCTTCTTCTTCTTCTTCTTCTTTTTAATTTGTAGAACAAACTAAATGAAAAATTCTAAGGTGGAAAAGAAGAAGAATTCTTCTTGACCATCTTTAGTTCTAAATTATCCTGAAATATTTTAACAAATTTCTCTCTTAGTCGATGTCAATTTACTAATAGAGGAGTTCTTTCTTCATCAATAGTCCTGATTCTAACTGCACCATTGTCAAAGACATTCTCAACCTCATAAGGTCCAAGCCAATGGCTTTGGAATTTCCCTTGAAAATTTTTGAATTTTGAATCAAAGAGCAATGCCCAATCTCCCGGGTGAAACTTCATTTCTTTAATGTAATTATCATGCCATCTTGACCTTTGTTGTTGCACTAAGTTGGTCCTCTGGAAGGCCTCTTGTCTAATTTCAATGAGCTCATTTAATTGTGTCATCCTTTGCTTCTGGGCTTCTGACAAGTCAAGATCTAACTGGATTTTTTTCCTATAGTTCTGGATCTGGAACTCTATTAGAAGTAAGACTTGCTTCCCATAAACAAGTTCATAGAGAGTATGTCCTGTAGTATTCCTCCATGTAGTCCTATAGGCCTATAAGGCTTCTAGAACCTTTTCCAACCAGTCTTTCCTGTGTAGATGTACAGTCTTTGTAAGGATACCCTCAATCACCTTATTTGTGGACTCAACTTTTCCATTGGCTTGTGGATGGTATGGAGTTGACTTTCGATGTTTTATCTTCTATTGGTCCACAAGCTTCTGCATTAGTCTAGATGTGAACTATGTCCCTTGATCTGTTATAATTTCTCTTGGAACACCAAAATGAGTAAAAACATCCTCAAAAAGAAATGAAACTATAGTATTTTTAGTAGCAAAAGGAAGTGATTTAGCTTCTACCCATTTAGTGACATAATCAGTACATACCAGAATATACTTCTTTTGCTTTGAAGGTGGGCTAATTGGTCCAATAAAATCTAGTGCCCATTTTTCAAATGGTTCGATAAGTACCTGTGGTTGCAGTGGAATCTCATTTGAAAAAGTAGGTTTGCCCATTCTCTGACAACTGTCACATCTCTTAACATATTCCTTGGTGTCCCTGAAAATGGAAGGCCAATAATATCCTAAAAGCAGGATTTTGTAAGCAGTTCTCTTGTCAGAAAAATGTCCTCCACATGGCTCATCGTGACAAGCTTTTAGTATCTCTGGTATTTCATCCTCTCGAACACATCTTCTAATGATGAGGTCTGGTCTTGTCTTATATAATTCCTCATTTATCCATGAGTAGGATGTGCTATTGTGGATTATTCTTCTTTTTTCTCTAGGAGATAAATGAAATGGCATTTTCCTGTGGCCAAATAGTTAGCAATATCTGCATACCAAGGTGATTTAGTAGACACTGCAAAAAGATATTCATCAGGAAATTTATCTTCTACGGTCGATCATTGTTTTCATTTTGTATTCTAGATATAAAATAGGCAATTGTGTTCTGTTTTTCTGGCCTATCTAGAATGGTTATGTTGAATTTTTGAAAAGTAGGAGCCATCTAGTTATTCTTCCGTTAGTGACTGGTTTATTCATTAGGTATCTAATGGCAGAATGGTCTGTGTGGAAAAATGTTTCATAGCCAGTTATATAATGTCTAAATTTAATAATGGCGTGAATTACAGCTAAGAACTCCTTCTCGGTTACAGTATAATTTAACTCTGCAGGGATTAAATTTTTACTAGTATAATAAATGGCATAAGGAGTGAGATATTTTTGTCCTAAAACAACTCCTATGGCTAAATCTGAAGTATCTATTGAGATATGGAAAGGCAATTTCCAGTTAGGTCCTTTTAAGATGGGTGCTTCCGAAATTCTCTTTTTCAATGTTTCAAAGGAAACTTGACATTCAGAATCCCAACTTAATTCACAATCTTTGGTGAGTAATTTAAAGAGTGAGGATGCAATTTTTGTGAAGTTTTCTATAAATATTCTATAGTATCCAGTAAAACGGAGAAAACTTCTAACATCCTTTTGACAACTTGGCACTAATAACTTGGAAATGACTTCCACCTTAGATGAGTCTACCTTAATTCCATCTCCAAAAATATGGTGACCTAAAAAAATTCCCTCATTAAACATCATGAAACATTTTTCATGGCTTAATCAGAGGTTTTTTTCTTGACATCTTATTAAGACTTTCTCTAGGTTTTCTAGTGCTTCATTGAAAGAATCCCCATATATTGTGAAATCATCCATGTAAAATTCCACACAATCATGGATAAGGTCAGAGAAAATGCCAAGGACCACCCTTTGGAATGTTGCTAGATCATTACATAACCCAAAGGGAAGTACCCGGTAAGCATAAGTTCCCCATGGACAAGTGAATGTGGTTTTATCCTGATCTTCAGGGGCCACCTGAATCTAGTTGTATCCACTAAACCCATCCAAAAGGAAAAATATTTTTTTCCTACTAAAGTATCTAAGACCTGGTCTATGAAAGGTAACGGAAAGTGGTCTTTTAATGTTGCTTTATTCAACTCCCTGTAATCAATGAATACCCTCCATTTTCCATTCTTTTTAAGGACAACTACTAGGGGTGAAACCCATTGACTGTCAGATATTGGATAGATGAAATTTACATTTAATAATTTCTGCCATTCTTCTTTGACAATTTCTTTTAGATTTGGGCTCATTCTTCGCTGAGGTTGTCTAACTGGTCTTTCATTTTGTTCAATGTAGATATGATGTATGCAAGTTTTAGGATCAATTCCTCTCATGTCAGTGTATTCCCATGGAAAAGCGGAATAATGTTTCTATAAAATTTCTATCAATTGTTTCTTTTGCATGTCTTCCAAGTTTTCATTGACATTTAAGGTTTTTCCTGGAAAGATTTCTATCGAGGAATTCCCAAATTTTTCCATGGAAAACAATGATACTTGTTTAGAGGAGAGATATTCATTTCGACTACACTCATAATGTGAGGAAGATTCATTATTTTCTAGTAAATTTAAAAGTTTGTCTTCCTCTTTTACTTGTTCAGTGAAAAAAATAGGTTGTATATCTTCTCCATCTTCTTTTGTATCTATTGTTGTTCTTGCAGGGGGTATAATGTAAATTTCTTTGTAGAATTTCCATCTGAGATAAACATATCACCTGACCTACAGCCGATAAAATCATCTGTTATAGCCGACCAAGGCCTTCCTAGAATTAATGGATGTCCTCCTAGATTGTGCTTAGGTGTCAACACCATGAAATCAACAGGATATTCCTAGGAATCTACAGATACACCAACATCCTCTAACACACCATCTGGTTTAATAACATATCTATCTACTAATTGCAATAAGGTTGGTCTGTATTGAAGGTTAGGAAGCCTAAGTGTGTCCATAACTTGTTTGCTCATTATGTTTATGGTTGCTTCTAGGTCAATCAGTGTGTTTGGTATTTCAGTTCCATTTATGTGAATTTTTACAATGGGGCTTCCTGGGTCTAAATATTTTTGAATTGTCATCTTCCCGATCATAATGTCTACAATTTTTCCGACTAATTGAATTCTTTTTATATCTTTTCTTATTCACTGATCGTTGTGTACTTAATTCCTTAATTTTTTTTTGCAAAAATTGGTATTTTATTTATGGCCTGTAATAAAGGAATCTTAATGAAAACATTTCTCAATTCATCCATCATATTATAATCAGGAAAGATAATTTGTTTCTCTACTCCTTCATCGATTTTCAACCTTTTTGGGAGAGGTGGTTTAAATGATATTGAAGGTTGCTTATGATAGGAGCATCTATTGGAATTTCTTCTGTTTGTTTAGTTTCTTTTTTAGGGAGAGAAGTCTCCCCTTCTTCTGATTGATTCTTATGTTTTTGAAGATCAGATATTTTTTTTGAATGACAATAGGAGGGTTTTTTGGTAATACTCTCCCAGACCTTAATTGGACATTGTTTAGGTCTAGTGGGGTTATCACATAATTTTGAGGATTCTGACCCTTCATGTTGTATACCGGTAGTTGTGGTATCTTATTATTATGATTTGGAAGTGGTTGAGCAGGTATTTGAAATTATTTTTATGGAAATGGTAGGGAAAGTTGCGGGTTTTGATTCTGTATTGGGACTTGTGGTAATTGATTAGCTTGAGGAATTTGATTGGACAGGGTTAAGAATTGTGGTGGAAGGTAGGATGGCGAGTATAGTTGATATTGAGCATAGGCTCCATAAAGCTTTTTCCATCCTTGATTCCAAGGTTGTGATTGTGGCAGAGCCTAAGGTTGCCAGGTTGAATTCCAATTACTTTGTGAAGATTGGGAAAATTGTTGTGGTCTAAATCCTTGTGATTGATTTGGTTGGGGGTTTTGCCATGGTCTTTTGGCTATAAAGTAGAGAGGGTCTATTGGTTCTGAGATTCCTTCCTCATTGAATACAGCCTTAAGACCTGGTAAGGATGGACATTCCTTTGTATCATGATTATTTGCACATATGACACAGGTTTCTATGGCTTTTGAGTCTAAGGGATAGATAATGCAGCATTTTCGGAATTTTGCTTGTTTTGTATTTTAAGGGTGTCTATTTGTTCACTTAGGCTCCCTAAAATATCTGTTTTAGAGGTGTCAAGCAGATTTCCTATTTCTGCCCTACTAACTGTCCCATTTGCAAACTTTTTTATTCTTGATAAGAGAGGGTCTCTAGGACTCTTTCCAACTCTTTCTTTGCCCCTTGATATATGTACACATAAATCACAAATATCTGCAAACAGTAGTTGAGAAATATCTCCTTTTCCCGTTAGGTTAAGGAGATCGATCCATTCATCTTTAATGCCTTTGAGTAAAAGAGCTTTTAAGGTTTCTTCATCCAAATTATCCTTTTTTTTTCTCTTTTAACATTATAAACAAACCTTTCTACCAAGTCTTCAAGGTTCTCATCTTCCTTTTGTGTCATTTTGAAGACTTCATCTTTAAGATTACTAGGCATACAATAATCTCTATACTTTCCTAAGAAAGCCTCTTTCATTTGTGCCCATGTTTTTATAGAATGCACTCCTAGACTCATGAACCATTTTAATGCTGAGTCTTTTAATGTGGTAGGGAACAATTTCAACTTTTGAGCATCATGCAGATAGTCATATGATCTGCATAATACTTCAAATTCAAAGAGAAATGTCTCCAGATCTTCATTTCTTTTCCCATGGAAATTAGGAAGAATCGAGGGTGATATATTTTTCATTGTGAGGGTTGTATCTTCATCAAGAATAGGGAATCCTGAAGGATCTTGATTTCCTCTACCTCTACCCCCTCCTCTACCTCTACCTCTTCCTCTTCCTCTACCTCCAATCCTATATTCTTCACCATGGACATTGTGTACTTCTCCTTCCCCTTCTTCAGCCATGATAGATTATTCGAAGCTAAGATAGTGTTCTTCTAATCTTTCTGGTTCCTCTATCAATGGTTGCTCAGAATAAGTTTCCAATTCCTCTTCTTAACTAGGAATTTCTAATTCTTCTCCCACAATTTGTTCACCAGTGGGGGACAGAAAGATTACTCCTGTGGTTGGGGATGTAGGATTTTCTTCACTTACAGCTTCAGTATAAGAACTAGGTGAAGTTCTGGATTGAATTTCTGATCTTGAGACTTCAGGAAGTCTTTGTTGACCTCTAAATGGAATTCGGGTTTGAGTAGGTGGTGTGGAATCTCAAAATCATGGTGAAGTGAGTGGATTTGTGGGAATTAAACTTCTTCCTCATCCTACAAATCTACCCCTAGAGTCTCTATCCTTATGCATGTCATGTTTTAAATTAATGATGGTTTTGTTTTTTTTTTAACTTCTAATTGTACTTCCCCGGAAACGGCGCCAAAACGTTTGGTCAATTCAATGTCCTTGAATTGGCAATCATAAATTTTCAACCAAGGTGCGTAGACTAATGAAGTACGGGTGCACAATATGTGCTTAGAAGTTATTCATTAGGTCATTATGTATTTGTTAATATCTAAACTCAAGATGGGGGTGGTGGTTTTCAATTGTATTAGTGTTGTAATTCGTAGGGATGTTGATTAAGTTTCCTATGGATTAATCTCTATCCAATTAGTTTGTAGATGATGTGAGAGTGATTTTACTTATGTTAAATTGTTGGGACTTTTTATCTTAAATCTATATGTTATAGCTCCTAATTCTCTAAGTGCAAAAAGAAACCTATTCTATCAGTTATGAAGGAATATTGTTGTACTCAATTGTTTTAGGAGAGGTCTTCTCGTTTGTTCAATTTCTGCTCAAACAAAGTAATCCAAGCAACATCTATATTGTGAATTGAACAAACTTCAATTTTGTTGGATAATAAGCAAAGGAAATAATTCTGTAGTACCAGGTATAAAGAAAATTAGATAACATTCTAAGCTAGGTATAAAGAAAATTAAAGTTCCTATGCAGATAATAATTCGTTGGCAAGATCATTATGCATCATTATCACACAAAACATAGAAATTGAAGAATTAAAGGAAATCAGATTACATTTGATTAAAACCTACCACTGTTTGTAGGGGCCCTCCACATAGCATTTCAGAGCTTCAAATCAACACAACACTTGCACACAAAAAAACCAATTCCATTCACATGAAATTCACACACTGTTCATAAACATATCATTCGGTGTGCACCCAAATAACAGTGTGGCCACTAGCTTTATAGCATGTCTCTTGGCATAACTATATGAATATTTTAAGCCTAATATCTCTTAACCTATCTAAACTTATATGGATAAACCGTCAATTTTCTATTCCGAAAGCAAAACGATAAGGTTTCAACTGATCTCGGGTTTTGTTCTGCGTTAATCTGGCGGTTGACTTGGAGTTTGGTCGTGATATCATGTGCTTCTTTTAGCAAACGGTTTCAAGTGGATAGGAAGGTATCCATGAGGGAGTCATCCTCTATCCATCCGCACCTTTCGCTGTTGATCTAGAACTCTGGAACCTCGCAAACAATGAAGACAACTACGGAATCCTGGACTAGCTGTAGAAACAGACTGATTCAGTAGCCAGTTGCAACTTTAAATTAAAAAATAAGGTATAAAGTTGAACATGAACAAGAAAACATACTAATGCATACCTTCATCAAAACTTGGTAGATATGGATTTATTTAAGTGGTAAATATATATGAAAAAGAGACGATCTTTAGGCAAAAAGGATGTCATGGTAGGACAATCTTCACACTCTACAATGAGATCTGGTGGAGGAATCTTCAAGTGATTAAGTAGTTAAGTAGGCAGATCCAATCTCCTAAAATCCATCTTGCTTCTCTACTTCAAGTTCCTACATTTAAATTAGCCTAAAACTACTCCAAATCCTGCACTTAATGCACATTAGGCCACATGACATAACATATCATCTTTACCCTTGTCACTAAGTTAAATATAATAAAATATGTAAATAAATGTGAGGAAAGTTGATTTTAATAAGTTGGATAGTGGCATTAAGGCCCCTATAATTTACCTATTGATGAGCCTCATCATCACCCCCCAACTGAAAGTGTTTATCATCCTCTAAAAACTAAGTCTATGTCCATATCTTCCATTTCTCTTATGGCCTCTCTAACATCCCAAGACTTTGTTGATGGATTTTCCTCTTATGGATAAATCCCTGCATGTTTCTCTATTTCCTCCCACTTCTTTCTTTCCTCTTCCTCCTTTCTACCTTCTAGAATACCCAATAGCAAGGGTGGACTGAGTTTCAAACCAATCCAATTGATTTTGAGTCTCTGCAGTGCATTCTTATAGAAGGGGTTCTTTTATAGTGCATCTCTCATCCTTTCACAGGAATGATATTCCCTGATCCTTAGGTTGTATGGTAGGGTGCCCCATATCCTTTGGCATGCTTGTTGGCTTTCATTCCCTAGAAATTTCAAGGTGTTCTCAAAATGTGTGATTTTTTTCTCTTGTGTAGCTAGGTATCTTGGTGCAAGTTAGGGATCATTAGCGATGATGTTGTGAGTGCTAATGACATCCATTGAATTTATCAGTTCTTCACTAACGTAAAGGGGCTCCCTTTCTTCACTTTCCAACACCCACTTCACCTCCTTAGCCTTGGCCTCCTCGTGACTCATCCATGATGAAAGAGCCATTAGTTGTAAGTCCCCCAACTTTGCATTGGGGTCCTACGCATTCAAGTATTTTAAGGCCAAGTAATGCAAGTAGAATTCAGATATCTTGGCCTTATCCTCTAGGGTTCTCTTGTCACATACTTAAATGAATTTCCTATAGTCTTGGAAAGTCATAGTCCCCTGTTGTGCTATTGTCTTTATCTAAAATTGCAGCCATTGATCCTTGAGGTACAAGGCATATGGTTTTGTTGGAATCATACACTGGAGTTCCTCCATGGAGAGGCTTTCCATGGTGGCCAGTTAGATCTCTTTTTCCTGTAATTTCCTCCTTAGCCATGTGTTTTCTGCCTCTAGTTCAAATCTCATAATTCCTTCCCTATCTCTTATATTACTCAACTCTCTGCCCATCTCTAGTAGCTTCTCTTCCATATGGCCCACATCCTCTACCTTCTTTTATTTGGAAATTTTCATCCGGTGATGTGTCCTTCCTCTCTCTTTATCAAGCTCAAAGAAGAGGGATGGAAAATTTTTGTGGTATTAATCTGCCTCCCTCAATGAATCTGTAATAAGAGCTCAGATTGGGTTGTGGGCTAGGTTCCTCCAGCATTTGGGATTCTCCCTTAGATGTCTTTGGAAAGCTTCCCCCTCCTGCACTTGTGTTGTTTCCTCCTTTCCTTTCCTATGTCCTTATTGTCCTTCCTACTACTTTTTCTGTGTTTCCTGTAGTGTTGACAAAGTTTCATGTAGGATTGTTTGAGGATCTTGTAGAAGGCTTTTTCCTTTCTAAAATGGGGTCAAAGTTGCCTTGTCTTTCTCTTTTTATTTTGACTTGGTGATAGGCCTCCTAACATTGGTGATGGGAGACTTTGGGGAAACTTGCTTTGATGTGCCCTTTTCACCTTTTATTTCCAGGGAAACTATATTTTCTTGTTATTTTGGTGAGTCCTCGATTATGATTGAAGTCCTGCTGGTTGTTTTTGGTTTCCCTTGTTTGATCCTAGTGCTCCTCCTTGTTTTGAAATATAGGGGGGTCTTGCTCTGTCTTTTCCCTTTTGACTTGATAAGTGTGCTTAGGGCAGTCAAGGCAGTAACTTCCTCCCTCTCAATGGGTTCAGGTGATAACCTTGGAGATTCCTCCCTTTCCTTAGTGTGTTCCTCGGGGCTTTCTTCTTCCTTCTGTTCTTTCTCTTCACTTTTCTCCTTTTCTCCTTCTTCTTTTGCTTCTTATTTCTTTGTTTTCTCTGTTTCTGCCTCCTATTCCTCCTCTGGTTCTTCTTCTTCCTCTTGAGGTTCTTCTTCATCTTCTTATGCCTCCTCTTCAGGTTCTCCTTCATCTTCTTCTACCTCCTCCTCCCCATTAGATGTATTGTCCCTATCATATTCAAGGGCTTGTATTTCAATCACATCGTCTCTATCCATGTCTCTAAATGTGGACCATTGAATGGGGATTCTTAGCTAGCTCAAGGCATCCTCTAGTATTATCTTAATAAGTCCATGGTGTGCCAATTGATGATGTTTTCCCTCATGGACATTTAGGCTCATGTTTATTATTGATTGTAGCAAGAAGTGGGGTACACTAAGTCTTCTATCAATGGATATCTCCTCTCCAAATCTCAACTCATGGAGGAGTCTAAATTGATAGCCATAGATTATACTAAGCCTCATTCCAAGGGTAGGTGTTGGTAGGCTAAATTGCTTCATTTTTAACCCCTTTTCCACTTCAAAACCATAACCTTAGACCTCTATTTTAACCTTGCAACCTCCTTATTCCTGCATTAGTCCAAGAATCGTGCCTTTTCCTGCACTAGCTTTATATTTCATATTTAAGGGTTACGAATGTGCTTAATTAATTGTTTTCATAGATTTTATACCTTTAATATTCTTTGCAACTAATATTTCATTTCCTAAAGTATTTGATAAGCAATGTATTGATCATTCCGTTAGCATGGTCGAGTGCTAGGAGGATTCCTGCACCGTTGGCGAATCCTAAACTATCATGACAGCTCACTACCTAACGCAGATACTTTGTTCCAGATCAGTCAACTCAAGTTGGGCTCGGAGTGGAGATAAGTCAGGGATATGATGGAGATTAGGTCGTCAACTGAATGATTAAGATTAGCATTTTGTTATAGCCGAAAGGGTTAGTATGAACTATTGTTGTTATTTTTTTATAGTCGAAAGCATCATATTAGAACGTTGGATGTAATTTGGTTATGGCTGCAGGCCTGAACGAATGTATAAAATATAGGATTCAGATAAAATATGTTAGCGAACGATAGCTATGCAAGGATACTATAATTTTGGTCTTCTGTAATTTTGCTGGTATTGCCCTCGTTCTGGGCTAGATTTGAACTCATGATGTACATTTTTCGATTATTAATAGAAAGGGAATGAGCCATGTTATTTCAATCTTGTGTTGTAATTTGGTGTTGATGCGTCATTAAGAACTGAATCTCCAAGTTTCCTAAATAGGGAAACGAGGTGGTTGGATAGGGCCCAGCCAACCCGGCTCGTTCTCCCTCGTATTCTTATTTTTTGTTAAAGGTGTGTTGATTTTGTTTAATGCAAAGTGCGAATTATATAAATTCTTTTATTCTTCTACAAATTCCAGGTTCAATTTCATCACTGTGTGATGGATCTGTGTTGTGCATGCTTAACTGATTTTGGTTTTACCCTTTATGATTTATTTTCTTCAAATCTTAGCATCGTTTCTACCTAGATCGTGCAAGCATGCATTCCTACACTAGTGCATTTACAGTTTCACAGATTGATTCCTTTGGTTCATTACAGTAATAGTCTTTTATTCTTATATGATATATGAGCCTTGATTTGTTTCTGCAGTGTGTGATTATCATTCTAAAGTGTTCTTGATATCTTGAACTAAATATGCTTTTGTAATTCGAGAATGAACGTCATTGTGACACATTAATGTGTGCTTGTACTTCATATTTTTTAGGGAAAGATCGGACTTCATGTTTAATTATTTTCAAAGAGAATATTTTTGAGTTAAGAAGGTTATGAATGCAGATCGGATTTGTGTGAATAACTATTACAGGATTGAAGCTTGTTGTCACAATTAGATGAGTCCTTTAGATTGCATGAAGGAGTTCCTTGATTGAAGAAAAGTGTGCTTTGACTTTGGAAAATAATTCTTATTTTAAATATTTCGATTGGTTGAAGCATCCTTTTTGTTTGAGGAATTTATTTTAAAGTTTTATTCACCTTTGCAAACTCTTTCTCTAAGTTAACACATTCTTTATTTTCTTATAAGAAGAATTGGAAAACTTGGTGCCGGAATCTTTGTTCTCATACAGGAATCGATATCATGATACAGGAACAGAGTGTTCTATTCCTAAGTCTTAGAGCCCCCGCATGAGGACATAAATCTTCAATACAGGTGTAAAATATATTTCCAACACCTAAACTTGTTCTAGTACTAGTGCAAGCACATTGCAAGAGTATAGGTATAGCAGCTTAGTGCAAGGAGAAAGATCTATAAGGAAGTTAGACATCTTCGAGGGTCCAATTATTAATATGACACACAACTACGTTGAAGATAAACATAGATTTACATTTCCTTTAGTCAAGATTTCTTACAAGAAGTCTGAGAGTTCCTCTCATTTATGTTTTCTGTAGAAGTACTTTCTTTCACATTCCAGCACTAGAATTTCTTTGGTGTAAATTTCCAGGTGATCTTTTTTTTTTATATTCTACAAGATTACACTTAAGGAAGTAGGAATAGAGTTAGGAAAATTTCATATCATTTCTGGCATTTCTTGTGCTTTGTCTCTATGTTTACGAAACCCCCGGGTTGACAATTAAGTGTTGAAGGAGTTTTCCTAATCACAATTCCTGCACCAAACATTTTGGCGTCGTTGCTAGGGAGGCGATTTAAAATTGGTAAGAATTTTCCATTTTATGCAATATGGGTAAGTCTACTATTATTTTTTCCTGCATAAAGCTTCTATTATTTTCAGGATTTTACAAGTGTTGATTTTTTATTCATTACAGCAATTAACATATTCTTTTTCTTTACAAGCATTTGAATTTTGTTTTTGGATTTAATTTTTTAAAATATGAATGCCTAAGAAAGGTAGGGGTCCAAATCCCAATAAGGGCCAACAAAATACTAAAAAATGTGAAAACTCTTCTCATATTGGACCTTCTTTTGTAGGTAGAAAGTCCAAACAGACCCAAACTCATCATGTCGGAACGATCCACTTGGATTCTGGAAACAGTGATTCAGGTGTGACACAACCTGAAAAGGGGAAGGAGGCTAACAGTGATCAGAAAGTTCAATTCAACAATAGTCAACCTTCATCTTCTATAAGTGGTCCGATTGGAGGCATAACAATGGCTGATCATGAAGACAATGCAGAGGGGACTAGCGAGAACCAGGTAAATGAAGAGTGGTCCACTTTTAGATTTCCAATAGTGAACTCAGAAGTGGATGTACAAATGAATAATATTCCAGCTTCAACTCTTCCACACTTTCATGGTAAGGTGCGTGAAGACCCAGATTCATTTCTTTTTGAGTTTGATATATTATGTCAGATTTATGATTATTCTTTCGATGCCCATTTATTAAAGTTGTTTCCTGCAACTCTCAAGGATTCAGCCTTGCGCTTATTCATGGGGCTAGGAGGAAACACTATAATTTCTTGGGGCCAAATGAGGAGAGTATTTTTGAATAAATATCAGGAATATTGTAAAATTAGAGAAATGCAGGATGAGATCTTCACCATTGTACAAGGTGATGATGAGACTTTGGAGGATTACTTAGAGAGATTTTTGTATATACTCCAAAGGTCTAAACACAAATTTGATTTAAGTACTATTCAAATCTTGTTCCTATGAGGACTTACTGAGGATTATAGACATAATTTGAATTTGTTACGACAAGGAGATATTGCTCAGAAAACTTTTGAACAAATTTGTGACTTGTGAAGGAAGTTCTCCCAAAATCAATCTAGATCCACTAGGGGAGGTCTAAGAAAAACTAACAAACTGGGATCTATAGATGCTATGATCATTGGCTTGGAGAATAAAATGGACAACATGAAAATTGAAATAATGAATATTGTTAGCAAACGAGTAGACTCTTTGAAATTCTAGCAAAAATTAGAAAAGGAACAAGAGTCATTGTGTATTTTTTGTCCAAAATGTAGGAAAAAACATCCTTTAAGAGAGTGTCCTACTGATATAAAAAGTTCTAATAAATGTGTGATATATGCAGAGAACCATGCCACTGAGGAGTGCCCCTCCATACCTGGATTAAAAGTTGTACTTGAAGGAGTGAATTCTGAACCTAATCCAATACGTGTCACGAAAGTGCGAAGAAAATGGCCACAGGTAAGTGCAGGTATGGCTCCTGAACCACATTTTTATGGTTATAATGAACCTCCATATTCCTATTATAATAATAATAATCACTCTCAACATTGTCATCAGGGAAACTATTTTCATCATGGACAGTCCTCTCAACCTTGGCAACAAGGATGGAGAGGGCCAAACCATTCATATCATTCCTATCCTACTCAAATGCCATCATATCCTCCTTCCTATGCACCACACCATATGTCACAACCATATTTTCCCTCTCTACCTCAGCAAAGTCAATCATTGCCACCATTTCCTTTGCCACCACCATTTAGACCACCTCAACTACATGCTCAACCAGTATCGAATCTTAATAATAATGCGGTACAACGGATTCATTCGATTGGACCATCCCCTCTTCCTACCTATCAAACCTTGTCGGTTGGGATAAATGAGCTTCAATTGAGATCGGGAAGGGTAGTTAAACCAAAACAAAACAAAAATAAAAAAAATAAAAAAACAATCCACGGTGATTATTGAGGATAAAAATGAGGTAACTCTTGACCATTCAAAAAAAAATGTCACCATTCAGCCCATTCCCATAACTTCATATTCACCATCTTCTTAAAACCATCCCCCTACCCGAAGCGGTTGGCCATGGATAGGAGTGACCCCGAGTCCACTCTGGCTTCTGAATTAAGGAATCTTTGTATAAAGGTCCCTTTACTTTAGGCTATCCCAGAAATTCCATTATGTACAAAGATCATTCAGAAATTATGTCTTAAAAAGCCAGGGAGGAAGAGATTAAAACCTTGGACCATTCAGTTTGTTGGTAGAGCAGCTAAGTTGATGACAAGATGTGTATCAATGGAGAAATACATAGATCCTAGAAACCCAGTTGTTTTTGTCCAGATAGGTGATATCCTTGTCTCTAATGTATTAATAGACTTGGGGGCAACCATCAATGTTATGACCAGGCAAACCATGGAACAACTTGGGTTGGGCCATATTCGTCCTACACCCACCGTGCTTGAACTTGCAGACAGATCTAAAATCAAGCCTGATGGAGTATTGGACGACGTGGTTGTCTCTATAGATTCATGGGAATACCCCACAGATTTCATTGTGCTTCAGCCAAAGAATCCAGTGGGAGGACATCCTTTGATTCTGGGATGACCATGGCTTGCCATGGCTGATGCTTATATTGGATGTCGCTCCGATGATATGTACATTTCACATGGAGACTCTAGGAAAAAGTTCACCTTATACCCACCTGCTAGATCTATTTAGGAACTCAAGGATACTTTATGGTTAGATTATGACAGTAGCGATGAGGAGACCTGACCTATTTCTTCGATTCAGCATTATACCGAGTCCACCCAGGATGGTGAATTACGATATTTCTTGAACAATCTAGACATTATGCCTAGTTTTGATACACTTCATCAAATATTTAGTCTAGATTTCCAAGAAAATTATAATTCCCAACCTTCCTTATCCCATATTGTGGCATCATCTTCCTGTACCCTTGAGCCCAAGACCACTCTTGTTGAAATTAGTCTAGACAAATCTTTACACATTAGCTCAGACCTGGATTCATCTCAGCAAGAGCAGATTGTTACCTTGTTGCGATATCACTTGGATGCATTCGCTTGGAGTTACGAAGACATGAAAGGCATTCCTCCTAAGACTGGTACTTATCATACCTATATCTAGGAGGGATCCCGACCTATCCGACAACCCCAGAGACGAATGAATCCCGAACTAAGA
This sequence comes from Pinus tabuliformis, assembly GCA_031772625.1. NCBI lineage: Eukaryota > Viridiplantae > Streptophyta > Pinopsida > Pinales > Pinaceae > Pinus > Pinus tabuliformis. Next base: position 563,562,457 of record CM062813.1, read on the forward strand.
GATATTGTTAAGGAGGAATTACAAAAACTCTTAGATGCTAATTTCATCTATCCCATTTCTGATAGTCAGTGGGTCTCTCGATTAGTGATAGTCCCTAAGAAAGATGGGGGATGGCAAATTTGCATTGACTATAGAGAATTAAACAAAGCCACTCTCAAGGATTACTTTCCCCTTCCTTTCATCGATCAGGTGTTAGATACCCTTGTCGGTAAAAAGTACTTTTCATTTTTAGATGGCTTCAGTGGGTATAACCAAATACAAATCACACGCTCAAATCAAGACAAAACTACCTTTACATGCCCTTCTAGTACATTTTCTTATCAACTACTTCCTTTCGGGTTGTGTAATGCACCCGCTACCTTTCAAAGGGTTTTGCTAGCTATTTTTGCTGATCTTGAATGTGTTGAGATTTAAATGGAAGATTTTTCTGTGTTTGGTAACTCATTTGATGAAGCTCTCAAAAATCTAGAAAAAGTGTTTTTACATTGCCAAGAGGCTCATCTTGCCTTGGTGATAAAAAACATAGATTAATGTGCAAAGCAGGAGTGGTTCTTGGTCATTTGGTTTCTGACAAAGGTATCCAGGTGGACCCCGCTAAAATTGAAGTCATTATTCATCTATCTACACCCAAAACCCAAAGGGAAGTGAGAGGTTTCCTAGGACATGCTGGCTAGTACCGGAGATTCATTGAAAATTTTTCCAAGATTGCTACCCCCCTTTTTCGATTATTAGCTAAGGATAGTGAATTCACCTGGTCCACAGCTTGCCAATGTTAGGTCCCTATACTACTAGTGTAACCCCTTATTGTTATTAGTACAACCCCCTCATTATATTGTTGTGCCCATGTAGTCCCCATATTGTTATTATTGTGCCCCATAGAAGCCCACTATTGTTATTATTGTGCCCTCACATTATTATTATCATGTCGGCTCTGATTATATTATGACCCCTTAGACTCCTATATATAGAAAGGAAGTATTTTCATTTGTATCATCCAAGAATTGTTCATTTGTGTAATGTAAAGGAGGTTTCCCCCTCGAAGAGGCTTATTTCTAAGGTGTTGATCTATCTTTTCTATCTTTTTCTAAGTTGATTTCATAACATTTGGTATCAAAGTTGTGGATTCTAGGGTTTCGCTGCCCCAAACAGGTCATTGTGGAATTTTCACTATAACTTGCTCGCTACAAAGTTTCAGAATCTACAGAAAAAACCATTTGAGATGCAATCAGTTTGAACCTCACGTTCAAATTTCAGATCTTTTCGCTCTATATTTTCGGAGATATGATCTGAGGACGTTAGGGTTTTTGCAAGCTCCAGAATTTTATCTAAAACAGGTCATCGTGGAATTTGTGTTATAACTCTTTCGCTATGAATTTTCAGAAGCTTAAAAAAAACCCATTTGATAAAAAATCAGTCTGAATCTTGGATCTGAATTTCAGATCCTGGATCGCTATATTGTCGAAGATATAATCTGAGGAAGTTAGGGTTTTTTCAAACCCCCGAATTACATTCCAAACAGGCCACCTTGGGAAAATCATCATAACTTTTGTTTTGAGCATCATCTTGAAATTTCATAAGAAAGAGTATTGCCTGTAGTTTTCTTTATATCAGTTTTAGGTACTAAGGTCAAAACAGTGAGACGCAGCATGTTGTAAAAGTTCGCTCCACTGAACTAGTCTATAATCAGGTCACCGTGGGAGGTTTGGCATAACTCTTTCTTGGACAATCAAATTCTGATCAGACCTACATGGTTAGAAAGAGAACTCAGAGAGCTACTGCAGGAAGAAATTTCAAAACTTGGAGATCTGAAATTACAGAGTTACAGTCGTTTCAAGATCAAGCTCCTAAAATCAAGAAAAATCGAGATGAGGAAGTTTGATGGCAAGGATCTGGTAAATTGGATAGTACAGATGGAGAAATATTTTGATCTACATGGTGTACCACTGTTACAAAGGGTATGTATTGCATCTTCATATTTAGAACAAGATCAATTTTTATGGTATAAAGGTCTTTATTCTCGTAAACCAATTGTTACATGTCATTTTTCACGGAGGAAATTATAGCACATTATGAGGATATAAAAAGCAATACCTTCTTTAGAGAAACACCACAACAATTGGAATTAAAAAGAGAAAAAGGGCTTTGTTACAAAGTAGAAAGAAAAGTTATGGAAACAAGGAAGTCTACCCCTCACAACTATAAATATGGAAGTGTTGTTTCTCCTAGCCTTCCACAACCTACAAGGGTTACACCACAACAATTGGAAGAAAAAAGAGAAAAATGGCTTTGTTACAATTGTGATAAAAAAATACATTAAAGGTCATAAGATTTTTGAGAAGAAATTATTTTACATTGATTGTGGAGAGGAGGAATAAAAGGATCAAGAAACGTCAAAAGAAGAGTATATACACCAGGAACCAACCCCGGAGAAAGAAGAAATGAATTCGACCACATCATGTAAAGCATCGGAAATAATTACTACTCCTCAAACTCTTAAGATAGAAGGATATATCAAGAAGAAAAAGGTTCAAGAAGTGAAAGACCACATCAAGAAAGAAGAAATGAATCCGACCATATCTTGTAATGCAATGGCTGGAATTACCACTCCTCAAACTATCAAGAAAGAAGGACATATCAAGAAGAAAAATGTTCAAGAAGTGAAAGATCACATAGAGCATCAAGAAATGAATCTGACCATATCTTGTAATGCACTGGAAGAAATTACCACTCCTCAAAATCTAAATATAGAAGGACATATCAAGAAGAAAAAGATTCAAGTAGTGAAAGATCACATCGAGCATCAACAACAAGTTCTCCAACTTTTAAAGGATAACGCCACTTTGGTGCAGAATCGAATGAAACAATAGGCATATCAACATCGCAATGAAAGAAGTTTTGATGTAGGTGATTGGGTATTTTTATGGTTACATAAATACAAACAAATGTCCCTCAAGAAATCTATTTATGAGAAGGAAATGTTGGCAATACTACACGCACTTAAGAAATGGTGACCTTACCTAATGGGAAGACACTTCAAGGTAAAAATGGATCATGATAGTATTAAATACTTTTTAGAATAAATATTATCCTCTGAAGAGCAACAAAAATGGGTCACAAATATGTTGGTTTATGACTTTGAAATCATCTACAAAAAAGGGAAGCGAAATTTTGTGGCGGATGCACTCTCAAGAAAGGATGAGGATGTGGAAGCATTGTTGTGTGCCATTTCTATTATCCAACCAGATTGGATAAACGAAACAAGGTATGAATGGAAGAAGGATGAAGATGTGTGGCCACTCATTCAAAAGTTGCAGAAGATCCTAGTTCAAACAATATTTCCAGAACTTGACGAGGAAGGAAAAATCATATTGGAGGTTAGAGCAGTCACTGAAACAAGAACCTGATAACTATGAAATCGATCAATTTTAGAGTATCTCATCAAGTGGAAGAACTTACCAGCTGAAGATTCCACATGGGAGGAAAAGAATTTTATACAGGAGCATCAAGAACTACTCAAGCGTTGAGGACAACACTTTTTAAAGGAGAGGGGCATGTTAGGTCCCTATACTACTAGTGTAACCCCTTATTGTTATTAGTACAACCCCCTTATTATATTGTTGTGCCCATAGAATACCACTGTTGTTATTATTGTGCCCCATAGAATACCACTGTTGTTATTATTGTGCCCTTACATTATTATTGTTATGTCGGCTCTGATTATATTATGACCCCTTAGACTCCTATATATAGAAAGGAAGTCTTTTCATTTGTGTCATCCAAGAATTGTTCATTTGTGTAATGTAAAGTAGGTTTCCCCCTCGAAGAGGCTCATTTCTAAGGCATTGATCTATCTTTTCTATCATTTTCTAAGTTGTTTTCATAAAAACGAATAGTCGTTTGAAACATTGAAGGAAAAATTAGTACAAGCACCAGTTTTGAAAGGGCCAAACTGGTCCCTGCCATTTCATATTTCCTTCGATGCTTCAGATACTGCCATTAGCGCAGCCTTAGGACAATAGGATAATAAATAGTCCTATGTTATTTACTACATCAGTAAAAATTTGTCACCAGCCGAATTTAACTATACACTGACTACAAAAGAATTTTAGCCGTTATTTTTTCTATTAATAAATTCAGACATTACATTATAGGATATGAATTTTATATGCATATTGATCATTCTGCTATAAGATATTTAATGAATAAATCTTTAACTAGTGGTCGAGTGACTAGGTGTTTGCTTCTATTACAGGAATTCACTGTAACAATTATTGATAGACCAGGAAAGTCTAATGTTGTAGATGATTATCTTTCGAGATTAAACAATCCTGGTGAAGTAATTCCTGTTGATGATGATTTCCCTAACGAGCATCTTTTTTCTATGTCAACAAAATATCCATGGTTTTCTGACATAGATAACTATTTATTCATCGGAAAAACACCACCTCACTTATCCACTCGTGAAAAGCGGAATATTATTCATAAAAGTGCTTCATATTCTTAGATACAGGGAGACCTCTTTTACAGTGGACCAGATTTTTTTATTCATAGATGTGCGAGAGAGGAAGAAATGTTTTATATCTTAAAATATGCCCATGATGAACCTTGCAGTGGCCACTTCGTTGAAAAGCGAACTGCATATACAATTCTATGCACTGGCTATTTTTGGCCTTCTTTGTTTAAGGATGCCAAGAAATATGTTAGGCGTTGTGATAGTTGTCAACGAATGGGTCAACCTGTTCAAGCCAATGAAATGCCTTTGTGTCCTCAACTCATGATTAAGCCCTTCAAAAAGTGGGCTATTGATTTCCTAAGACCCATAAACCCCACATCTTTAAATAAAAATCATATCTTGGTTTGTATTGATTTTGTTACTAAATGGGTAGAGGATAAAGTTGTTTCTTTTGCTACTGAAAAAGTTGTTGTATATTTTTTGTTCAATGAAATTTTTACTAGATTTGGTGTTCCTAGAGAAATTGTTTCTGACAATGGACCGCAGTTTGTTTCTAACTTGGTACAGGATGTCATGAATCAGTACAATATTCGGCATAGGAAATCTACACCATACAACTCGCAAGCAAATAGCTAGGTGGAATCCACAAACAAGGTGATCAAATCCATCCTCACCAAAACAGTAAACGTGCACAGGAAGGATTGGGCTAGTCGATTACCTGAAGCCTTATGGGCTTATCGAACCACTTGGAGGAACAGCACGGGGCATACACCATATGAGCTGGTGTACGAAAAACAAGTCCTTTTGTTGATTGAATTTCAGATAAAGACTTTCAGAACTGCAGTTCAGTTGGGTCTAGATCTCTCGAAATCACAGTAGCAGCATCTATTACAGCTAAATGATTTTGATGAATTTTGAAGTGATGTTGTTCAATAGAATATTTTGGTGCAGCAGCAACACAAGAAGTGGCATGACAAGTTTATCAGGAAGAAACAGTTCCAACCAGGTGATTGGGTACTTCTCTATGACTCTATATTTAAACATTTTAAAGGGAAGTTCCATACTTATTGGATGGGACCGTATGAGGTAATTCAAGTTTTTGACAATGGGGTTGTAGAAGTCAAAACTATCGATGGGTGAAATTCAGTTTTCCTTGTGAATGGGCATAGGCTTAAAGCATATTTTCAGCCCATCACAAAGGAAGACTTCATGCAGCAAGTGCAGCAGTAGTCTAAACTTCAGTTGGTAGGTGGCTATGCCAGCCTATTGTAATCTGATTTATTCTCTCTTGAAATAAATCTTTAAAAAAATCCAAAAAAAATTATATAATAATAAATAATAATAATAAAATCTTGTGATTGTGAAAATCAATTTTACTGACATGATTGCAGAAGGATCAACCTGAAAACCAGCTTGTTGGCAGGAAGATCAGTTCTAATAAAATGGGAATGTTGCTTGATCTTTAGATGTGTTAACTGTCACCAAGAAGAAGCAGGTTCAAGTACAGGAACCAAGCTCTTATCCAAGTTTGGGATAGTTGGCACGGAAATTTTTATCCAAGAAATACTCAATTCCTGCTGCATTTATTTTATGGATCAGCACTATACAGGTAGATGTCAGGTGAAATTTTGCCCTTCTTCTATTCCCATTCTTGTAAAAAAAAAAAAAACCCTTATTTTTTTCTTTTTATCCCATGAAGTTTACCATCCCTTTCTTCAAAGAAACTTTCCCTATCCGATTTCATATTTCCCTCTTTTTCCCTTGAAATTTTTCCCCGAAATCCCTTTTCGATTTGTCCCTCTTGGTGGTCTCGCTCTTGAATTCCCTGTCGTAATTTCCTTCCCATTCTAAAAATTTACCCTTTTTCCCACTTTTTTTTTTCCCTCATGGATTGATTGCAGGGTCTGATGTGAACTCACAAATTAGATCAAAAGGAATATTTCAACACCAAAGAATGGAAAATAAAACCTCCCTTGTATATTCAGAACATTTTTTATTCCAGCCTATGAATTATATCCTATCAATTTTCTTTTGGTTCCCTTTATCTTCCAAAAATGCTACAAATATCCCTAGTGCAGGAATGTGTGTTCGAGTGTAAGCATATTCGGTGCAGGCATGGTTAGTGCAGGCATATCTAAGTGCAAGCATGCTCGATGCAGGCATGGTTAGTGCAAGCATGTTCAGTGCAGACACGTTCAATACAAGAATCTGCATTGCTGAGCAGACCTAGTTAGGAAAACACATGTTCTGGTGTAGGAACACCTGGTGCAAAAAAGCGTATTGAAAATCTTATCTTTTGTTTCATGAACTTTTGTACAGGTAGAATAACTATACCACCTACAAATCATGGCATTCAATTTTTATTATGATTAACACTTTGTTTTATCATTTACCAAATTAGGAAGAAATTGTTTAAGTACAAAGATATTTTAGGTTATGAAATCTCATCTTTTTAATCAGTACTAAGTACACCTTATGTGAGATCATGAAGTGAATGCGGGATGGTATGATTCTCCCAAAATCCAATACTTACCTTTCCTTGAAAAACTCATCACCTGATAATAATGGCCTTACTCCATATCCGACCTTGCATTACCATTACATGGAATTATTATCTACATTGCTGCCTCTTCCAATCATCGTCGCATGCCTGTACCTGAACCAATTCTTATTCACATCCGTGTAATTTTAATGATGAAACATGACCATTCAGGAAGTGGTTAATATAGTGATGGATGTATAGCTCGACCATCATTTTGAGTTCTTTATGTTGTAATATTCTTTCAAAACTTGAGATAGAGATTGGGTGAATTCAAACAGACCTAGAACCTATAAGGATTGAGCCACGGTCCGTAAAATAGATGAAGCAAACAATTGAGTACAGAAACAGTCTTTAAATATTGTAGGAATCTGAGTTCCTCCCATTTCTGCAAAAATTTGATGGATTCGACTCAGCCGTGGAGAGAGCATTCACCCAGACTTTTGATGGGAGTCAAGCCAAAGTGGGTTCATTGCAATTTGAGGTCATAGAGGGTCCATATCTCAAGCTACATGTTTACTAGCAGTGGGGGAGCAATGGTTTAAGAAGGAGAAGTTAGAAAATAAGTTGTGGCATCGATTCATGGTCAACCCGAAGAAGAAGGTGGACTGGAAGAACGGTCTCCAGTGGAACGCTATGATTGGAAAATTGAAGGATCTTACCTGCGAGGGCCGCTATTCACCACATTTCTTCTATCACATACGCTTGCTCTTGCATTTTGAGTCTGGTAAGCTCATTAATTTCCCTTATTATTTGCTCAAGAGCTTAGAAAAAATGTCGAAAGGGGTTTGGAAATGGAATTCAATTCAGGTCGCATACAAATTATATCACCACGGGCTGATTACAATTTTAATTAAGGAGCTAGAAGCTAAAAATGTGACTTGGGAGGAATTATTAAAGGAGTTTCAGGGGTGAAGTACAGGGAAGTCGACCCAAAAGAAAAGTGAAAGCAAGAAAGAGAAATCGGAAATGCTAACCCCATGCCCTACCAAGACCAGGAGGTCGGCCAGGAGAAGTACTACCTCTTCAAGGATGGGTCATGCTTAGTCGACCTCCCCAATACCATTCGATGGCTCGCCACATGCTTCACCAATTAAATATAATATTTTAGTCCTCGCTGAGGTGGCGGCCCATACAGTGGTTGATGGTGACTATATGGAGAAGGAAGACGACACACCCTTGCCAGACCTCTTTGGTAGGATGAAGAAAAGAAAAATGATGTCGAGTGCAAGAAAAGACCTGGCGGAGGGTTAGGTGGATGATAGGGCACAGGACACTGAAGCCCTTAATGATTCTGAAGTTCTGGGTACTAAAACCCTTGGTAAGATGGATGAGCAGGGTACTGAAGCCCTTAATGATTTTGAAGAGCAGGGTACTGAAAACCTTAATGATTTTGAAGAGAAGGGTACTAAAACCCTTGGTAAATTGGATGAGTAGGGTACTAAAACCCCTGATAAAGTAAATGTGCAGGGCACTAAGACCCTTAGTGACATTGAGACTACGGGTATTGAAACCCTTGACGATATTGAAATGCAGAACTGAAAGATGGCCAGGATAACCTTGACTCTAATGATGTCGGCACATGTCTAGAATCGACTGCCGAGAAGTTTGTGCCAAAGGAATTGGGAGTAGAGAACTCCGCCCTCTTCCTGAAAAGTCAGATAAAAAAGCTTAAGAAGGATGTTTACGGCTTTCAGGTATTAAACCAAGCCATGAAAGAGAAGAATACAGTGCAAAAGTGAGAAAATGTAGAGTTCGCAGGAGAGGTGAAGGAGCATAAAAGACAAGTTAAGATATGGAAATTTCAGGCCTCAAAGTGTTATGAACATCTTAAAAGGGTGACCAAGAAACTAAAAAAGGCTTGAAGCAAGAAGGCAAAGGTAGTGAAAGCAAGGATCAGCATACAAGTTAAGAATTGAAGGGAGGCTCTTTTGTTTTGGTTTTTTTGCAATAGGTAAAGGTTGTGTGAGGACCCACAACAGCTTAAGGAGGGGAGGATGTTGGTAGGCTAAATTGCTTCATTTTTAACCCCTTTTCCACTTCAAAACCATAACCTTAGACCTTTGTTTTAACCTTGCAACCTCCTTATTCCTGCACTAGTCCAAGAATCGTGCATTTTCCTGCACTAGCTTTATATTTCATATTTAAGGGTTACAATGTGCTTAATTAATTGTTTTCATAGATTTTATACCTTTAATATTCTTTGCAACTAATATTTCCTTTCCTAAAGTATTTGATAAGAAATGTATTGATCATTTCATTAGCATGGTTGAGTGCAGGTAGGATTCCTACACTGCTGGTGAATCCTAAACTGTCGTGACAGCTCACTACCTAACACGGACACCTTGTTCTATATCGGTCAACTCGAGTTGGGCTCGAAGCGGAGATAAGTCAGGGATATGATGGAGATTAGGTCTTTGGCAGAATGTTTAATATTATCATTTTATTATAGCTGAAAGGCTTAGTATGATCTATTTTTGTTATTTTTTTATAGTCGAAAGGCTTAGATTAGAACACTGGATGTAATTTGGTTACGGCCACAGGCCTGAACGGATGTATAAAATATAGGATTCAGATAGAAAATGGTAGCGAGGTGATAGTTATAGCAAGGACACTGTAATTTTGGTCTTCTGTAATTTTGTTGGTATCGCCCTCGTTCTGGGCTAGATTTGAACTCATGATGTACATTTGTTGATTATTAATAGAAAGGGACTACGCCATGTTATTTCAATCTTATGTTGTAATTCTGTGTTGATGCATCGTTAAGAGTTGAATCTCCAAGTTTCCTAAATAGGGAAACGAGCTAGTTGGCTAGGGCCTAGCCAACCCAGCTCATTCTCCCTCGTAATCTTCTTTTTCGTTAAAGGTGTGTTGATTTTGTTTAATGCAAAGTGCATTAAATAAATGCTTTTATTCTTCTACAAGGTCCAGGTTCGATTTCATCACTATGTGACAGATCCGTGGTGTGCATGCCTAATTGATTTTGGTTTTATCCTTTATGATTTCTTTTCTTCAAAGCTTAGCATCGTTTCTTCCTGGATCGTGCAAGCACGCATTCCTACACTAGTGCATTTACAGTTTTGCAGATTGATTCCTTTGGTTCATTACAGTAATAGTCTTTTATTTTTATATGATATATGAGCCTTGATGTGTTTCTGCAATGTGTGATTATCATTCCGAAGTGTTCTTGATATCTTGAACTAAATATGCTTTGGTAATTCAAGAATGAATGTCGTTGTGACACATTAATATGTACCTGTACTTCATACTGTTTAGGGAAAGATCGGACTTCATGTTTAATTATTTTCAAAGAGAATATTTTTGAGTTAAGAAGGTTATGAATGAAAATCGGATTTAGGTGAATAACTATTACAGGATTTAAGCCTGCTATCACAATTAGATGAGTTCTTTAGATTGCATGAAGGAGTTCCTTGATTGAAGAAAAGTGTTCTTTGACTTTGGAAACTAATTCTTATTTTAAAGATTGAGGTTGGTTGAAGCATCCTTTTTGTTTGAGGAAATTATTTTGAAGTTTTGTTCACCTTTGCAAACTCTTTCTCTAACCTAATGCATTATTTATTTTCTTAAAAGAAGAATTGGAAAACTTGGTCCAGGAATCTCTGTTCTGGTATAGGAATCGATATCCTGATACAGGAACAAAGTTCTCTAGTCCTGAGGCTTAAAGCCTCTGCATGAGGACATAAATATTCAGTACAGGTGTAAAATATACTTCGAGCACCTAAACTTTGTTCTGGTACTAGTGCAAGCACATTCCAAGAGTACAGGAATAGAAGCTTAGTGTAGGGAGAAAGATATATAAGGAAGTCATACATCTTCAAGGATCCAATTATTAATCTGATACACAACTACGCTAAATATAAACATAGATTTACATTTCCCTTAGTCAAGATTGCTTACAAGAAGTTTGAGAGTTCCTTTCATTTATGTTTTATGTAGAAGTACTTTCTTTCACATTCCAGCACTAGGATTTCTTTGGTGTAAATTATCGGGTGATATTTTCTTTTTTATTCTGCAAGATTCAATTAAGGAAGAAGGAATAGAGTTATGAAAAGTTCATATCATTTATGGCATTTCTTGTGCTTCGTCTCTAAGTTTACGAAACCCCAGAGTTGACAATTAAGTGTTGAAGGAGTCTACCTAATCGCAATTCCTGCACCCAACAATAGGGAAGGCTTTCCATTCTTATCCCACTTTTGTCTTCAATTGGCTCTTCATCCCTTAAGAAGAAGTTTTTCTTTGTGAAATTTCTTGCAGCCTTATCCTCATTTCTCCATGGCATCCCTTGAGGAATTGTAGTGATTCTGCTAATTACTTCAGGAGTAATTGTAACAGTCCTCTTACCATATTAATAGCATTGATTCTAGCCTGAGGGCTAAGTCCCATGGAAAATTATTGAGATACATCATCATCATACCCTTTGAGTAGCTCAGACAATCCCAACTAGTTATGCCTTCTAAATATTTCTACCACAAGCAGATGGAGGTGTATCCTGGATGTCTATGTGGGTTCCCTTATGTTAAACCCTCTTGTCATGTCTCTTTTATGGTTGGTTGACTATAGGGAGTTTGGTAGGCTAGCCTTAATTTTTAGGGTGACTGAGAGTTTATAATAGTGGTGGATCATTGCAATTTCTTTCTATCTCCCCACAATTTTAAATTTTTCACAATTCTTTTAAAACTCCCAGTCCCACTGTAATCACTTAAAAAACTCAATTTTTTCTACTCCTTGCTATCAATTCAAAGCATAGGAGATATAGTCCACCTAAATTTCATTTTGATTCTTTGGATGAGGAGAATTTCTAAGAAGATGGACCCTAGGCGCCCCCTTTTAGCGTTCTCTGTGAATTTCCAATGTTTCCTGTAGCTCCCTGTGTTTCTTGTAGTTGTTCATGTAGTTTTGTTTCCTGTAGGGTGGCTGAAACAGGTTTGCCTCCTCGATGGCTCTCCAAGGTGGTCCCAGTCTTCTCTAATCTCGAAATGAACAAATGGTGCATGAGATTTTGGAATGTTTTCTATTTATGGTTGATTCCTTGGAACGTCGTATTAGTTGGCAGTGTACGGGATTTCCTCTTTGGGACCATTAGCCCACCATTAGTATCATTCATACTCCCCTCATAATCATCACCCACTCTCACACAACTTAACTCAACCACCTTTTCAACTCATTCTTATTGATGTGATTTTCCACATGGCATGCTGACTAGGATCAACTTTTTGTTTACGAGTTGAGGGTGGCCAAGTTAACTAGCCACTTCCATCTTATAAAATCAAACTTTTTCATATTACTACACTTTTATGATATCATACTTAGGGAAGAATTCGGATAACATGCCATAATTGTGCCTTCCTTCGCTTGGTTGATACATTTTGGAGGGTAACTCTATTGTGCTTTTTATTGTTCAGGTAAGTGCTTTTCCTAGGTCACTTTTCTGTATATTCCTTCCGGTTGATGTTGTTGTCTTCTTTGTTGTTGTGTGCGGGTGCTTGGTCTTTGGTGCTATTATTGAGCTATGGATAGGATTCATAGTGTCTACATGGGTGCTAGAGATAATTTCTTGCATGGGTGTTGAAGGAGAATGCATGGTGAAACTGTTGTTGTGAGAACACAGGCTGCTACAGGGTTTATAGGAAATCTTGTAGCTTCCTTTTTCATCATTTTTCCTTTTTTTCACCTGGAGGAGGAATGGGTGATGATGTAGGAGTGGAAGGATGGAAATGGAGGATATGGAGTGGTAGGTGAGTGAGGTCAATGATGGCATGACCCTTGGAATTTTTTTTCTCTCTTTTTTTTTGTATTTTTTCATTTTTCTGAGTGGTTTTTGATGGACACGGAGGTTGGTATGGTCATGGGCTGGTGTTGGGTGAGAGGTGGTGAGGTGTATGGTCCCTTATTTAAACCTAGAATAGGCCTACATCATCATTTTCCAATCGAAATTTAATTCCTGTAATGTTTCAGGACATCCTGTAGTACTACAGGAAACTTTTGTAGTAACTATAGGAAACCATGTAGAAGTTAGAAAACTACATAAAAGCTAGTTTTTGATGCGTGGAAGTGAGGATGGATTATCAAGACATAGTAGGTATGGGCGATATGAAGTAAATGGAGGAAGAATGGGGTGATTCTTAGCTTGTTGTCCCTTGAACCCTAAGTCCTTTGTTTCCTTTAAAAACCTGCCAAAATCATAGAATTTTATTAGTGGGAAGGTTTGAGGTCCCTTCCATGGCATTTTGCTTTTTTCTTTTTTCTTTTTATTCTTTTTCTTTGAAAGACACACAGGTCGCCTCAAAGGAGGTTTTCAACCTGTCTGTCTACCCTAGGCGCCTCAAGGAAGGTTTTCACCCAGGGATCTTTGTATTTTCGTTTTTTTCACTCTTGGGCTAACTCAAGGAGGTTTTCAACCCAAAAGTTGGCCTTAGGTGCCTCATAGAGGTTTTCACCTAGGTCCCTTATTTTTTTTCTTATTTTTTTCTTTTTTCATTTTTTTCAAAATTAAAAATAGTCTTCAATAATTTTGTGAGTTGGAAGTTGAGACACTTCCAAGCACATTCACTTCCTTATTGATGGTACTGATGAACTCTTCCCTTGAAAAAGGTATTTTATAGGATTTCGATTTGTATCCCTTAACAAACAAGGGGATACCCTCTTCATCAATGGTCCTAATTTGCACAGCCCCATTTTCATGGAACTTTTCTATCAGATATGGTCCCAACCACTTGGTCATCAACTTTCCTTTGAAGTCCTTGAACTCGAAGTCATATAGTAGAGCCCAATCACCTTCTTGGAAAAATTTGTCTTTGATGTTTTTGTCCTGCCACAAATTTCTTTATACTTGAGTAACTTTTGTGTGTAGGACGGCATGCATCCTGAATTCATCTAAACCATTGAGCTAGAGCAGCCTCTCTTTTTGTTCCTTTGTAACATACAAATCTGACTGTGCTTCCATTATGAAAGTGTTGCGCTCAAACTCAATGGAGAGTAGAGCCTTCTTCCCATAGACCAATTCATAAGGGGTAAAGACAGTGGTTGTCTTCCAAGTTTTATTATAGGCTGAAGTGGCCTCTACTAGTCTATCATCCCAATATTTTATGTTGCTACTCACAACCTTCCTGAGAATGTTGTCCAATTCTCTATTGGTAACCTCTACTTGTCCATTGGCCTGAGGATGATAAGCAATTGACTTCCTGTGTTTGATCTTGTGCTGCCTCAACATATTTTCAATTAGATGTGAGGTGAATTGAGCTCCCTAATTAGTGACTAGATCTCTAGGGTACACAAACTTGTAAAATACATTATCCCTTAAGAACTCAACCACTTTCTCTTCGGTTTCTACCTTAATAGCCTAGGTTTCAGCCCACTTTCTCAAATAATCAACGCACACAATTATGTACTTTTTCTGCCCTGATGGTGGATCAATGGGCCTAATGAAATCCATGCTCCACTTGTCAAATGGCTCAAGAGTCACTTGAGGTTTCAAATTCATTTCATCCCTAGGAGTAGGTTTCCCCATTCTTTGGCACTGGTCACATCGACTGGTGTATCTTCTTGCATCCTCGTAGAGAGTGGGATAGTAGTACCCAGCTTGCAGTACCCTGCAGGTTGTCATCTTGACTGCAAAATGACCTCCACAAGGCCCATCATGACAGGCCAGAAGGATGTCAAAGACTCCCTCCTCCCTAAAAAATCTCATAAAAATTTGATATGGTCCTAGCTTGAAGAGATTTCCCCCAATCCAAGTGAATGGTGCACTCTTTCTTATAATTTTGCTCTTTTCCTTTAAGGACAGATTTGGAGGGAACTGTGCATCCACTAAGTAGTTGGATATGTCAGCAAACCATGGAGAGAGAACTGAAATAGAAAGTAAATGTTCATCTGGAAACTGATCATCAACCATTCCTTCCTCACCTGCAGGCAAACAAAGTCTAGACAAAAAATCTGCAATTACATTTTCTCTACTAGGCTTATAATCAAACTATTGTAATAAAAGAAACCATCTAATAATTTTGGCATTCACATCAAACTTGTTCATCAAATATTTAATAGCAGCATGGTCAGGATGTATAAAGGTCAGGTAACCAGTGATGTAATGTCTAAATATATTCAAGGAATGGAAAACAACTAGAAGCTCATTTTCAGTCACAGTATAGTTTAATTTAGCCTTGGACAAATTTTTGCTGATGAAATAAATTGCATAAGGAAACTTGTCATCTATCTGGTGTAGAGCTGCTCCTATATCTTTGTCAGAGGCATCAGCATGGATGTGAAAAGGAAGAGCCCAATTTGGGCCTCAGAGTATGGGTGCAATAGTCAACTTGTCCTTTAAGGTTTCTAGGGCCTCTTGGCAACTTTCTGACCAAAATAATTTAGTCCTTGGCCAATATTCCAAAAACGGTGAGCCTACTTTTTCTAAAGTCCTTTATGAATCTAATATATTATCCAACTAATCCCAAGAAACTTCTGACATCCCTCTGCTTCTGAGGAGTAGGGACCCTCTTCACGATAGCATTTTTATTTGGGTCCACTTGCATTCCTTCCTCAGATATTGAGTGACCTAGAACGGTCTCTGCATTCATCAAGAACTCACACTTCTTAGGACTAAGGGATAGGTTCATTTCAATGCATTTATTTAATACTTTCCCCAAGTTAGAGAGAGCCTCCAGAAAATTACACCTATAGGGAGTGAAATCATCCATATAAATTTCTACAAAGTCATGGACTAGGTCTGAAAACATGCTCATAACTTCCTTTTGAAAAGTGGTAGGGGCATTACATAATCCAAAAGGAAGGACCCTTTAAGAAAAGGTACCCCAAGGACAAGTGAAGGTTGTTTTATCTTGGTCCTCTGGGCTAATCTAGATCTGATTGTAACCACTAAATCCATCCAGGATAGAGAAGAACTTCTTTCCTACAACACCATCCAAGACTTGATCAATGAAAGGTAGAGGGAAATTGTCTTTTTTGGTGGCTTTGTTTAAATCTATGTAGTCCACATAGATCCTCCATTTTCCATTCTTATTTGGGACCAAAACTAGAGGAGGCACCCACTCACTATCTGAGATGGGGTAAATGAACCTTGCGTCCAACAACTTCTGCAGATCTTCTTTAATTATGTCTTTAAGGGCTAGGTTCATTCTCCTTTGAGGTTGGAGCATTGGCTTGCAACCTTCCTTGATGTAAATTTGGTGAGTACACACCAAAGGGTGCACTCCCTTAATTTCCTTATAACTCTAGACAAAGGCATCTAGATGCTCCCTTAGCATGTCACATAACTCCTTTTCCTAATGTGCAGAGAGAGAGGGGTTGATTTTCAATGTTTTAGCTAGACCAAATTCAATCATCTTGACATGAGTAGGACTTGAGTCAGCTAGTTACAAATCCATCCAAGGGTTGTCTTTAGCTTTCTTTACTAACTCATTAAGGGACATGGTGTTGGGGGTTTGATTCTGGAGGATTTTATCAATCAATTCATCTTCATCATGTTGTCCCCCTCCTATAATAGCATCTAGGGTATAGATTGGGTAATATGTGGCAGAGTAGACTTCATCTTCCTCCTCCTCTTCCAACCATAAAGGTAAGTCATTCTATAGATGTTTGATTAGGAGGGTACAAGACTAATTTTTTGGAAAAAATACCCATTTTTAATGGTTATATTCCCATCCTTGCAACTTATATAAGCATCAGTAGTCGCTAGCCATGGCATTCAAAGGATGATAGGATAACCATTGAACTTGGTCTTAGGTTTGAGAACTAAGAAGTCAGTAGGGTATTCCCAGGAATCAATGGAGACCATCACATGCTCAACAACTCCCTCAAGAGCTACTGTGGATCTAAATGCAAGCTATAAGACTATTGTGGTCTTCCTTAATGATCCTTGGAGATTCCATTCAAGCATAGTCTCCTTAGTCATCACATTGATGGCAGCCCCAAGATCAATCAAGGTATGGGGGACAATGATACCATCGATATGCACATCTACCACATGACATCTAGGGTCTAGATACTTTGGGAAAATCACTCTTGCCAACATTAAGTCAGACAGTTGTCCAATTAGGGGTGTCTTTCTTTCTACTTCCAAGATGTTTGAAACATTTCTCCTTGATTAGCTTATTGTAGATGGGGACATCTTTGATAGCTTGGAGGAATGGGATTTTAACACACAAGTTTTTCAATTCACTTAGAAGTTTAGTCTCTTCTAGGATGTGCTAGCTAGGATGGATTAATCTCTTAGGAAAAGGAGGTGGATTGGCTTGAGGAACACTCTTTTCCTTTTCCTCTTCAATATCCGCAGGTTGAGATGGATGTTGATTATCTGGAAGCACTCTTCCAAACCTGAGGTTGATTTCTTGAATTTCCACAACATAAGTAGCGTAGGATGTCTCTCCATTATAGACCTATTGTGCCTACTTTTTGTTCAAGTTCGGATTTGGATGAGCAAGCATCTAAGGTTGCTTAGGTGGAGCAGGGTGAAGAAGTTGTGGATGAGATGGAGGTGGACGCAGTAAGGCTGTAGATTGGTTGTATGGGGCCTCCACCCCTATGATGGTGTATTCCACTGAGGTTTTGGGGGATCATATGGCTTAAATGACTGATTGGCAAGTTGGGAATGGTATTGAGGTGCAAAAGTCCACGGAGAAGGTGTGGACCATGAAGCATGAGAAGGAGGACACCAAGGGGGAATGGATGCATTATGTTTAGGGCTGTAATATAAATAGGACACCCCTTGCATGCCTTGTTGGTATGGTCAAGGTCCTTGAGGCCTCCTTTGGCTGATATAGCAAAGTTTTTCAGTCACACCTTCAGTTTCTTGATACACATATTTCAATCCTGGCAGAGAAGGACACTTTTCTGTGGAGTGGTTCTCCTCATGGACCGAGAATATCTCTATAAGATTCAATGGGCATTCATTTCTAGGGTGCCTCCTAGTGCATCTATGGAAAAATACAACTAAGGCTCTTTCAGCTTCCTCTTGATCTACATGGTGTCCATTTGCACAGAAATGGTATGCAGCATTTCACCCTTAAAGTCTTCAAACATGTTCCCAATTTCAATTTTAATGGATGCGTTGGAGGAGGATAAACTAGCCAAAACTTTACCAGACCTACCCTTCTTTCTCGCTGCCCTAAAATGATTTTTGAAAATTGTCTTGATATCATCGTAAGATAACTGGTAGATGTCCCCTCCCGACAGCATGTTTAGGGTTTCTAGGAGATCTTCCATGTTCCCGCTAAGAAGGACTAGCTTGAGTGATTCAAGATCGAGGGTGCATCTGGCCCTTTTGAAGTTGAGTTGGAACCTTTCCTCATAATCTTCCAGATAGTCATCATGTCCCAAGGTCATTCTAGAGATTTCCTCTTTGATGTCTTTGGACCTACAATAATCCTTGTACTTGTTGTTGAAGGATTTTTGCATTTGAGCTTGGGTAGTGATGTTTTCCCCAAGTAAATCCATGAACCAGAACAGGGTTGCATCCTTAAGGGTGGATGGGAACAACTTCAACTTATGGTCCTCAGTGGTATAATCATAAGTTTTGCAGATGACAACAAACTCAAACAAAAAGGTATCAGGGTCCTTATAGGTTAATCCATGGAAGTGAGGAAGGGCAGAGGGTCTTATGCTTTTCATCCTACCATCTCCATTAGTTTCTCTAAAGGGAAAGGCCCCTTATTTATGTTTTCAGCTCCATTTATGTTTTCAATTCCATTTCTATTTTTAGCCATGGTGTAGGTTGGTGGAATGGTTTCTTCTTCTTCTTCCCCAATAGGCTCTTCAAAGATCTATGGTTGATCTCATAATGGGTCCTCTATCTCACAACCACCAAAGAAGAGGGAAGGTTGGTTGTTTGATGGTGTGGGGTTATTTGGCAAAAAAATTACTAAGTTGTCTCTACTCCTACAAGGCATGAAAGAAAATTGTTTTTTTTTTCTTTTAGGGCTTTTTTTCAAAACTACTTGCAGAATGGAAAGAAAGAAAAAATTGAAACTATCTATTGAATGAAAAACAAAAGAAAAGTTGGAATTGCATCTATTTATTGAATGTCAAATAGAAAGGAAAGCAGGAATTGCATCTACCTAGACACCTACCTAGTAATATCACCAAAAAGTGATGAGCCCCAGTATTGCAGCAAGGATGTTACAACTCCTAGGGTGACCAAATTTACTTTATCAACCTGGGGTTCCTACAAACTTGGAAGTGATAGTACAATATGTACAGTAGATGCAACAGTCTACTCTTTATCACTTCTCAACTCGGGTGATAAACCACTAGGGTTTTTCAAATGAGTCTTATATTTACTAGAAGGAGGCTGACTACTAAGAGTGAATGTAAAGTTATGTTAATGCAAAATGTAAATGCTTTCCTATGTTAAGCAAATGAAAGTATTCAATAGAAATTTCTATGAAATGACATGAAATTATGTAGCTAATAATTAACACACAGCAGTTGCAAAAGAGACCTAATTTAACCTTGCATTCTATCATCTAGTTATCTAGACTAAGTAAGCATGGAAATGATCCTAACATTTCTAAGACTGATGTATGCATGCACTAGCTAAATATTTCAAAAAAAAATCTTTTGGTTTTCAATTTAGAAATGTAAATGTTAAGCTAAACGAGATGATATTTTGGAGGGGAGGAAGCTATGGGAAAACTAGCCAAAATTGTCATTAAGGGGTATGGATGTCAATTTGAAGGCCTACCCTAGGCTCTGATCATCATTTGTGCCCAAAACAATCTAAAAGAGGCTGCTACAGGGTTTCTTGTAGTTGCTACATGTTACAGGGAAAAGTGTTTATATAGAACTGCTCTATCCCACTAACGTGTGACAGCTGCCTTAGAAACAAACAGAGAAAATCTACCTTCGTTTTTCCTTTATGAATTATAGATAGAGAGGAACAGAAAGACCAACCTCTGTCTTGCGCTAATCTCCTGATTTGATTCTTCTCTTCTTTGATAGTCTTTAGCTACCTACTCCCTCACATGCCCAGCTTCACAAAGTACCTGTAAGATCACAGTAGCATAGCACTATACAAAGACATGGATCTATAATCATAAACAATCTAGGATCAGATGTAAATTGACCATACAAATGTAGCAAACATCAATGACACAAGAGCATGGAGGACAACTTGAATAGCTTTTATTGATAAACAAGAAAGAGCCAAGAGGAGTTACAACCAGTTGTTCTGACCCAGCATCAACCTCTCAGCAAGGAAGCCCCTCTTCACCTCATACAAAGCTTAGATCACCCAACAATCTGATGTTTGTCTCAAGAAACCAACAGCAATTCCTTACAATATGCAAAATTCCAGCCTGTGGATCTCTGGGATGAGGGATCCATATATAGATATCTGTAATGGAGATGAGTCAGCTTATGATTTGATTAGTGTCTTCCCTCTGATAGTTCTTGCTTCCACTTGGAGATTGATGATATCTTACTCATCCTTGGTCGAATTCAGAGAGGCAAGTGTCACAGGAGAAGTTTCTGGAAGCTTCCATTGCCTCTCCACCTCGCGGAATGACACTGCCATTTGTCATTTCTCACCCATCGCACCCCATAGAAGGGATTTTTGAAATGAAACGCACCCACACAGTGTATTTAGGTGAGATGCAACGCACTTGGCCAGTGGAGCAGCTGAAATGATCCTGTTTTGACCAATTCTGAGCAGTTTTTCATGGAGAACTTCTGGGAGAAGCTGTAATCTGTTGACCTTGTTCCTTTAGGGGTTAGAACAACACTTTTAGGGACTTAGGAGCCCTTGGTTTATGGACATTTCATGCTTGGGGTTGTAGTGCCCAAAAATGTCTATAACAGTTGCCCCCTAAAGCATGAGGTCGTTAATCTTTTGATGTTGGGTGAAATGCTTTATTATGAGGATCCGAAGTTCTTTCAAGCTGGGAGGAGACCTGTAATAAGATACAATACAATACATTATCTTCATAATATTTTCATGATCTAGCTAAGGCGGGCATTCCCATGCTCAGCTTTATAAATTCATTTTCATGTACATAGGACAGACAATCGTCTGAGTGTAGACTGATGATTCTGATAGAGCCATCATCCTTTTGATTGGATGATTATCTGTGCAGCAAAGATGTACATTTGATGTCTTTATTTCCTTGAATATATATCGCAGCCTGGATGGATGAAACTAGATCCGGGGTCTTCAATCTCGTTCGATCTTCACTCGAAGTACAAGTCGATCCATGTGAAAGTTGTTCTGGAGTCGAATATGGAAAGACATCGCCTGATTACTAGCCAATGATGTAAGTTGTTAACAGGCGCGAGAGAAATCACCGATAATGATAATGACCCTCAAGGTACTGCAGTACAATTCACGTGGTGTGAATAAATGACTTGGCGTTGAACACCACGCAAAATCTTTCGGTCGAAGGCCATTGATGTAAACATGTCTCCGGAAGTGAGAAACTTGCCATTGAGGCATGCAAGCTTCAAAGTACTGAATGGGGTGTTCCTAGATCAACTTCTTGGATAATGAGCTGATGTCGACAAGAAGCGATCCGTCATAGGAGGGCCTTAATGAATCCCACATCAATTACACGGAACAGAGCAAATGATTTTAATGGAGGTGAAAATGATCTGGTGATATAAGGTTCAGGGTGATGGTCATGAAAGAATGGAGTATAAATGTATGGTAGTGGGTGAGACACAGGTGAATTCTCTAAATGACTTCTCTTGAACATATCGACGACACTGATGTGATGGATTGGTAGCATTAACCCCAAATGTGGATGGTATGATGGGACCATGGTGATGTGACCGGTGAATGAAACAACCCAACCCGACTCGGACGCGGAGTGGAAGTGTCATGTTCAAGAGCGACTTGCTACCAATAAAGTTTCTTCAAGTTTTCTTCCCAATTTTCCCCGGTCATTGCTGACCAGTACCTCTTTATTTTTGTCAAGCTTGAGGAGGATAACATATGCTTGTTCTATAATTTGCCCTTCGGGCAAACCCATCACTATGTTTTAACGAGCCTAGCGATAGTGAAACTCGTTCTCGTCTATAGACAAGTTTGTCGCTATTAAAATTTTAACGAGTTTAACAACAAAGATAACTCGGTCCTTTTCAATTCTGAAAAGGAACGTAAAGGTAACTCCAAAGTTCCTTTTTCATCATCTAATCCCTTAAGTCCGAAAAAGTATAAAAGAATATAGAAGGAATGAATTTTCGATACTTTTAACGAGCCGAACAAAACAAGCGCTCGATCTTTTTGTGTAATAATCTCTCAGGACCAAAAAGATTAAAATTTAGAGGAGAGATAGCACTTCCGGTCCCTTTAACGAGCTGGAGAGGCTAATGGCTCGGCAATCTTTTCATATTTTACGAGTCAGTTGAAAAGAGCTTAAAGGAGACTCGTCTTTTGAGGAACGAGTGATAAAATGGGTAGCAACTGATTCCAGGTAAGGTTTGGAATTTTCCAATCACGGCAGTGTTATAAGGATGGCTAGTGAGATCACTCTTCGCAGATGTTCCTCAAAATGGGTAAACAATCAAATGGAGGTGAATGATCGGCCAATGCAAAAGTGGAGGTGATGGTGCAAACACGACCAAGGCTTTAAAGGCTGAAGTATTACATTCACGATGGTTATTTACCGAAAATAGTTCATTTTTTAATGAGCTTAAATGCAGGGGGAAACATTTGCTCATGGCTTATGTTTATTTTTTAACGATCTTGAACTATGTGCTAAAACTGCTCGATTAATCCAGTCGTGTGATAAGAATGTCTCATATAAAATGGCAATTTTTAGAGTTTTGCCCCACATCCTTTCTTTATGCAAGTTAGGAAACGACCAATCCAAAAAACAAATAAATGATCGCTCTTTGCTTGCATGCCAAAAGGCTTGCATGCCCCCAGGTATAAAACAGAATTTCAAGGTTACCCCTTCTTCTTTCCGTTAAAACATTTGTTTTACCGGGAGAGGCCTACCTCTTACAGGTTACCCAAATATTGTTTTATTCACAGCGCAAACAAAACACTTCTTCGGCGATGTTTACCGAAATAGACAAAGGTGAGTGAAGGAGGCTACTCCACTCACGTAACTTTGACAAGAGAATCTTGTTCTAGAATAACCCCCTCTTCCAATCACGGACGAGAGTACAGACTAGTCATATTCTCTCGCGGAAACCTACCCTATACCCGAAGTTTTCCTGCCGAAGCAAAGTAGGGTGCATGCCCCCTGGGTTTCAGTCATGTCCCCCGAATCACTCGCGCTCATCAGGCGGGCGGACTGGAGATTGAGACATTTCTTGCGTGAAAAGACCATTCAGGGATGGTATATGACTATTTTCTCTGTATGATCCTGGAAATGAAAGTTGGTTTACGAGCTTGACCACTCTTCCTTCATGCGGAAAACACATTACTCTAAAGAGTGAGGAGACAGTTGCTCCTATGCAATAAATATAGTCTCGTCCAAGGAGTAGATTATAATCTAGGGGTCCTTGAAATACCATTACGTTCATGTGAACGGTTTTCCCCCTCAATGTTATGGGCACATTGGGAAGGATCCCTAACGGTTGACTGGTTTCTTTATCAAAGCCTGTTAGATTTCTCATCTCAGGCAAAAGCGATGGCGAACCAAGCGCTTTCCAAGTAGTCGAGGAAAGGATACTCACAGAAGCCCCCTCATTTATGATGGTACTAGCCATAACCATTCTATGTATTTTAACAATGATTCGGAATGGTACACTGGCTGGTAAATGGAGTCTGCCTAGTTGATTCCAGTCGAAGGAGACAACTAGGTTGCTTGGAGGTGGGACTGAATAGACGGCTGGGTATGACACTGATGAACTTCCTTCCTGCCGTAAAGGAACGGGTAAATTGCCCCCATGTTCATTGGAGTCTGTGCTTATGAAAATAATTTGGACGGTGTTATCCTTATTCTCTTCGGTGACTGTATCATCTGAAGATGGAACCTCTGAAGGCAAGACCGGGTCAACTGACACCTCGACCTTTTGACTTTCGTCTTGTATGGGTTCAGATGGTTTGTCTTCAATGATAGATGCTTCAGCCGACCACCTGAGTGGGCCAGCTGGATTTTCAACTAGTGACGGACTCGGTAAGAGTTTTTTATATCCAGAAGGAAGTCGTAGCGGTGAAACCAGACGATCGTCCAAAACTCTTTTAGCCTCGTCTAAGAAGGGACAACAGTGGACGGTGTGATCGCCTTCGCACAGTTTACAAGGAAATCTATATTTTCCTTTTTGTCCTGGGGCTTCAATTTCACTAGTCGACGGTGTGTTTTCAACATGATCATCAGAGGTTGACGACAGCAGGTTGTGCAAACAAGGAGACCAGTCCCTTAAGATCCGAGGGATGCAAGGACAATCTCTATGATAGTGGTCTCCTTTGCAAATGACACATGGCGATTTAGGCATGGTCGGTGCAGTGTGTGGATTTTCGCTAGACAATGCTCGTTTTCCCCCATTCGCTTTTGGCTCCTTCTTCTTCTTCTCTTTCTTCTTCTTTTCCTTCTTCTTCTCGGGTACTTGACTTTTGGCTTTACCAGCCCCATCAAGCAAAGAGGAAGGAGGAGAGTAAGAATTAGAGGAAGTAGAAGGTTGGTGGGTAACTCTGGACTCGTCTAGTTGCTGATTTGATTGTTCAGGAATTGCGATTTTCTGAACAACCGATGTTGAGAAGAGCCATACAGGAAAGCTGATTGTCAGTCCTGGAAGCGACAATGTGGCCATATGGGGTGCACCAACATCTCCCCAAGAGGAGAAGGGACTAGGATTTCCTCCAAGGGGAATTCCTTGGTTGGTGGATTCCATTTTCTCAACCCAAGATCAATGTAGGAAAGGGTAATGAGTATTCCATTTAAAATAAATTTTAGACGCTTTGACACAACTTGTTTTTTCAATTTTTAAGAGTCGAGAAAAAACAAAAGATGACTCTAGTCTCCTTCGATTTTTAATGAGCCTGAAGTGACAAGTGCTCAAATGGACCTTTTCTGTTAAGGAGTCTGAAAAGGAACGAAAGGGACTGCTCTGGAAATCTAGGTAGATTACCAAACCAATCGCAAAATTGCAGAATACTTTTTATGGTACGGCAGTCAATCTTCCCGAATGCTGTGTTCAGTGCATTGCGATCGATAGGGCGGCAGACATGGCTTCCTATGGATAAAGTATTAAGCCTATTGGGGTCTCCCAAATTATACTCGATGGTACGTGGGAGCACAAGTCCATACTGGCACTTATCCCCTCAAAGTGGAGGAATCACCCTACCATCAGTGAGAACAACAGTTACCAGGCTTTACAACACCGGAATACGTCTCTAGCCTAGACTTCTAAATGTTGTGCGTTAAGTTCCAAAGCGTTGTTAGATTCATTGAATTTATTTTATAGTTGATCTTGTTTATGAAGTTTGCCTTTCAGGTTCACCACGAGATGTAGATGTAATTCCTAAAATGCAATCTAAGATGATAAACAAACTTTTTATCTTCTTTGTGCAATGAAAATCCTAGCTACTAAGGAAAGAAAGACAGAATGTTTTGACAAAGAGCAAAGAGCACACTCTAAATGCACTTTCCTAAATCAAACCAATCAGACTTTCTATATGCAAATGCACATGCATGTATTTGTTTTCGACTTTCTTAGTATATGAATGCTAAAAAGAAAGTTGATGCACAAATCTGAATTTCTTTTCAAGCGACAAATATCAACAAGTTTCCTTTCGAAATGAAAAATGGAGACGATCACAACACCTTACGATTTTGAAATGAATACTTGTTCTTGACACTAGAAAATTACAAATTCAGACCAAAAACAATAGTAACAGGATAACCGACCATCAACAGCAATCAAACTCTTTCCTACGATTGAAATCGACACTTGCGACAGTTTCAAATCAAAGGAAGACAGTACGATTATGCTACTTTTGCAAAGGAGAACTAAAAATGACTCAACAAACACACAAAAACATCTACAGTTCTTTTGTACAAAGGAGGCGGAATAACATCAAGGAAAACGGGTTTCAAACAGACATATACTGATCACAGGCAGCAAAATTCAAGAATAGAACTGGAAAGAATGAATCACAGAAACCAAAACTACACAGAGCCTAGTCTGATCAGCGCACCTGTAACACAGAGAATTTGAAATGCAGCGCACCTTGTCCACTCGGGAAGTGCGTTGAAGTTCAGATTCTCTGAACAGTACCTGCGCTGGGCCAGAAACGAGATTATGTTTGGGTTCTGGGTCATAGTGTGCAGTTCAGTTCTTGGGTTTTGGCCGAGCAAAAAGCAATCAGTAATGCAACAATCAGGGGTAGATCTAAGGAGGATCTAAGAGCTATCACAAGGGCAATCAGATAGTTTGTGAATCAGTTGTTTAAATCATAAACAGATCTAGTAGATGGATTGAAGTAGCATTTATCTACTTTGCATTTGTTATGGCAAATGCAGTTCGAATGCTACCTGTAATTTTATGAAACAAACAACAAAGAATGATAAACAAACAAACTAATTCTTCCCCAGTGGAGTCGCCATTTTGTTACAGGGAAAAGTGTCTATATAGAACTGCTCTATCCCACTAAGGTGTGACAGCTGCCTTAGAAACAAACAGAGAAAAGCTACTTTCATTTTTCCTTTATGAATTGTAGATAGAGAGGAACAGAAAGACCAACCTTTGTCTTGCGCTAATCTCCTGATTTGATTCTTCTCTTCTTTGATAGTCTTTAGCTACCTTCTCCCTTACACGCCCAGATTCACAAAGTACCTGTAAGATCACAGTAGCATAGCACTATACAAAGACATGGATCTATAATCATAAACAATCTAGGATCAGATGTAAATTGACCATACAAATGTAGCAAACATCAATGACACAAGAGCATGGAGGACAACTTGAATAGCTTTTATTGATAAACAAGAAAGAGCCAAGAGGAGTTACAACCAGTTGTTCTGACCCAGCATCAACCTCTCAGCAAGGAAGCCCCTCTTCACCTCATACAAAGCCTAGATCACCCAACAATCTGATGTTTGTCTCAAGAAACCAACAGCAATTCCTTACAATATGCAAAATTCCAGCCTGTGGATCTCTGGGATGAGGGATCCATATATAGATATCTGTAATGGAGATGAGTCGGCTTATGATTTGATTAGTGTCTTCCCTCTGATAGTTCTTGCTTCCACTTGGAGATTGATGATCTCTTACTCATCCTTGGTCGAATTCAGAGAGGCAAGTGTCACAGGAGAAGTTTTTGGAAGCTTCCATTGCCTCTCCACCTCGCGGAATGACACTGCCATTTGTCATTTCTCACCCATCGCACCCCATAGGAGGGATCTTTGAAATGAAACGCACCCACACAGTGTATTTAGGTGAGATGCAACGCACTTGGCCAGTGGAGCAGCTGAAATGATCCTGTTTTGACCAATTCTGAGCAGTTTTTCATGGAGAACTTCTGGGAGAAGTTGTAATCTGTTGACCTTGTTTCTTTAGGGGTTAGAACAACACTTTTAGGGACTTAGGAGCCCTTGGTTTATGGACATTTCATGCTTGGGGTTGTAGTGCCCAAAAATATCTATAACACTACAAGATTTCTTGTAGTTACTATAGGATGTTCTGGTTTACTACAGGAAACTTAGCTGAAAGCTAGAGGAAGGTACGGAAGGTGAAAGGAAGTGTTGGGAAGGTGTATGATGGTGGAATAAGGTATGGGGGAGGTGCACACTACCGAAGGATCAGCCCAACTCTTCAGGATGATTGGATTTGCTCGAGGTGTTTTTCCACGGTGGATACAAAACAGAAATCTGAATTAGTGATTGGTAGGATTTGACGAGAGGTGGAGAAGACATAGATGAGACTAGTGGAATGATTTCCTCCCTACAGATCAGCAACTCTTGCAGCAATACATATTCATTTCTTCATTTATGCACAACTTTATGTAAATATGGAAAAGATGAGTTGAATGAGGAACTGATTTATTGATAGCTAATGGATTAAATCTATGGAATGGAATGCTTTCTAATCTACAGAATACTCAAGAAACCAAAATGATAATTGCAGGTGATTCTAAGAAATCATTAACAATGATCTACTCAACAAGAAGTCCTAAGCTATGTAATAACCAAAAGATAAATTTATCTTTGGGGTTGCGAGAGTGGGGCTCTCAAATCATGATCCCATGAGGGAGATGAGGATGAGGCCATTGTCACAAGATTTTCTAAAGTCTTTTATTTCACTACTGTAACACTGATCTACTTCTCCAATTAACGGAAGCAAAACTAACCAATCATTCAAATACTTATAAATTAAACAAAACATAGATAACTTCAGCAGCTAATCTATGACACTAATCTAAGGATACATGTACAAAACGAGGAACCTCTAATGCTAGGGCTAGGTTATAACTAAAGAGCTTTAGCCCTCTAATTCAACTCAGTTCTGGATCAAAGAAACCCTTTTCATTATCACCAAAATGTCAAAAATAACATGAGAATAATAGTCACAATATCTTAGCTCGAAATTGCCTCTTGGCTACAATAAAAAGTTGAATCCTAATGAGGCCCTAGGCCTTCTTATTTATACAACTGAAGATACCAACAAATTCCTTAAAATTAGGGAGGCTTGGCTCCCAAACTCGAGATTGACTTGTCTTCAACTATCATTGGCTTGGCTTCCAATGAACTTGGTGGGCTTGGTTGCTTGTAACTCCGAGCTGATGAGATCTGGTGGAGGAATCTTTGAGTGATTGAGGAGTTAAGGAGGGAGACCCAATCTCCTAAAATCCATCTTTCTTGTCTACTTCAATTTCCTGCACTTAAATTATCCCAAAACTACTCCAAATCCTGCAATTAATGCACATTCGGCCACATGACATAACATCTCACCTTTACCCTTCTCACTAAGCAAAATATAATAGAATATGTCAATAAATGTGAGAAAAGTTTATTTTAATAAGTTGGAGAATGGAATTAAGGCCCATATAATTTACCTATTAATGGGTCTCATCACCTGTTCTGAAGGAATAATAATAATAATAACAACAATAATCAACCCACCAAGTTTTCCCGGAGTTCAAATGTTGTGTTGAATATATAAAGTATTCTCTTTCCATCAGTAATATTATTCACAAAAGACATTCCCACATTGGAACCACAACATGAATGCTCTGGACGCACACAATGTGGATTCCTTACTAGTATATGAGAAGTCGGAACATAAGAAGCTACAACGTTTGAAGAAAGTATTGGTATTTGACATGTAGTTAATGCTTTTTATTGTATTCTTAATGTTGACAAGAAAAGTGTTGAAGCACCACCACAAAGTGAAGCTCCTCCTTAGAATAAAAACGGTCAATATAGTTTGAGGAGAAAAGGGCCCATTTTTGAACAAGAGGTGACGAGACATAATTTAATTGAAGGAACAATTGTTAAGAAGGATCTCACCATCAGTCAAACCTGTTTAAAATGCATAGAGTAAGTCTATAAACAAAACTACTTCTAAGAACATTTCCTCCAACAACAAAAGTAAGTCCATCACTCCGGAAGTGTTAAACAAATCTACTCATGTAGACACTTCAACAATGAATGCTAAAGATGAGACAATTGAGTATAACATAGTTAAATACTTGAAGAGAGCTCGAGCTAATATTTCCATCTTTGATCTCGTGAAGGTAGCATGCCAACATGAACTACTAGTCCAAGCCTTTTCACAACCTTCGCTAGGTAACAAAGCTTCTACCTCTCATAAGGTGTTTGGTAATTCTCCTAGTCCCCTTGAATCTTTAGTTAATGTTGTAACATTAGAAGCTAACACTCTTTGCGCTTCATTTTTGTTAACGTTTGAAATTTTGTAATTACAATGTCCATAGTTGTTTAGTCGATTATGGTGCATCTGTGAATGTAATTCATTATTTTTTTCCAAGAAAATAATGCTAAATGGAAAAAATCTGATGCACAAATCCTTCAGCTGGACAGGTCTATTTTCCAAGCTATTGGTGAAATCAAGAATGTTCTTATTTGATTATCATCTGATCAACAAGTTCACCAATGTATAAATATTGTAATTGTGTACATCCCATAATCTATGGCATACTCGTTAGTAGAGACTTGCTTATAAAATTGCAAGGTTGTTTTGCTATAGACTGGTCACGTTTATGGCTTCGATACAAGGGCAGAAATAACTAGATTTGAAGGAAAACTGAGCCATACATGAAACACATTGTGACACCACTTGAGGGCCACAATTAGCTTGTTACCTTTGCTGATTCAATCTTTGGAAATAATTTCCTAGAAATCGACCACAAGTGTTATCAAGAACAACCATCACACATCCCAGCGGATACACAGTTAGAGCTCCTTCCTTGTTCTCCAGTTGGTGCAAATGAATCTTGTGATATAGATGTAGATAGTAATAGTAATTATAGTATTGGAAGCATCTTAGTGGCTAACAATATTTAGACTTTATATTTTGATGGTTCAAAGATAAAATATGGCTATGGAGCCAGTTGTGTACTTATAGACCCATGTAATAAGAGGCATGTCATTTCATGCCATTTGGAGTTCGATTGTACAAATAATACTTACGAATATGAAGCACTCATACCTAGATTAAAGAAATCCATTGATATAAAGGTAGATATTCTCAAGGTAATTGGTGACTCAGAGGTGGTCACTCATCAAGTACGGAATACTATCCATTGCATTTCATTTAATCTTAAAAACTACCAACAGTAGGTATGGCGTTTGATTAATTATTTTAAAAATTTTAATATCACTTTTGTTCCTAGGCTTAGAAATGTCACAACAGGCGTATTATGAAATGCATTTGCTAAGATGATGTCATTCAAAAATGGTTTTTCTATTGAAATTATATATAAACCATATGTGCCTGATAACGTCATTATTGTTTATTTTTTCAATGACGACCAATAGATACTTCACTTTATAGCTAATATGGACATACTCAAGGATGCTTCCATAGAAGAGGATGAGCACGAAAAGGATTTTTAGGAGGCATCTAATGAGACAAAAGGAAATGATATGCCTAAAGGTGTCGTGTCCCTGAAGAAGCTATATGACCTACAAATCCGATTTAAAGGATTGATCAATACAAAGACTCAGAGTTCAAAGTTATCATCTGAACAAGTCAATCTAGTAACTCAAGAAGATTATTTCACCCTGAGATGGGAAATAGAAACTAGATTAGAAGCTCATTACATCAGTAGAAAATTAATTCACTGAAAGATGGAAAATAAAAGCTAGATAGATTCCTTATATAGATGAAACTCATCCAAGTGGAAAATAACGGCTAGTTAACTTGATCCTCATCAAAATAATCTCCAACGTCGATAATAATTTGATATTCCTTTAATATCCATCGTTGATATTTTTATTTTGAGGAAAAAATCGAGTTTCTCTTGAAAACCATTTTTTATTAATCCAAAAAATAATATTTTGGATTAATTTCCTTAAAATTTTAACTTTGACTTAACCACCAAGGTCCAAGGGCTCAAATTTTTTTAAAATGTCCATTTTTCCCTTGGTGGAGGGCCTCAAAAAATTAAGTTATTTTTTACCGACAATTTTTTATTATTTTCCACTTGGAGATAAATTAATTTTTCTATAATTATTTTTGACTGAAAATTAATTAATTTTCTAGCTTATGATTTTACTTTATTTTATTTTAGTTTGCCAGAAAAAATGATTAATTGACTCTAGAGGGGATTTAATTATTTTTCCAACATCAAATATTTTAGTCATCGTGTCTAACTATGAGGGACCATGAGCTAAAATATTTTTTTTACATCAAGATATTACAATTTAATTCAACCCTTAGAAGGGGAACTACACATTGAGACCATACCCTCAAGATACTACACAATTTTGTAACACAATATGATCTAGTATGAAACCAAGTGTACTTATAATAAAATAATTTAGCCATATTTTCTAATTCTAAGGGACGATGCACTAAAATTATTCTTAAACACTTTTACAATAGACTCGATAAACACTAGGACTAACCTAAGACATTGTCAAATAATTCCAACCTAGATTTGGGGTTATAGTTGGAAGAAAAACTCTATCTATTATCTATGTTTACAAACATACATGATTTTGGGAGGTTAAAAAAATTCCTACGATGAAATCCTTTGACAAAAATCATAGGCTTACCTAGGTGTAATTACGTGACTCAATGGTCATACTAGCACCATTTATAATAAACTTTTGCAGAATTTGGGTTTACAATGATAATATTGAAAGTTGCATGATGACATCGTTCTAGAAAAAAATGATTTTCTACTTTGTACTTTGCTTCCTGGAATTTTGACAAAGTGTGGTCAACATCTGGCTCTAATTGGGGACATGCTTCTTCGCTCGAAAGAATGTGAGAATTCAGAATCCTGTATCCAAGAAAACAAAGTAACATCAACTAGATATATGCTCAAGATCAAAATCATCATGTATACATCATCAAAAATATATAACATTCGTTGGAATAGATAAACTATTCTAACACATGAAATATAAAGACATAAAACTTAAATGCATGAAAAGGAAGCTAACTAATGACAGAAATGAAATCTTATCTAAGAGAGTAGGGTTAGAGAAATTGTACAAAGATGCCCTATGGCATCAGATGTCATCCTTGTGGCTCAATCCAAAGAATATTTCTACTAATAAATGAATCTATAGGTTTCTTGTCAGACATCCCCTGTTGAATTTTTACCCTCTTACATTGATGAAGGCTCATGTCATTGCATTGTATATCTTTGTCAAATATTATCCTTTTCCTTTTCTTGTTTTTGATATGAGACAAAAAATAATCTTGGGCTAGATGGAAGAATTTTGTTACCACTGCACTATAATTTGAAGGATGTCTCGGTGCTACAACTTCTTCATTTTTGGCCTTTTCAAATCTTCAACATGATACCTTCATTACACTTCCCTATATAACCTTAATTGTACCACCAGTTATTGCAAGAATAATAGTGTATGATAAGTCCAACTCAACACATCCTCCGTGATCATTTGCAAACTTTCTTGATAGAAGCATTCCCAATCCATCCGGCACATTTATGATAGCAATATCCATGGTGATTATTCTTTATGGGTAATTAGCCAAAGCTACCTGCAAGTCCTTGATAACACCCAAGACTTAAATCTTCTTTGAATCAATGCGATAGATATTATGATAAGGCCTTGATATTCTTAAGTTCAATTGGTCCATGACTTTCTTAGTCATGAAATTAGTTGAGGCCCTTGAATCTAGCATACAATTGAGAAGAAAGAAGTCATTAACTTCCAAGGTCAAGAAGAAAGGCTTATTATCTTCATTTGTCATGTAGAAATTTAGATCCTTTAACTCAATTTCTTCATCTTTATGGTGTGTATCAACCTTATCCTGCCAAGATATGCCCACAACTTTAAAAAATGCAACTCTTTGGGATGGAATATTAAGAAGCTCTAAGATTGGGACAGATATTTTAGCACTATTTATGCATGATACCCAATCCATGTTTATCCCTAATTGATGATTCTTCGATGTAACCTATTGCATAATTTGATTCTAATCATTACCTTTCTTTTGATAAGAATAACCTTCACTTCTAGCAATTTCCATAATCTTATCTAGAGATGGTGTTTCACCATACATTTGTGTTATAGGATCTTTTTCATCACTGAAATTATTGATGGTGAAAGATGAAGAGATAAATTCCTTACAATCATTGCCCCTTGAAGATTTTGATTAATATTATTTACTTGTTCACTCGTTTATTAATCTAATATTCTTCTATAGATGGCACATGAGCTTTCTTCATGGAATCCTTCACAAGGCCTGCAGAATGGTATGTGCTGATCAACAATGTTTGTATATTCAAGTGGATTCGGTGTTCTTTTCTAGTTTGGATGATTCTTCCTTGGCCATCCATTATTATTACCCCGATTATTATTATTATTTCTAGGGTGCATATTTTGAGCTTGATTTACTACCATTTGAATTAGCCTAGATTGCATGGAAACATCACTTTAGCATGTTCAACTCGCATTTCCTTGATCATTTGGGTTAACTCTTTAATAGGATCATGTTCTTATTTTACCTCTTTCCCTTTAGCTTTAGCTAGACCTCTTTTGGAACTAGGAATTTCAGATTTTATATATCTTTCTTATCCTTTTCTAATTCCTCAGTTATGACTTCGGAAGCAACTAAATTGGTTAGTTTAGAAAGACTCACCTCATAAGAGGTATCAATAACAAATGTATCAACATATTTCTCTAACAAATATTTATCAGTTGGCTTGTAGTCTTGATGCATTTCCTTGACAATGCCATTAAATTTTTTGTTGATGTCTTCAATCATTTCATTTTCATTCTTCTTTTTGGTGTTGATAGCCTTGAGTAAGTATTTCCTTCTATTTTATCACCATACTTGTCTTTAAATGTGGTAATGAGAGCTTGCAAAGAGTCGAAAGAACCATTGGGCTTGTTCATGTACCATTTCATTGCATACTTCTTTAGAGAAAAAATAAAAAGCTTCATCTTAACATCTTCATGATTGTGTTCAACTCTACTACAATGATTGACCAAGAAGGTTGAGAATGCAATAAGATTGTTGAAAATGCAACAAGAAAATCTTGATTTAATTTTCCCTTGAATTAAATTAGGATAAAATTTGTAATTCCACGTCACAAGACAACTTGTATGAGTTGACTAAGTTAATTTCACTTAGTTGGATCAGTTAATTTGAGTTAAGGGTCTAACTTGAG
This sequence comes from Pinus tabuliformis, assembly GCA_031772625.1. Lineage (NCBI taxonomy): Eukaryota > Viridiplantae > Streptophyta > Pinopsida > Pinales > Pinaceae > Pinus > Pinus tabuliformis. Next base: position 563,597,197 of record CM062813.1, read on the forward strand.
TCATGTAGAGTGGCTCCTACACTATAGGATCCCTGGTTGAGTTTATTTTGAGTTGTAATTAATTAATTCAGTTTAACTGAGTTAAATTCAGTTAAACTAGTTCCAATTGTTGGAGGAACTAGTAGGAGGTCTATCATAGGGGTACAGCTTCAGTGTTCAACTAGTTAACTGATAATTTAGCCATAAATAACTTATGCATGTTTGACATACGAGTTACCCAGCTGATATTTGAGTTCAAGGGAAGTGTATTATCAGTTGTATAATCATCCAAATTATACAAGTGGTGCATGCGGTCAAAGGAAGGCCTATTATGTATTGTGTATTTGTGGATGAGGAAGTTCCCTAATTAAAAGGGGCTAATTCCCAAGGAAACAACGCAAGGAAATAGGGATTTGGGAAAGCATAAAATTGGTTAAGTATTGGCTAAGGCTTGTCTAGGAAGTAGTGACACAGATAAAGATAGTGCAAAGGTTGCTTAGGCTTGAGAAAAGCATTGTAATATTCTCATATTTTTCTGACTAATGCAATATACAAATAGCAAGGGTTTCTAGCTATGGATTTACCCAAGAAATCATTATGTAATGTGTTGATTGAATTCTTTCTCTTATGTGCTTCGTGATTTCGCAATCGTTAATTTTTTCCATAGTTGGTAGGGTATATTCAAGTCTATTGTTTTAGTAAATTAAAATTATCTTCTTGAATCTACAAGGAATTTCTACATGGTATCAAAGTTGAAATCACAATAGAAGAGAAGAATATGAGTTTGTCTTTGCAAGAGCAATGAGTTTTGCATATCTATTCTCTAGAGCTAGCAGCACGATCGTAATGGCATTCTATGGTATGAGGCTGAAGTATGCCCGTTAGGGTAGTTTGAATTACATTGCTTGGAAGAACCGAATGGAAGCAGTCATGGAAGATAATGGATTCAAGTAATACATTGATAGAAATGTTTTGAAACCAACAGTTGCAAATGCACAGAATCTGTCAAAGTGGAAGAAGAATGTACCCAAGGCATGAAGGATCTTACTGGAAGGAGTTTGAGACCATATTATCTTGAACCTCCATAGGAAGGAGACTCCATATGTAATGTGGAAGGCCTTGATAGACTTGTTTCAGAACAAGAGTGACCACAAGAAGCTTGCACTAAAGGACAAGCTTCATAAAATCAAGATGGAGAAAGGTGACACAATACCACAGTACTTAAGCAAGTTCACCCAATGTCGGGATGAGCTTGGGAGTGTTTGTGTTATAGTTGTTGAAGATGATTTGGTCGTACTAGCACTTCTAGGCCTTCCCAAGAGTTGGCACAGCAACAAGGATTCAGTAAATGGGAGGGAGAAGCTACCAGAGTTGGAGCGTTTATGGTCTGACTTTGTGCAAGAAGAGATAAGGCAGAACACCAAAGATGGAACCTCATCCAAACATGATGACGAGGAGAATTGTGCCTTGGCTGGAAAGGCAAAGAAAGGGAAAGGGAATAAATCCCAATCCAAAGGATATTTTGGTCAAGTAGGAAAGAAGAAGGACTTTTCGAAGATTAAATGTTTTCATTGTCATGAGCTTGGATGTTATGCCACAAAATGTCAGCACAAGAATGTCGGAAAGAATCCCTCAAGAGGAGCGGTAGGTGAAGCTCTTGCTTCAAAATTCGAGTTTGATTTCACCCTCATTGCATGCATGCTGACATTGGTTATGGGCAGTGTGTGGTATCTGGATAGTGGAGCCTCATTCCATGTGATCATAAACTAAGAAATTTTAGCTACATGGAGGAGAAGGACCTCCAGATGCACATCGATATAGGAGATTATGGAAATTATAGCGCGACCAGCACCGGTACTATTACCATTCAGAGGGATTCTAGTACTCCTCTCACATTAAAAGATGTCATGTATGTTCCAAGCCTTAAGAAGAATTTAGTTTTAGTTTTTATGTTGGAAGACCATGGCTACGATATAATATCTAGCAAAGGAAAGACTTTCCTTCATCACATAGCCACGGGACAAGTGAAGAAGATTAATGTTCAGATGAAGAACCTCTACAAATTAGATGTAGAATATTGTGTAGCATCGAGCACAAAGGTAGAGAAGGTGCATATCCGAGACATTGATGAATTATGGCATAGAATATTGGGCTATTTGCACCATGGAGCTTTGAAGATCATGTAGAAAATTTCTACCAGACTTCACAAGGGTGCACTAGACTAACAAGATACATGTAAAGGGTGTAAATTGGGGAAGTACACCAAAACCACCTTTTATGAAAATAACAATAGAGTGCAAGAGATCCTTGAAAGATTTCACTCAGGTGTGTGTGGATCGTTCTCAATAGCCTCCACACCCAAGCACAAGTATTATGTGATATTTGTATATGATTTCTCACGTAAGTGTTGGATATTCTTCATGTAGAAGAAAGACCAAACATTCTCAAAATTTTGCAATTTTAAAGCACTTGTTGAGAAAGATACAAGAAGGAAAGTGAAGGCTCTCAAGAGCGATAACGGTGGAGAATATGTGTCAAATGAGTTCAAGAACTTATGTGCATCAGAATAAATTCGACGGGAGTTAATAGCACCCCATAACCAATAGCAGAATGGGGTTATTTAAAGGAAGAATAAAAGTATTGTGGGAGTTGTTGAGCGATGTTGCATGAGCAGGGCCTACCATTGCACTTGTGGGATGAATCATGAAACACATCGATATATGTGCAGAACAAGAGTCCTCATCAGATTCTTGGGATGAGTACACCAGAAGAAGCCTTTGCAAGTAAGAAATCATATGTGTCACACTTCAGGTTATTTGGTTCATCAGTTTATTGTCATGTTTCCAAGGATGCAAGGAAAAAGCTAGAACCAACAATAGAGTTGGGCATATTTTTTGGGTACACTAATACACCTCGTAACTATCGGGTGTACTTTCCATCTCAGAGGATGACATTTTTTGTAGATATGTGAAGTTAGATGAATACAATACCATGAGATGTTCCCTTGAGAGGGAGCTTCAGTTGCATGTAGTTGAGGGTCTTTTAGCTCCAAAGGAAGAATCTCGCGATTCTGTGGAGCTGCCACAAGCAGAGGAGAAGAGACTGGAAGCACCCACTCATGTAGAGACATCTAGAGATGGAAGGAAGTGCACCATAGAAGTTAATAGATTGATGCATGATGCTAGAGAGAATGTGGGAGCACCCACATCATAGCATAGGCAGAGAAGGTCACCAGATCGGTACACTGGCTACATGGTTCTATGAGCGAGAGTGTAGAAACTGAGCCATCCTCATTCAAGGAAGAAGTGCAACAACCAGTATGGGTTGATTCCATGGTAGAGGAATATGATTCCATTATCAGGAATAGTGCTTGGGAAGTTTTCCCAAGGCTAGAGGATTAGTCAATGGTAGTTTCCAGGCGGATCTACAAGGTGAAGAAAGAAGCAAGTGGGAGTGTCGAGAAACACAAGGCTAGATTTGTGGCCATGGGGTTCTCTCAGGTGGAGGGAATTGATTACAAGGATACCTTTTCTCCAGTAATAAGCTACTCTTAAATTAGATCTATTCTAGTACTTTCATCGTAGATGGGATGGAAGATACATCAAATGGATGTGAAGACAGCCTTCCTCAAGAGAGTGATTGAGGAAGAAGTGTATATAGAGTAGCTGGAAGGATTTGAGACCTTCGACAAAGAATCGCATGTGTGTAGACTCAATCGAGCGTTATATGGATTGAAATAAGTACCCCATGCTTGGTACACTAAGATCGACAGTCATTTCACCAAGTTGGGATTCACCAAAAGTGACGCAGATGAAAACCTTTACAATATTTTGGTTGAAGGTAAATTATTCATTATAGTTTTTGGGTTGTGTTATACTCTTTCCATGACTATCCCCCATGTACATTGCATCGTGCAGTCCCAGAGGGGGGGGGCGGGGCGGGGTATGTAGCCCCCTTGCACCGGGTTCGGGGTAGTGCCCTAGGAAATTTCTTTTGGAACCTATACTAGGTGGGCGGACCTACCTATGGTTTTGTGCATGGATTTCGCACATGGTTTTGGACACGATGGTTTTTGGTCCATGGTATTTTGTAGATCTAGTCAAGGGAACTACGGTTATTTTCTAATCCAAGGTTAATGGATTGGGGTTTATGGATGCTTCGGTATGTATATTTATGTATTATAACATTGAAAGGAACATAATGAAAAATCAATCTGGTAGTCCCGGTTTTGGGATCTAGGGGAAAATCTCTGTGTATGTATTTTTTATGTTTTATTCTCTCACCACTGTTTATTTTCTGTTTTTAGAATTTGTATGCAGGTAATTTATGTACGAGGTTAAAACTTACATTTGGTATCAAAGTTATTTTGGCTTCAAGGGGATGCCTTTGTTGCTGAGGGGTTTTTTTCTCAAGCCTATGGTAGACATTGTTCAATGGGAGATCTACGGAATCGATTCTTGTGGTGAAATAAGATGGTGAGCAGTGGAAAGATAGAGAACAAGAAATTTAATGGTCAGATTTTTGGGTTGTGGAAACTCAAGATGGAGGATCTGGTGGTGGATAAAGATCAGTGGATCACGGTAGATCCATGTACTAAACGAACAATAATGTCAGCTGAAGACTAGACAAAGTTAGATCGGAAAGCAAAAAGAAAAATATGATTGTGTGTCTCAGATTCAGTATTGTTGAATGTATCAAGGGAAGATTCAGCAAAGGCTTTGTGGGACAAGTTAGGGACTTTGTACCAATCTAAGTCTCTAGTGAATAAATTGTTCCTACAGAAAAATTTATATAACCTGAGGATGAAAGATGGAGACTTGGTGACAGAGCATCTGAATGCATTTAATATTGTGTTAAGTCAATTATTATCTATTGATATTAAAATTTCAGATGAGAATAAATGCATCAATTTGTTATTTTCTCTACCAGATTTGTGGGATAGTCTGGTTGTTACAATAGGTAGCAATGCAACTGTCTTGCAGTTTGATGAAATAGTCTCATCCTTATTGTCGGAAGAGATGAGACAGAAAAATATGGAGGGCCAGAATGGTGATTCCTTGTCTGTACGAGGATGTTCCCAGAACAGAAACAAAAATAATTCCTCAGGTGGGAGATCTAAATCTCTAGCAAAACCTGTAAAGGTGTGCTGGAAATGCAGAAAGGGAGGGCACTAAAAAAGGGACTGTAAATCTAAAGCTCCTGAGAAAAGAAAGGGATCTGATTATGCTCCTTCTGCAGAGGCGAAAACCACCTCAGATTAAGGTGGGGATGTGTACTTGGCTTCTTCTTCAAGTACACATGTAGATCATCATTCATGGTTGATTGACTCAGGCGCATCCTTTCACTTCACTCCCCATAAAGAGTGGTTCTGTGAGTATGAGAAATATGATGGTGGTGATGTATTCTTAGGGGATGAAAGGAAGGCTAGAATCATTGGTTGCCGAAAAGTCAAGTTGAATCTACAAGGTGGAAGGATTAGAACACTTCCAGGTGTTCTTCATATCCCTTCATTGGCTAGAAATTTGATTTCTATAAACAAGCTAGATGATGCAGGTGTAAGAACGGTGTTCGAGAAATATACCTACAAGATGGTTCGGGGAGCACTGGTATTTATGTGGGAGTTCGGATTAGAAAATTGTACAAGCTTCAAGGTAGCATTATTATTTATGGGTGCAAAAGTTTTGTGGTCTCTAGAGAAAAGACCATGCTATGGCATCAAATTCTTGGAAATATTGGATAGAAAGGCCTTCGAATATTTCATCGTAATGTTATGGTATAAGGTATTCCTAATTTGTCTCTAGATTTTGATTTCTATGAAAATTGTGTATATGGGAAATAGAATCGGGTGAGTTTCCCCTCTGGTGGTAAGAGGGAAAAATAGATATTAGAGCTTGTTCACAGTGATGTGTTTGGACCTGTGTTGGTTCCATCACAAGGTAAGTCTATGTACTAAGTATCATTTACAGATGACTTCTCAAAGAATACATGGATATATTTCCTCAAGAATAAATCTAAAGTCTTTGACAGGTTTAAAGAATTTAAGGCTTTGGTGCAAAACTAGACATAAAAGAAGATAAAGGTGTTGAGGACAAATAACAGTGGAGAGTTTTGCAAGAAGGAATTTGAAGAGTTTTGTAAGAAGTGTGGTATAGCACAACATAAGACTACTCCATACACACCTGGGAAAAATGGAGTTCCAGAAAGAATGAACAAGATGTTCATGGAAATGGAAAGAAGCATGCTCATTTCTCTCGGGTTAGGACAGGAATTATGGGTAAAGGCGGTGGAGACTTCATGTTACCTGGTCAATAGATCGCCTTCATCAGTGTCGGAGGATAAGAATCCACAAGAGGTATGGACTCATAAGAAACATTCTCTTTCACATCTAAGGGTATTTGGAAGTGATGCATATGTACATGTTCCAAAGGAAAAAAGAACAAAGTTGGATAGTAAATCTGAAAAGTGCATCTTTATTGGGTATAAGGATGGTTTAAAAGGTTATAAGATTTCGAACCCAGAAACAAGGAAGGTTGTGTACAACCGAGATGTGGTGTTTAGAGAGGTGAAAGATGTTATTAAACATGAATTCCTACCAAAGGAACCTGAGAAGATAGAGTTTTAGCTAAAGGAGGAAGAATCAGAATCTACAGTAGAAGAGGAATCAGAAGATGAAGAGCCACAAACTCCAGCTATGCGAAGATCAGTTCAAGAAAGAAGGTATCCAAAAAGGTATAGTCCATTTTCTTTCTGTTCAAATTTTTCTTTATCTATCGTTGATGATGATCCAAAAACTGTAAGGGAAGCAGTAGATTCAGAGGATGGAAAACTCTGGAACGAGGCCATGTTTGATGAAATGACATATTTGCACAAAAATGAGGCTTGGGATCTAATGGAGTTGCCATCTGGAAGGAAACCCATTGGCAGAAAATGGGTGTTTAAGAAGAAGACAAATGCAGAAGGCAAGGTGGAGAAAAACAAAGCTCAGTTGGTAGAAAACGGTTATTCCCAAGTGCCGGGAATTGATTTTGGTGATATTTTTTCTCCTGTTGCGAAGATAGCTTCTATTAGATTACTTTTATTTGTTGTTGTTGCTCTTGATTTTGAGGAAGAACAGATGGATGTGAAGATAAAATTTCTTCACAGGGATCTGGAAGAAGAGATCTACATGAAGCAACCTGAAGGATTCGTGGTGAAGGGTAAGAATTCAATCACCAAGGATGTGGTATCAGAAATTTGATACATTGATACGGGGACTTGGATTCACCAAAAGCAAAGCAGATCAGTTTGTGTATTTTAAATTAGTTGGTGACCATGTTATGTATCTTGTCTCATATGTGGATGATATGTTGCTACTTGGAAATGACAAAGAAATTATCCAGCATTTGAAGACCTAATTGTCCTCCAAATTCGACATGAAAGATCTTCGTGCTGCAAACTATATTTTGGGCATGGAAATTAAATGAGATCGGGCAAAAAGGAAGCTTTGGTTAAACCAGAGGAATTATGTCGAGACAATACTGTAGAGGTTTAATATGCAAGATAGTAAACCGGTGAAGGTTCCTATTCTTGTAGGTGTAAAGTTATTTGTTGAACAGTGTCCCAAGACACAAGAAGAGGAAGAGGACATGTCACGTGTTCCATATGCAAGTGTAGTTGGTAGCCTAATGTATGCAATGGTCTGTAATAGACTATACATTGCACATGCAGTGGGAGTATTAAGAAGGTTTATGTCAAAACCAGGGAAGGAGCATTGGACAGCAGTGAAGCACGTTTTCAAGTTTTTGCGTGGCACTAGTGATTATGGTTTGTGATATCAAGGAAGACCAGGATTGGACATAGTTTTGGACATCCATGGCTTTGTTGATGCATACTGGGCTAGATATCTGGATCAAAGAAGAACTACAATTGGGTATGTGTTTAACCTATTTGGAGATGCAGTCAGTTGGATGAGTAAGAGACAGTGTATAGTGGCACTTTCAACTATAGAGGCAGAATACATGGCAGCCACTCATGCAAGAAAGGAAACATTTTGGTTGCATAGATTGTGTTCCAGTATGGGGTTAGTACAACGAGCTATAAGGATAGACTATGACAGCCAAAGTGAAATTTTCTTAGCAAAGAACCCTGCTTATCATTCAAAGAAAAAGCACATTGATGTTCAGTATCACTTTTTGAGGGATATGGTTGAGGACAAAAAGGTGTTGCTGCTAAAGGTGGACACTTTGAAGAGTACTGCAGATGCATTAAAAAATTCTATGACCACTGAGAAGTTCTCTTGGTGTAGAGAAATAATGGGCATTGGTGGGCTAGATCAATGACTAAAATCTCTTGTCCCCCCTGTGGAAAGAAAACAACAAGTGGGAGAATGTTGGGTTGTGTTATATTCTTTCCATGAGTATCCCACGCGCTAGGTGCTTCCAGGGGGTCATAGGGGGGTATGCAAGGGGTGGTATTCCCCCTACACGAGGTTCGGGGTAGCACCCCGAGAAAAATTTTTTTGACCCTATATTAGGTGGGCGAACGTACCTATGGTTTTGTGCATGGATTTCGCACATGGTTTTGGGAACAATGGTTTCCGATCCATGGTATTTTTTAGATCCGGTCAAGGGAACTATAGTTATGTTCTAATCTAGGGTTAATAGATTGGGGTTTATGGATGCTTCGGCATGTATATATATGTATTGTAACATTGAAAGGAACATAATGAAAAATCAATCTGGCAGTCCTAGTTTTGGGATCTAGGGGAAAATATTTGTGTATATTTGTTTTATGTTTTATTCTCTCGCCGTTGTTTATTTTCTATTTTTAGAATTCGTATGTAGGTAATTTATGTGCAATGTTCAAACCTCCAATAGTATTATTTTTAGATGATTTGATTCTAGCAGGTGATGATAAGCTGGTCAAATATTACAAAGAGGATCTTGCAAGAGAATTCGAGATGAGGGACCTGGGCCTCATGCATTATTTCCTTGATATGGAAGTATGGCAAGGAGATGAAGAATTGTTTTTCGTTCAGGACAATTGTGCCAACAATATATTGAAGAAGTTCCACGTGGAGAGAAACAAACCCATAGAGACTCCTCTAGAACGAAATTTGAGGAAGGAATATGCTACTTTAGGTGAAGTGGTAGAGGCTACCATTTACAAACAGATTTTGGGTTCACTTATGTACTTGGTGAACACAGGACCAGGCATGTGTTTTTCAGTTAACTAGATTAGTCAAGAAATGGTTAAACCTACCAAACTCTATTCGAAGGCACCTAAACATGTGTTGAGATACCTCAAAGGCACCATTCAGTTTGGTCTTTGGTACAGACTGACAGAGGGAGTGAATTTGTAAGGCTTCACAGATGTAGATTTGGTAGGGAGTCCATCAGACAAGAAGATCACATCAGGGGGAATCTTCAACATTGGGTCAGCAGTAGTTTCCTGGTACAACAGCAAGCAAAGATCAGTTGCACTCAGTTTACTAGAAGCATAGTACATGGATACTAGTCAAGAATATTGTGAGGCTTTCTAGATCAGGAAGATCCTTGTTGGGTTATTTGATCAGCAAATGGATCCTACAGTGATTTACTATGACAATAAGAGTTGTATAAAACTCTCTGAGAATCCATTTTTTCATGATCAATCCAAGCATATTTACAGCTGGTATCACTGTCTCAGATATTGTATGCAGAGGCAGATCATGTTGCTAGAGCACATTCCTACAGAGGAACGGGATGCGGATATCTTGACTAAGGAAATGTCAAGAGGAAAATTTTAGTTCCATAGAGGCAGGATTGGGGTATCTGATAATCCCTTTCTTGTTGAGAGGGACTATTAAAATGCAACAAGAAAATCATGATTTAATTTTTCCTTAAATTAAATTAGGAGAAAAATTGTAATTCCACATCACAAGACAACTTGTACGAGTTAACTAAGTTAATTTCACTTAGTTGGCTCATTTAATTCAATTTGAGGGTCTAGATTGAGTCACGTAGAGTGGCAACTACTTTATAGGATCCCTGGTTGAGTTTATTTTGAGTTTTAAATAATTAATTCAGTTTAATTGTGTTAAAGTCAATTAAACTAGTTCCAATTGTTAAAGGAACTAGTAGAAAGTCTAGCAGTGGGGTGAAGCTTCAGTTTTCAACCAGTCAACTGATAATTTAGCTATAAATAACTCATCCATGTGTCATCTATGAGTTACCCAGTTGATATTAGAGTTCAAGGAAAGTGTACTATCAGTTGTATAATCAACCAATTTGTACAGGTGGTGCATTGAGTCAAAGGCCTATGATGTATAGTGTATTTGTGGATGAGGAATTTCCCTAATTAATGGGGCTAATTCCCATGGAAATAGTGCAATGAGATAGGGACTTGGGAAAGAATAAAATTGGTTAAGTATTGGCCAAGGCTTGTCTAGGAAGTAGTGAGACAGATAGAGATAGTGCAGACGTTTCTCAGGCTTGAGCGAAGCATGTAATCTTCTCATATTTTTCTGACTAATGCAATATAAATATAGCAGGGGTTTTTAGCTATGGCTTTCCCTGAGAAATAATTGTGTAATGTGTTGATTGAATTCTTTCTCTTGTAGGCTCCATGATTTCGCGATCGTTAATTGTGTCTGCAATTGGTAGAGTATATTCAAGTCTATTGTTTTAGTAAATTACAATTAGAAGTTTGAATCTACAACGAATTTCTACAAAGATGGGCTTCAATAATGATGGAATTATTTCCTTGAAATGTAGGAATATTGTCCAAACAAGAATCTAAAAGGCCATGACGATATCCCTGCGCATTGGTAAAGTTGCAAGGGGCATATAGATCCATGATTTCTTATTTGACAAGGTCAAGGAAAAGCAAGTGGATATCAGGGAGGGCTTCTTGTCTGAGAAATATTAAATGCTTACTAGAATGTATTTTTTTAACTGAGCTCTCACATCCTTTTCAGGATTGTGAGCGGGGTCAACCAAGCTAATAGGATTGATTTTATTATAAGCTCTTGTAAATGGATGAATAAATGGAGTCGCCACCCAAACAGGAAAGTAACCAAACGTCCAGTTGTTAAAGGTGCAGATAGCAACCAGAAAATGATGTGGTGTTTTTTAATCAAAGGATAAAAGAGCAGATGATGAGAATGTCATGAGAACAGAGAAAATGTATCCCTGACAATGACGCCAGGAAATGTTTTTGCATTGTCACCTCAAATGAAAATATGAAAAATGGAGAAATTCAAGAACCAAAGATGGTCCTAGAAAATGTTGAAACACTCAAAACAAGAAAATCATCCCCAGCAATGGTGCCAGACCACACTTCGTCAACAGTACGTGTTGCCACTCTCAGTCCTATGTCATCACTATCTCAAGCACATCCTCATAGAGCATGTCCCATCCCACCTTTATAACTCCTAGTAATATTTTTATCAGCCACCTCCATACATCCATCTATCTATTATGGGAAGCTCTCTCTCTCTGCCTCACATCCCTCACGCAGACCTGCGACTGCCAAATATCCTCTTGGATACCTGCCACATCCTCCACCACTTTACGGGGTATAACAATCTATATCCATTCCCTCTGCACCAATCGCTCCTTAGCGGAACCCTCCCAAGATTTCCTATGGCCTCCCCCCATGACCCCACCTGCCAACCTCCCCTAGGTGCACCCATGAGGTCCCACATCTAAAAAATGTTAAATATTAGTACTAGAATGATATATATCATCAACATGTAAATACATAAAATCATAAGTAAAAAAACATGTACACTCATACATGTTAGGCCCCAGGCATCCCCTAGGGGAAACCCCATGTCATGGTCATGACAGAAGTCGACCATCCTGTCATATGGTAACTCCAAGATAATATGTGGGTTGGACAAGAACCAACCCTCGTCCATGACAGTCTAGTAGTGTCGCACCTCTCCACCACTAGCCCACGACATCAAAGGCACTAGCCGCTTAATATGTGGCTCTCTAGGGGGCGTTAGGTCATCATGATGATTCTTTTAAGATCATCATGAATGAACCCCCACATTCCACACTTCGCCTACCATCCCCCCACATCACATTAGACCATCTATGTTCACACATTTATTTTATTCATCCAACACCATGACTAGCCAATGGGTTTCTCACCCTCTGCAGATACCCACCTGCGTCATTAAGCAGGTCATTATATTCTTGGGGCATCCATATTCATGTTTGTACATCCCAAACCACTTTTAACATTATTTTGTAAAGTGTACAAAAATTATTTTGGAAAAGGGTTCTCACTCATATTTTTGTGTCAATTTCCCGACAATAGTCCCTAGTCACCCTTAGTTGGATCTCACATTCCACTCACCTCATACATATCATTGAACATCATTTGTTTATTGATACACCATGATAGTTAAAACATGCATATATCTCCCTTGTACGGCCTCCCGAATCCAGGGGCCCTTCCTTCATAGTTTTGTTTTGACTTTCTCCACTCGTGTTAAAGCTCCAACCTTGGGTTGTTTTCAATATCCCTCCTATCTTATCAGTCTCGATTACAATACCTTTGACCCATAATATTGCAATACCTACGTCATCTTCATATGGATCTCCCATAATCATTTTCCAGACAGTCGATGCTTCCTTTTTTCCACTTCAACACTCATCTTCCAGAATCGAAGCAGTACCTTGGTTTCTCCCCACCTTTTTGGGACAATCTCAGGTGGAACATTAGGGAATCTCATTTCCCATTGACTTCACCGATCCCCCTGATGTTTGACATCAGCACATGTTTTCACATTAGTGGGTGTATCATAATTTATGACCATTGCAATTCTCTCATTTTGTCGAAGACCCATGTGTTTAGATCGCAACTCCTTCAGTAGTGCTTTGTATTTGATGTTGGGGGCACCCATTTCAACTTATTTGATAGATACATCGTTAAGGTCAAGAGTGTTTATCCTCTTTAGTTGATAGCACATCAACCACTACAACACCAATTTGACAAGATTTTCCTATGATTTTGTAATATTTCATTCAAAGTCATCATAACGAGCATGGGACATGCTCACCTCGTATAGAAACTTTTGTATAAACATTTATTCCAAGCATGGTTTTATTTGGGTTCTCAATAATAATAAAAAATTCCCTATCATCTTGACAACAAGTTTCTCTCTCTCAAAATGTCAACAAGACTCATCGTCAAGAACAACAAAATGTGATGTATTTTGGCTATATGTTTTTTCCTAACCCCATACATCAAGGGGAAACTGTTATTATGAAAAAATGGTACACTCGTTTGTAAGCAGCAGATGGAACTTAAATTCAATAAGGAGCATGTACAAATGGCACTTTTTTAGCTAAAAATATCATGGAGGACACAAATTAAAAGGTTCTTATATAGTTTATTATAAAAATCAACCCTTGCAGGGCTCGAAAGACAGTTTGACACACTATCACTATTTTTTCTTTGATATTCATGAGGGTCATATAAATCATAGTCAACACCCCGGGGGATGCATTTCTTGAAATGGACTCAACACCATGATGTGGCAGGGCCAACATTCAAACCTTGAGGATCAAGAAGCCTTAATTGGAGGATGGTTGTAGCTCCCACTTCATTTATGAGCCAAACTATCTCATTTATGAACCAAAGGAGGAAGAGAGTGTTTCAAAATTTCTATAAATGAAAGAGGATGGAGAGCCAAAAACAAGAAGAAGATATATGCATTGTTATTCCACCAAAATTTCTCCAATCAATCAAATATTTCAATGCCAAGAAGATTTGACCATTAAGAGAGTTTATTATTTGCTTCTTTCAGAGAGAAAGAGGTTGCAAAAGAGATTGAAAATGGGAAACCCTTGCTGAGAGCCATTAAGAACCATAGCTCAAAACTCTCTTCAAGTGTCTTTAAATTCTATTTGTAACTCTTCCACTACTAGCAATAAATAAATATGATCCTTTTCCCATTACTTTATTGATTTGTTTTCTTGCATATTTTTGTTTCACATTTTTTAGTTTTGTTTTTTTTCATGCATTTTTTCCATCTGATTCAATGCTTTGTTTGGGTTATATTTGACCACTAACCTCATCCATTGTTTGTGTATCTTCTCGTAGGATTCAACCAACTGCAAGATAAGATAATTTGGGACACTTGTGCTACCAAATTCAACAAACACATATAAACATTTGAAAAATCAAGTATATTCTATGGTGCATGATAAATCAACTTACAGTTGAAAGAAGACATTCAAACAGTAACCCTAATTACATTAAGAAGGTAACTACCAGCGTAAATTTTCTAAGGTGTCTCTGAACTTCTAAACTTCATCTCCATGGTCTAATGTGAATTTTAAAGTGATAATGAATGATAAATAGGTTTGGGTGCAAATTTATAGGTTTTCTAATGAAATTTTCATACAGTTACAAGATGTCCCTACCATTTTGCTACAGGAAATAGCCAAGAGAAATTTTATGAGCTATGTGTGCATTCTAAGGGGTGAAAAAGGTGAAGGAAGGTTGAAGAAGGGTAAATAAATATTTTCCAAGCTCAGGTGCCTCCAATGGATTGGTTCATGCAATAAATAGGAAAAATGAGAGTTTCTCGTAGCTTGTCTGAACAAAAATTAGCTTACTAATAGACAATGGTGGATCCACAATGAAAAGTTGAGTTAATTGTGGCATTTATCTAACCTCTTATATTTTCCTTTTGATTATTTTTTCTCCAACAACAAAATCTTGAGTAGTGATTCATTTAGTAAGAATACTTCTTGTTGTGAATCATTAGAAAGGTTGAGTACTCTATTTGGAAACATTCCTTGAGATCCCTAATATAACTCAATAGTTTTGAATTAACTAGTCCAGCTACTTCTAGAGTTCTGACTTTTTTGGTTGTGATGTATTGACTAGTTCAATTGTGTTTGCACATTTGAATCTTTTTGGTTGTGTTTCATAATGAGGCCTCAATGTAACCTGAAGGGAAGTTCAATTGGTTATCTTCATGTTATAAAGTGTTATGTAAACTAGGAGATTCAAGGTTCAAATCCCCCCCAACTAACATATGTCTGCAAAAAGGGTGTACATAGGCACTGAGAGGTTATATTGGTAGTGATTGAAATTGAACCGATGTCATGTATTTACGAAACTGACCACATTTCCAATTCCTCTAGTTACCAAAAACAAACAAGGAGGCCTCAATGTCATGGTTAGTGTTTTCTACTATTTCATGGGTCACAAAGCTAACAAAGTAACGGTTTGATAAAAGTATGAGTTTCAACACTTGAAGCCAACACTAAGCATGTTGTACCTTTCTTTGTTATCATTTAACAAGCTTATACTAGTTTAGGAATCATTGCTAGATTGTATTAGGATCCCACAAGTGTGGAGCATTGAAAATCACTTTACAGATATCCAAAAGTACTCAAAATATACTCCATAAACATAATAAACTAAGGCAGAAAACTACATAAGCTTATACCAATTTAGGTGTCATTGGTAGATTACATTAATATCCCAAAAGTATGGATTATTGAAAATCACTTTACACATTTATGGGATACGAAATTGTGCTTTTTGCTACAAAATTACCCTACTTTATATTTTACCAATCCACCTCTTTTCACCTTATATTATCACCAAAAGTTGTACATACATTGTGGGCATCTCAACATATGAATTTCATATTTACTAGTTCTCTTACTATCATTTTTAGACTAGAGCTGAGAATGTTTTGAGAAATGCTTTAATATGTTACATATGTATGAATAAGATGGACACTAACTCAAATGTTTACAGAAGTATAGCTATGAACCAATAGATGTCATGTGACCAACAATATGTTAGCAGTCGTAAGGGAGGCATAGATAGAATATAAAGAATTCACTCGCATGTCATAAAAAGGAAAGTGATCCCAAATCAAGCATATGCAAGGAATATGGTGCATATGGGTGTGGTCACTTGTATGTTTTTATAAGGATGTTGCGTACAAATCCAATTCTAGTTGGTCCATTATGGGGATACAGTTCAATTCCAAGGAAAGTGTTCATTGTCCAATGGTTTATTATGTTTCCAACTAAAGTTTTTCCTAGAATCAATTTGTTATATTTCCTCTCATTCTAAACATTTGATGTTTCATGTGATAATTTGTTAGTTAGAAACTTCAGATTATGAAAAGTCTATAGAACAATTGTCAAGGCTTAGATTCCCATCTATTTGCATAAATATATACACTCTGATATACAGTAGAGAGTATACTTTGTGTGGAAGTATGCTATAATTTTGAGTTCTCTTAATATAATCTCCTTCACGTGGATGTTTTTGTAGATTTTTATTGTAGATTCAAACTGCAGATTGTGATATGCTAAAACAATTGGCTTGAATCTACTCTACTCATCAGCGGAAACAAAAATTAATCGATGAAATCACGAAGTAGAAAAGTAAGAATTTAAATCACACATAACACAATAATTTTTGGGGAGAGACTCAACTAAAAACCCCTGCTATCTGTATATTTCATTAACCAAAAGATCTAAGAAGAAAATATAATGCTTGTTCAACTCGAACAATCTATACACAAGTACAATTTAACTCACTGCTTCACAAACCAGCTCAAGCCAATACTTAGCCAAATATGTTTCCTACCAAGCCCCTACTTCCTTGCCCTATTCCCTTGGGAATTAGACCATATTTAATTGGTAAATTCGTCACTCATAATTTTACAATCCATCTGTAGGCCTTCGCTGATTGCATGCATCATCGGTTTAATTTAGATGATTTTAAAACGGATAGTACATTGTCCCTGAACTTAAATATCAATTGGGTCTTCCTATGAACTAACATGCATGAGTTATTTTTTAGTGAATTATTAGTTATCTGATTTATCACTGCATGTGAATTATCAGTTATCTGATTGATCACTGCATGTGAATTAAATCCAATTTAATTCTCTTGACCACTCACTAGTTCCTCCAATAGTTAGAACTAGTTTAACTGAATTTAACTCAGTTAAACCGAATTAAATAATTACAACTCAACAAGAACTCAACCTGGGCCCCTAAAATTTAGGGATCACTCTACATGACTTTAGAAATACTTCCAACTGGAATTTACTGAACCAACTAATTCAACTTAACTTAGTTAACTGCTACAAGTTGCTATGAGAATAGAATTACAATTTAACTCCTAATTTAATTCAAGGACAAATTAAATTAGGATTTTTTTGTTGCTATTTTTAACACTCTCTCTCAACAAGAAAGGGATTATCTGCTACCCCTATACTGCCTTTTTGAAACTCGAATTTGCATCTTGACAATGCCTTTGTCAAAATATTTTCATACTACTCTTCTGTAGGAATGTACTCCTGAAACATGATACTCCTCTGCACACAATCTCGCAGATGTTGATACCAGATGTCAATATGCTTGGACCGATCATGAAAAATTGGATTCTCAGAGAGTTTGATACAACTCTGATTGTCACAGTAAATCATTGTTGGATCCATCTCCTAACCAAACAAACCAACAAGGATATTCCTCATCCATATAGCCTCACAAGTTGCTTGACTAGCAGCCATGTACTCTGCTTCTGTTGAACTGAGTGCAACTAGTATCTGCTTCCTGTTGTACCAAGAAACTATTGTTGACCCAATACTGAAGATTCCCGCTCATGTGCTCTTCCTGTCGAATGGACTCCCTACCTAATCTGCATTTGTGAAGACTTGAAGCTTCACTCCCTCTGTCCATCTGTACCAAAGACCAAATTGAGTGGTTCCTCTGAGGTATCTCAACACATGTTTGGTTGCCTTCCAATACAGTTTGGTTGGATTGACTAAGCTGGTTAACTGCAAAACACATGTTCAGTCGTGTGTTCACCAAATACATAAGTGAACCCACAAGTTGCTATAAATAGTAGCCTCCACTACTTCACCTAAAGTAGCATCCTCCTTCCCCCAGTTACCTGCTAGAGGAGTCTCCATGGGTTTGTTGCTTTCCATGTGGAACTTCTTTAGTATCTCATTGACATACTTTCACTGATAGAAAAAAATTTCCTCATCTCCTTGGCATACTCCCATACTAAGAACATAATGCATGAGCCCCAGAACCTTCATCTCAAACTCTCTTACAAGATCCTCTTTGCAAGATTTAATCATCTTCTCATCGCCTGTCAGAATCAAATCATCAACATATAAAAATATAATCAACAATTTAATTTCAACCACAATATGGTAAAGGTTTGCATATGCTTCAATTTTGGTGAAGCCCAAACCGATGAAATAGTTGTCAATCTTGTTGTACTAAGCATGGGGTGCTTATTTCAGTCGATACAGCGCTCGCTTGAGTCTGTACACATGTGACTTTCTGTTGAACTTCTGAAATCCCTTTGGCTACTTAATATACACCTCTCCATCAATCATGTCATTGAGGAATGTTGTCTTTACATCCATCTGATGTATCTTCCCTCCCATATACGCTGACAGTGGTAGAATAGATTTGATTGATGAGTACCTTGCTACAGGAGAAAAGGTTTCATCGTAATCAATTCCCTCCACCTGAGAGAACCCTCTGGCCACAAATTTGGCTGTGTGTTTCTCCACACTCCCATCTGCTACTTGCTTTACCTTGTAAATATGTCTATAACTCACCAGTGACTTGTCTTCTCCTCTTTGGACCACCTCGCAAACATTGTTTCTAATAATGGAGTCATACTCCTCAACCATGCCATCCACCCACAATGGTTTTTGAATTACTTCCTCGAATGAAGATGGCTCAATCTCTACACTCTCACTCATCATAGCCATGTAGCAAGTGTACCGCTCTGGTGACCTCCTCTGCCTGCTTTGTGATGTGGGTTCACCCACATTCTCTCTAGCATCATGCAATAATATGTCAGCCTCTATGGTGTGCTTTCTCCCATCTGTGGAATTCTCTGCATGAGTGGGCATTTCCACTCTCTACTCCTCCGCATGTGGATGCTCCAAATCATCTTGATGTTCCTCCTTTAGATTTAAAAGCTCCTAACCTGCATGTAACTAAAGCTCCCTCTCAAGGGAACATCTCATGGCCTTCTCTCCATCGAACTTCACATATCTATGAACCATTGTCATCATTTTCGATGGCAGGTATGCTTGATAGTTGTGAGATGTATTAGTGTGCCCACAAATATTCCCAACTCAGTTGATGGCTCTATATTTTTCCATGCATCCTTGGTAACATGACAGTATACTAATGAACCAAATATCTTGAAGTGTGCCACATCTGGTTTCTTACCTGAAAAAATTTCTTCTGGTGTACTCATCCCAAGAATTCGATGAGGGATTTCGTTTTGCAAATAAACAGTTATGTTTCATGCTTCAGCCCACAAGTGCAATGGTAGGCCCTGATCATGTAACATCGCCCATTTTGCTTCCACAATAATTTTGTTCTTCCTTTTATCCATCTCAATCTGTTGTGGGTTATCAGGTGTTATCAACTCTTGTTTAATGGGTTATGTTGCACAAACGTTCTTGAATTCTTTCGACACATATTCTCCATTGTTATCGCTTCTGAGGGATTTAACTTTCCATCCAGTATCTTTCTCGACAAGTTCTTTAAATTCATTAAATTTAGCAAACGTCTGATCTTTCTTCTACATGAAGAAAATCCATCACTTACGAGAAAAATCATCAACAAATATTACATAATACCTATGCTTGGTCGTGGATGTTGTCAAGAATGGTCCACATACATCTGAGTGAACTTTATCAAGGATTGTTTGCGCTCGACTGTCTTTATCATGAAAGGAAGGTTTAGTGTACTTCCCCAATGTACACCTTTTGCATGTGTCTCTCTTCTCTAGTGTGCCCTTGGGAAGTCCTGTAAAAATTTGTTGCATGATCTTCAAAGCTCCATGGTGCAAGTGACCAAATATTCTATGCCACAACTCACCGATGCCTCAGCTCTGCACCTTCTCTGCTTTAGTGCTTAAAGCAGTGTAGTCTTCTACATATAATTTGTAGAGGTTCTTCACTCGAACCTCGATTTGCTTCACCTTTCCTGTGGCTATGTGACGAAGGAAATCATTTCCCTTACTAAATATCCCATCATAGCCATGATCTTCCAACATGGAAATAGAAACCAAGTTCTTCTTCTAACCCGGAACATACATGACATCTCTCAATGTGGGGGGATAACTAGACTCCCTATGAAATGTAACAGTACTGATGTCGTTTGCTTTTTATCTCCCATCTTGATGTGCATCTGGAAGTCCCTCTCCTCCAAGTTACTGAAGAGCTCTTTGTTGCTGGTCATATGGAATGAGGCTCCACTATCTAGGTACCACACACTACCCATCATCAATGACACCATGCAAGCAATGAGGGTGAAATCCAGTTTGAATTGTGAAGCAAGGGCTTCACCTACCGCTCCTCCCGAGGGTTTCTTACCGGCCTTCTTGTGTAGAAACTTTGTAGCATAGTGTCCCAGCTCGTGACAGTGAAAACATTTAATTTTCGACATGTCCTTCTTCTTTCTGCCCTGAATAGAATCTGATTTGGAATGGGATGACTTCCCTTTCCCTTTCTTCACCTTTCCAGCTAAGGCACAGTTATCCTCATCATCATGCTTGGATGAGGATCCGTCTCTGGTGTTCCGTCGAATCTCTTCCTGTACCAAGTTAGACCACAATCGCTCCCACTCAAGTAGATTCTCCCTCCCATTAACTGAGTCCTCGTAGTTGTGCCAACTCTTGGGAAGTCCTAGAAGTTCTAGGCTCACTAGATTGTATTCTGCAATAGTAACCCCAACACTTCCAAGCTCATATTGACATTGGGTGAACTTGGTCAAGTACTTCAGAATTGAGTCGCCCTTCTCCATCTTGATCTTTCTGAGTTTTTCCTTCAATGCCAACTTCTTGTGGTCACTATTGTTTTGAAATAGGTCTATCAATGCCTTCCACATTACAAATGGAGTTTCCTTACTATGGATATTTTAGACAATATGATCTCGAACTCCTTCTAGGATAATCCTTCTTGCCTTTGTCACAGAGTTTCTCCATTCTACCAGATCTTTAGCATGATATGTTGGAGGCTTCGGGATATCATGATCTATGAATTCCTTCAGCTCGTTGTCTTCTAACAGTGCCTCCATCATGTCCTTCCAAGCTATGTAATTTGAGTTTCCCTCAAGGGCTTACTCAAGGCTCAAACCGTAGAACGACATCTTGCTGGCTCTGAAGTATGAAACTGAAAATTTGATTTCACCTACACAAAAAACTTGTATTCTCCTCTTCTATAGTGATTTCATCTATGATACCATGTATATTTGTATTGTAGATTCAAACTGCAGATTGTGATATGCTAAAACAATTGACTTGAGTCTACTCTACTCATCAGCGGAAACAAAAATTGATCGATGAAATCACAAAGTAGAAAAGGAAGAATTACAATCACACATAACACAATAATGTTTTGGGGAAATCCTCAGCTAAAAACTCCTGATATCTATATATTGCATTAATCAGAATATTTGAGAAGAAAATGCAATGCTTGTTCAACATAAACAATCTCTGCACAAGTACAATCTAACTCACTACTTCACAAACTAGCTCAAGCCAATACTTAGCCAAATTTGTTTCTTTCCAAGCCCCTACTTCCTTTCCCTATTCCCTTGGGAATTATCCCATATTTAATTAGGAAATTACTCACTCATAACTGCGCAATCCATCCATAGGTCTTCCTCTAATTACATGCATCGTCAGTTTAATTTAGATGATTTTACAACTGATAGTACATTGTCCCTTAACACTAATCTCAACTGGGTATCCCTCTTAATTGACATGCATGAGTTATTTTTGAGTGAATTATTAGTAATCTAATTGATCACTACATGTGGTTTAAATCCAATTTAATTCACTTGACCACTCACTAGTTCCTCCAACAGTTAGAACTAGTTTAACCGAATTTAACTCAGCTAAGCTGAATTAAATAATTACAACTCAATAAGAACTCAACTTGGGACCCTAAAATTTATGGATCACTCTACATGAATCTAGATATACTTCCAACTCGAATTTATTGAGCCAACTAAGTCAACTTAACTTAGTTAACTGCTACAAGCTGCTATGAGTGTTGGAAATACTAAGGGGGGGTGAATCAGTATTTCTTTTCAATTGTTATTTTTACCAGTTAAATCAATTATATTTAGAACACAAAATGAACAATAGGAATAAATGATTTTATTAATATAATCTTTACAATAAATCAAGTACAATATATATAGGGCTCCAACCCGTTGCCAAGCACCAACTTGGTCTTTTGTGAGGCTCCAACCTCTAGGGCACCAACCCTGTCTTGTCAAGGCACCAACCTTGGATTTAGGAGCACCAACTCCAAGGACACCAATCCTTTCAATTCTGAGGCACCAACCCCAAGGGCTCCGACCCTATCTTGTCAAGGCACCAACCCTGTCTTGTTCGAGGCTCCAACCTTCAGGGCACCAACCCTTTGGGCTCCAACCCACTACTATATTTTGTCTAGATATGTTTGATAGTAATTCTCTGCTCCCAAAATCTTCTTCACTGAATTCTGTCAACCTACAACATCACTACTATATTCATGACAACTTGTCTTCATATGAAGGAGTCTTCACAACTCTTCAATGTATCTTCAATGAACTGTACTAAGCTCTGCACACACACAACTTTCTATTTCAACCCTATGTTCTAATTGTCACGGTAAGTACTTCAGGAGTATGCTTCTCACTATTCTTTCTATCGCGATCTCTTACTTCCCAGAAAACTCTCAAATGCTTCAATGTTGGTGTTGTCTACTGCTCCCTTCAAATGATGATAGATGAAACTTTATTTTCCCTTCACAAAGTTGTTTTGTACTTGATTAATTCAACACAGGTCCGAGCCTTTCAAAGATTAACCCAATCAACAAAATTGTTCTTCCTTCGGCTTCTTTCCCACTGGATCTTCGGCTTTCTTCCTTTCGGCTTCTCAACCTTCAGCTTCCTCTATATTTTCAAGTTCATGAGTTTTGAACTTTTTAATTCTTTTATGTGCTCAATGCCTTATCGATTCCTTTAGTGAAACATTTTAACTTCTACTTATACAAGTTTGACCAATGACTTGAGAGACACGTCTATTGGAGGGAGGTCGGCTTGTTTATTTACGGAGAGACCAAAGAGGCTATAACCATATTAAAATAGAAGTCTGGCAGACCCCACATGCCACGTCACTGCTAATCGCAATTGAAACTTTCGGAGGTATCTTCCTACACAATATATCGGATAGACCCTTTTTAATATTCACAAGGCCCATATTGAGGTCCCACATACCATGTTATTAATCACAATCGCAATTATCCGAAATCCTGCAATCACAACTCTTAACATCACCGATGTAACATGGCTGATATTCATACTGTCGATGAAACGGACGTGATATAATATTAAACAAAAATTAATAAAGCTATTAGTTCCACAACTTCATCACAATCAGTGATCCGTCGGGTCTATCGCAATCAGTGGTTCAGGGTCCATGCCCTTATCGTAATCAGCATCCGCAATACTATCGCAATCAGTGGTTTGGCCGTGTCAACTCTTAATATTTGTGATATGACTCCCGACGAGATGTACACAATATAACATAATAGTGTATTGTAATGGTCTGTCGGGTCCGCAATACACATATCACAATTGGAGGATTTGAATGTAACAAGGCTTCAGGACTTGTGACGCGATGGATGCGATATTATATAGGGTTGTCACCATAACCTGTTTCGGGTCCGCAGTAATATCACAATTGGGTTTTACGCGATGACAACCCTTTAAGACTTGCAATATGAAAATTCTGATGAAACAAATGTGATATTCCTTTAAATATTATTCTATTGGAACGGTCGGGTCCACAGCTCAAATCGCAATCACAGGTTTTGTACGGTGGCATATAAGAAAGTTATCAATAAAGCGTCGATATAAGCCTCCGGTGTGTCTTGTGGTCTTTATTGTTAACTCCTCTGTTATGGCTTCTCTTCCAATATATCTACTCCTCTGACGTAATGTTCCTTTTTTTTCTTCCGATAGCACTTACCCTTAGGCATATTCAATAACCTGCTTTGTCTTGGCTTGTCGCTCCTATGGCTTCTCTTTACTCCTATGACTTTCGATAGCTCTTCTTTGATGGCTTCTGATAAATTACTCCGATTGCTCTACTGCTTTTATTATGTATATATATATATATATATATATATATATATATATATATATATATATATATATATATATATATATCATATATCATATATCAAACATTCATCACTATGAGAATTATGATCAATGGGCATCAATAGGAAACATCATGTATCAAAGAATTTTCCATCACAAACACTGCTATATTGAAATCAATGACAACCTAGATTAACAATCTCCCCCTTTGTCATTGATGGAAATATTCTTCTTCTCTCCCCCTTTGACATCAATGGAAAAGGTGTGCACAAGGACACCCCCTGTCGAATTGTTCCTCTTGTCAAACTGCTCCCCCTGTCATGGTGCTCTTCTTACAGCTCAAGATAGAAGGATTTTTGTTCGTATTTTGTTGTCTCCATAGTCAAATTTAAGAGGCCTTCATAGTCCAAAACAAAAGAGAAAACCATTGAAATTATATTTCTCGTTATCTTTCTTCAAATCCGAGTTCCTCTATATTTATGTGCTTCTCCTTAAGTCACTGCCATTCAATATTTTAACATTATTGCATTTGGATGAGATGGTGAGAGATTGTGCCTCATTGTTGCTATTTTCCAAAGTGACCAGCATTAAACTGAGCTTGTATTCGACTGTGAAAAATTCTTAATTCTATAGTACTTTGATGAGCCATTTTTCCTTATGTTCTAGTAAACATTTCTGCAAGTTATTTCTACTAGAAGATTTGACATCCAATCTGTGACTGCCTTTTGAATTATTTTTACTGATTGGCAGCTTTTTGCAATGCTTCAGTTTTTTTAGATGTTGCCAACTACTCTTGCTTCAAGCTTCATTCCAAAATATATCTGTTTGTTTGAAGGTTGCCTCTATTTGTGTCCATAATTTACCTGTTCTCACATCAAATCCCTGAGTCAAAATATTCAACTTCTGTAATAAAAACAACATAGTTATTCACTTATTAGCATTAGATGGCCTTCTGCTGCTCCAATTTCTGTTTAGA
Source organism: Pinus tabuliformis (assembly GCA_031772625.1). NCBI lineage: Eukaryota > Viridiplantae > Streptophyta > Pinopsida > Pinales > Pinaceae > Pinus > Pinus tabuliformis. The sequence continues at coordinate 563,622,316 of CM062813.1, forward strand.
GATCAAGTGGAAAATATCTTTAACAATAGTCCATTGGATAGATAGGAGATCATGTTCTTTCAAAGGAGTGTTCCTGAGAAATGATCTATCAAAGAATTAATGTTAATATAGCTCATTAAGGATTTCATAAGGACCCTTTCACGGATAGCTTCTGCAATAATGATCAAGAATCACAAGCTCCCCCTAACTGTATGCATGGTCTCTTTTTGGAAAAATTCCATCATCAAACAATCGGAATATTAAGGATATCTTCATCAAGTCAAGGACATGTGTTGTTGGTTAGAGAGCTCGGATTGTATTTGCTTTCTTTTCCGTACTTGTGTAATTCTTTTCTCTGGCATGGTTCTAGCTTGTGTAGGATCCCAAGTTAAGTTACAATCACATGTCATATGACCAATGTTATGACACTTGAAGCATTCTATGTTGTCATGAATAAGAATTCATGATTTCTTCCTGCATAATTGCTTCTCGGAGATTGTCGGGGACCATAATGTCTATCTTTGCGGTATGCCCTACAATATTTTTCCATGTGTCCAAAGTTTGTACAAGAGTAAAAATAACCAAGAAATATACTTTAGTACTTGGGAGAAGAAGGTTTCCTTGATGTACTTCTGAAGTCTTTCTACCTTGAGATCCTTTGATTATAACCATTGCTTCTTGCATCCTTTACATCATCTGCATTTCTTCTTGGAATAGGATTTCCTTCATTGTTTCATTGGCTCTTATCCTTGCCTTTGTTGGAACTGGGAGAATCAACATTTCTTTTTGGCTTCCTCACATCCTTGTTTCTTGAAGCATTATCATTCTTGCTTGAGGATTCTCCTTCATAGCCAAGACCTGATTTATCAAATGGGGATCTTTGATGGTTGAGCATGTCATCCAAGGCTTGAGAGCCCTTCAAAAATTTATCCATCCCTTCAACCTTTTTCTTGGGGGAGACAATCTCTTCCTCCAATCTTTCGCAATCATTATTCTTCTTAGCAAGTTGTTTCTCAAACTCTTCCTTGATACATATTGCTTCATTTGCTTATGTTTTAAGGGATATGATATTTGATTTCATTCTGAATATTACTTCATTTTTCTTAACTAGACTGCTCTCCATTTCTTCCATAATCCTTGTAGCTTTACATGTTTTGGCCTTGAGAAGGTTCAGGTCAGATTTTAGTTTGAATATTCTTCATCCTTTGCTTTTAGTTTCTATATCATGGTGTTTTTCTCCTTTTATACTTCATCAACTTGTCCTTCTATGATTACCAATGCTTCCATTGTCTTCTCAGTTCCTTGTGCTTGTTTCCTTGCTTCTTCTAGTTTTGATCTAAGGGATTAGACCTCTTCCTTGTATTTACCAATCTCTGCTTCAATTTTTTTCAAGCTCTTATGTCTTTGTTCAAGGTGGCTTGACAAGTTATTTTCTCGTTTCTTTGCTTTATCCAATTGATTTTTCATGGATATGACTTCGTCATGATGCTTTCTTTTTCTTTGATGAAGTTCCTTCTTAAGCTTGGCAAGCTCTAGATCCCTTTCTTGTACTTGAAGCTTGACAAGGTAAACTTTCTTCCTTGTTTGGTCTAGGTCACCAGCTAGTGATTTCTTCTTAAGTTCCTCGTTTTCCTTTTTCAAACTGATAATCTCTTCCATGGCAGTGATAAGTTTAGTGAGGAGATCTTCTTCAACATATTTTTCATTCTCTTCATATTACAGGTCTTCTTTAGCCTTGATGTCATCATTCTCATTTTTAGCTTCTATGGTGGGTTTTGGATTTCTTTCTTGGTTTCCATCATCTTCTTGAATAGTGTTCATGGTCAATATTCCTTTTGAATGAAGGTCGTGAAGTTTGTCCCATATACCCTTTGCTGACGAACAGTGTCCTAAATTGTTCTTTATAGAATCTGGTAGCCCATTCAAGATTTCCTTAATTTCTTTTGCATTATACTCCTTCGATTCCCCATCCATCATGCTATCAGCAATCACTGATTTCCAAATTTCAATGCCTTGAGTCTTTAAGAAATTCCTCATTCTTGCTTCCCATATATCAAAGTTTCCATTGAACCATGGATCCTTTACAAATTGAATGATTTCAACTTTGATGGTTGAGGGAGACACATCTTTAGGAGGATTGGAAACTTTCTTTCTTGGCTTTTCCATTTGTGTTCTAATTTATCAACTTTCAAGTTGTTAGGCTTTGAGTGAAGGTACTGGCTCTGATACCAATTGAAAATAAATATTGATTCACCCCCCCCCACTCTCAGTATTTCCAGCAATTGGTATCAGAGCCAGTATCTTCACTCAAAGCCTAACAGCTTGAAGGTTGATCAATTAGAACACAAATGGCAAAGCCATGGAAGAAAGTCTCCAATCCTCCTAAATATGTGTCTCCCTCAACCATCGAAGTTGAAATCAATCAATTTGTAAAGGCTCCATGGTCCAATGGAAACTTTGATATGAGATGGAAGATCCAAGTGGATTAAATACATGTATATAGATAGAACAAAATCAATAGAGCCATCGAAGCATTTTATCAGAATCCATCAAAGAAGAGCTATTGGAAGTCATAGGATTAAAGAGAAGCCACAAGAGCAACAAGCTAAGACAAAGCAGGTTATCGCATATGCCCAAGGGTAAGTGTTATCGGAAGAACAAAGAGGAAAATTACGTCGAAGGAGTAGAGCTATCGGAAGAGAAGCCATAACAGAGGAGTTAACAGTAAAGACCATAAAATACGTCGGCAACTTATATTGGCGCTTTATCGGCAACTTTATTATATGCCACCACACAAAACCTGTGATTTTGATTTGAGTTGCGGACCCGACCGTTCCAATAGAACAAGCTTTAAAGGAATATCGTATCCGTCGCATCGGAAGTTTCATATCGCAAGTCTCAAAGGGTTGTCACTGCATAACAACCCTTTAAGACTTGTGATATGAAACTTCCAATGCGATGGATGTGATATTCCTTTAAAGCTTTTTCTATTGGAACAGTCGAGTCCACAACTCAAATCGCAATCATGGGTTTGGTGCGGTGGCATTTAATAAAGTTTCAAATAAAGCGCCGATATAAGTCACTGATGTGTTTTGTGGTCTTTATTATTAACACCTCTATTATGGCTTCTCTTCCGATAGCTCTACTCCTCCAACGTAATGTTCCTCTTTGTTCTTCCGTTAGCACTTACCCTTGAGAATATGCGATAACCTACTTTGTCTTGGCTTGTCACTCCTGTGGCTTATCTTTACTCCTATGACTTTCGATAGCTCTTCTTTGATGGCTTCCGATAAACTGCTTTGATGGCTCTACTTCTTTTATTCTATCTGTATATATGTATTTAATCCACTTCGATCTTCCATCTCATCATATCATCATATATCAAACATTCATCACAATGATAATTATGATCAATGGGCATCAATAGGAAACATCATGTATCAAATAATTTTCCATCACAAGCACTGCTATATTGACATCAATGACAACCTATATTAACAATGAGAATAGAATTACAATTTAATTCCTAATTTAATTCAAAGACAAATTAAATTAGGATTTTCTTCTTGTTATTTTTAACATCTTTGCCTTGTTTTTTAAAGTTCTGTTTGTGAGTCTATAAGCTCTCGGGCATAGGACAAACCCTGAGTTGGTCCTGCTCAAGGTAAGGTCCTACGTTATGTTTATTTCTCATTCATTTAGTCTAGTATAGTTTTGTATTTTATTTTATTGCAGAGTAGATAGAATTAGTCGAGTTTAATTTATGCAAGTGTGTGTGTGTGTGTGTGTTGATTTGATTTCTTGCAGCGGAATTTCAGTGAACTTCCTTTCATGTGTTTATTTGGGCCATGTTTTAATTTCGAGTGCGAAATGTGATGATTTCATAGCAGTGTTGTGAAATCCAACTGTTGCAAAATGAGCATTAGTTGCTACGAAATTGTAGACCTGCAAAATTCCTTAACCTTAGTAGGAACAATGACACTGAGCTAGGTATTTAGTTGATATCTTGATATGTGAGGTGCCACATAGCTGAACTGAAGTAGAGAGGTAGGCCCTAACAAGACTTAGGTTCTGTATCACCTATAGGTTTTCCTTGAATTTATTTGTCCACATATAGAAGTGGTAGGAACTTTGATGCTTGTGTATACAACACTGAGAGCCTCATAAGTTAGTAGACCCTAGGTTAACAAATTAAATGATCAAGTGAATACCAAAACTACCAAGTATTTGCACCATCATAGATCCAAAAGTAGTCAATGTTAGAAAATCAGAAAGGTGGAAAGATTTTATTATTCTTGATAATTACTTGTGATGTTTCTTATTATTACGATTCTTTATATCTTCTTTATTTTAATTCATCAAGAAATTACCAAAGCAACACATAAAACAATAGACACTAGATGTCGGAACATTGCCAAGGAAAAACCCCCCTTGAGGGGAAAACCCAGTAAAGAAATTATTCCTTTCAATAGTATTCTTTGAGACTCTTCACCCTAGACCAAGACCAGACCTTCCCTCCACACCAAGTTAGCCTCCTAGAATTTCGATCCCTTTCCAACAACTTCGACTAGGCAGCAGCTTCTGCAACAATGAAACTTGGAAGACTTTGATCTCCCAATATAGGACACGAAACAGAGAGAGAGAGAGGCACCAAAATTTTGATTTTTCTTTTCTCCTTAGACTTCCCCAAATTCCCACTTACTTCGGCTTCCCGACAACATACTTAGAACTTTTCCCAACTACAAGAGATATTGAGCTTCTTGTGAGAAAGTGTGTTCCAAATGAATCTGATGTGCTTGTATTTATAAGCTCCATGTGAGGTCGAATAGTCTTCTTAAGGTGACTTGATCTTCTTCTAGTCCGACTTGATATGGAGGATACATAAATCATATTTGATTCAATACTAAACCTTTCTACATGATTCAAAATCCCAAGAAAGGTCTCCTTAAAAGTACAATGACTCTATTGACTCAGAATAAATCCTATACGTCCTGAATGGGGACTTTGACCTAAAACATGGTGAACCAAGCATGAAACCCATGCTTTAATAAGTCACAATAATAATTATTATTATTATTTTCTTTATTCTTTTGACAATTACATTACATGATGACTCAAATACATTAAACGAAGACCGAATCTAGTTACATTTTCCAACAGTCAAACTCTACTCCATAATCATAATCAACTAAGGTGGTGAAGTTCATATTGCATTTGCATTGGACACACAAATCCTTGTTCTTGCTAAACAACCCAAGGGATACGACTATGGGTAAGTCTTTTTCTTCGCAATTACATTTTAGATAATATCTCGCTAACTACCATCATTAAAAAACAAAACTAAAAGTAGAGTTAGAAATTCCATTAATACTTGTATCTTATGAATAAAAGGTTCTCACACTCTATTTGACAAGGTCAAACTCTTCTCATCAAAGAAATTCCTTCTATCACAAAGCCAAGGAATGTTATCTCTTTCCCTCCCCTCATTTTTTTGGTAGAATTCTAGCGCTTCTCTAGATGTAGTCTAATAGTGATCATTTTGGTGGCATGCACTTAATATTTGTGAAATAGGACATTTCTTCTTCTTTAATAGATTCCATCCATTCTTTGGAAATTTGGAGTTAAGCTTTGTTTCATAGTACTATTAAATGTTTTCTTGATGGAAATGTCTTTTACAATGGTCTTGTTACTTTGACTAAGATCAATAACCAGACACTTTGGTTTCCTCCAACTATTCTTAGCTTCTGCTAACCTCTTGGGAAACATCTCTAAGAGTGTGGATGCCAAACATCTCAAACCCCTTAATTGGAATGGCCACCCTCCAATGAATTTGATGTCTAGTTTGGCTTCAATATCCATTACTATGAGTTGAATTATATATTAGTTGAACTCTTGGATATATTCATCTATCGTCTAATTGGAATTTTTTCATAAGTTAATATTATCATTGTTGTTCCAATTAATCGCTGACATAATGGAAATTATCCTTGAAAAATATTTTATAGTCATCCCATGAGAAGACTTGGGTGGCATCTATGCTCACACAAATTCAACTACCATAGAAAAACATATTTGTGCACGTGCAACTCTAGTAATATTATTTTCATATGTTTAATGTATTTCATAGAAAGAATCTGGTCACCTTAACCAATTATCATTGCAAATCATCCATCTGATTATGTTCAAAGAGAATATCCACCTTGGCTCCAATTTTGAGAGAACCTAGATTTAACGATGAACTTCCTCCACTACTACTTGATTGCTAGTATGGGTTTCCTCCATCTAGTGGAAAGTAATATGAAGTGGTGCAATATATATGTTATCATCTGCAACAAATGAGAAATATGGTCAATCAATTGTTTATCCATATTATTGACCTTGATATTTGTTGGAAAATGTAACTAGGTTTGGTCTTCACAATGTCTTATTGATTTCATGTATTCGATGTAAAGAGAAAGAAAAAATTATTATTATTATTTTTACAACATGGGTTTCATGTTCTAGGTTAATTTGTTTTTTAGGTCAAGCACCAATTGTGTGCTTCTAGGCTATGTCATAAAGTCAAAGAATTCAATGAGTCATTGTAAATGTAAAAGACCCTATTAGTGCATCATTATCAAGTCAAAATAATTTGTGTAAGTCAATTTGCATCATTATGACCCTCCAAGATCAAGTCGACCTAGCCATCAACAAGTCGGCCTACAAGAGAGGACAAGTCGGCCTCATGATGACAATTCGGATCCAAGGAAAGCATATACATAAGAGGTACTTTACCTCATTTGTGACACATCCAAGAAAGATCGATAATTAAGAAAAGATGCATAATAGCCAGTGAAAAGAAGAGAAGAAAAATTGAAATTTTGGGACTTGTTTGGGCTACATATTCTCACACGCGCGAAACGTTTAGCGCCTCATTTGTTGCAAAAAATTACAATCATCAAAGGAGTCGAAATCAAGTTTCAAAAAGATCAAATTTTCATGTTGGGTTGTCAAGGAAGCAAAAGCTATCCAAGTGAAGCAAGAAAGAGACATACTTCACCATCTTTTCCCACACATGCCAAGTTAGGGTTTCTGGAATCAGGTTGAAATTGTAGTCAGGAATTGTAGGTCCAAAATTATGAAATTGAAGCAATTCTAAAGCAAGTTGACTTGGGTTGAATTTAAGAAGAAGAAAGTTCATCTAAGGAGGTTGAATTGATCTTGGTGTGGTCTTTTTCTTGGGTCTTAGGTCTTGGAATTCATCATTTGAAGATTCTATAAGAAGAGAAGAATTCTTGTGGGTTTTCCTCTCAAAGGGAGAGGGTTTTTCCCTGGCTAGCAGCAGATATTTTGTGTCCTCTTGTCTCATTGATCTTCATAGTTTGGCAGTTGTTTTATGATAAGAACACAATAATAATCAAGTGAAAGAAGAAGATAATTACAAATACATCAAGTTAAGTAAAATAACATCACAAGCAGTTATCAAAGTGAAGATAAATCACCCTAATTTAGCTACCCTAGATTTCTCATCACGGTATCAGAGTTAAGGTGACAAGAAGAAGAGGTATCTTGACGATGATCCATATGAAGAAGGATACATAAGGGTCAAGCATCAGAAGAGAATCAAGGAAAACAAAATAGCATCAAGAAGGACTATCCATCACATCACAAGGATCATATCATCACAACTCTTGGAAGAAGAAGAAGACCTCAAAGACCCTATCTTCGCTCAAAGAAAGAAGGACCCTACACACTTGAAGTATTCTTGGAAGCCTCGACATTCTACGATCACCAACCAAAGGAAGAAATAAGATCACTTCATCATCAAATCCAAAGGTGACATCTCCCTCACATTGAAGAAGGATCACATCTCAAAACCAACTTTGAAGGAAGAGGAACAGCTCTCCTCATAAAGAAGCATTACTATTCTCAAAAAAGGAAGACATCATCAAGGAAGCATCTAGGTAAGAAGACATCATCAAGGAAGCATCTAGGTAAGAAAACACCATCAAGGAGGTATCTTCATTTGAAAAATACTTTATACTTTATGTCTCAACCTATAAACCAAATTTCTTTCTGCAAGGAGAACAATAAAATTATTGGGACATCGAACTACCTTGCATGGAAGAATAGAATAGATTTAATTCTCATGGAGAATGAAGTTATTGAATATGTCAAGGGCTCAATCACCAAATCACCACAAGAGAAATCACAAGCAATATCAAAGTACATGAAAGGAGAAATAAGGGCTCAAATAATCCTAATTGAATCAATCAATGATTCTCTCATTCCCTGTGTAGCAAATTTGAAGACATCTAAAGAGATCTATAACAATTAATGGAGTTGTTTTCTGTAAGTACTGCAGGAGAAATAATATTGTTAAGAACCGAACTATACGAGATGAAGGTATCAAGGGAAGAAGGGGTAATCTCATACCTCATGAAGGTATCTCAAATAAGAGATCAACTACAAAAACTTGGAGAAATGATGTCTGATCCAGAGATGACCACCCCTGTACTCAATGCACTACCAGATGAATGAGGCAAATTTCTATCAAGCATCTATGGAAATAAGGAAGCCACACCATTCAGTGATTTTTGGTCATTATTTAAAATTGAAGAAACCATACTAAAGGTGAAGAATGTCGTTGGATCAAATGAGAAAACACAAGCATATGCAGTGATGACAAGGAGGAAATGGAAATTTGGAAAGTTTGAGCCTCAAAAGAAGTTTCAAAAGAAAATTGACACGTCTAAGATCGAGTGCTATGAATGTAATGAATATGGGCATTTCAAAAGGAATTGTCCTAAACTCAAAGGGAATAACAAGAAAAGAAAGGAAATAAATGAATCCCATGTCACCAAAGAAGTAGAAGAACTGAAAAAGAAGAAAACAAAGGAGGAAGTGAAAGGCATGGTTTAAGTAGTCATAATAGAAAGGAAGTATAGCATGAAATCATCATTAGAATCATAGAAGGATAACCAAGTAGCAGTCTGTATTTTTTAAGCAAAGTCATCTAGCAAGATAGAAATATAGATCGTCATCCATCATCATCACTACAAAGAAGCATTTGGAGGATGATGAAAATCAATATCCTCCATTGGAATATTTGTTAGAAGGTTCACCTCTACTTAGAAGAATAAAGTGTCACATAGATTGTCTACATTCCACCCTTGTGTGGAATCCACAGTTTAGAAGGATGAAGGTATGGTGACAGAGAAGTGCACCATGTCAAGTTGGTTGAAGCATTTTTCATCTTCAAGCAAAGAAAAGGGAAGCTATTGAAGGAAGTATAGATGATCACATAAAGGAATAGGTATGCATATATTTTGGTAATCTTTAATAAATGGATAAAGTCATGTCATCACTTGATAGAATGGTTAGAATGATATATCTCATGAGCATGATTGAAGAAGGGACTCTTTCTTATGAATGATGCGTGAAGGAATAAATTCAATATGCTTTGAACTCTTCTACATTATGACAAGATGAAATCAATATTACATGACCTCATGAAGAATATGTGGTTGGAAACCATGGTTCCTATGATGAAGGAACTATGTATTGAGATCCTGAGGAAGCAGTATATGATGAAGCTAGAAGAATAGTTCATAGTGTTGTACCGATAGTCACTTGAGATAAGATGTGTAATCAACATCTGATAACAATTAGAAGGATTAGCTATGACATCTCCATGGAGAACGTATAAAGACCCTGATATGTATGATGAAGAAAGAAAGCCTTGATAGTAAATGTCTTGGAGATGGATTTGTACAATATGTAGGATGTTGATGTTGCAAAAAATGATATTATGACAAAAGGCCATCATGAAGAGGTAATTATATTTTTGAATTTCACTTTTTGATTTTTAAAAGCAAGCATCTGGTTGGATTGGAAATAGGACTACCGAAAGAAGGGTTGTAGAGATTCTCCTACAACTAGAACACAGACTTGGATGGAAAATCCTAGAAAGAACATGACTTGGAAGAGGTAGTAGTATAAAGGATAGCCAAATGATGACAAAGGAGGTCACTTCTCGATGAAGAGAAGGATGACATGACTATTGGTTCAACACTATGTTTCATTGAAGGGAAGTGATGTAGAAGATGGTCAAAGCCCTACGAAGAAGTTATGAAGAAGATGGCTCCATAATGAAGAAGTTGAAGTTCATCCATGACATGATGGAGCAAAAAGGAGGAGCCCTACATGCAGTTGATAGTACCATGATCTCCACCGAAGAGCAGATAGTTGTTGTTGAAAGCAAGTCCCTAGTTAAAAGGGAGCTTGGGTATATTTGTTTTATAAGAATAAGTAGATCTTGCCTAGTTGAGAGGGAGAGCTAAACACATCATTCTTGTCTTCATTATGAAGAAAGAATGGAGGATTGGGAAAGCATCTGAGACTGATTTTGATACTCTTTGAGGATGACGTAGGGTATCCGACAGGTAAGAGTAATCAAAGAGGAAATTCCTTGAGGATGTGTTAATCCAAGGCGGGATTGGTCCTAAAAGAACATACTTTGAATATCTGGATGGGGTATGTGCCTTGAGAAACAATGATGAAGGTGTCTATTAATCATTTGTCTCCCCGGCATTGTGCTCTAATCTAGTGGAGAGATAGAGCTATTAGTCAAGACCTTGTTATATGACAATATTGGTTGATATGATGAGATGCACTAATATAAGTTGATAAGACAGTTTATGAGATGGCTTATCAATCTAACTCTTCTTATGAGAATTCTTCAATATGAGAATGTCCATGTACTCGTATGTATTATGAATACCTCCCTAGTTAAGAGGGAATGTTGGAAAATGTAACTAGATTTGGTCTTCATAATGTCTTATGTATTATTGATTTCATGTATTTGATGTAAAGAGAAAGAAAATTTAATTATTATTATTTTTATAGCATGGGTTTCATGCTATAGGTCAAAAGAAAATTTAGTTCAAGCACCCATTGTGTGCTTCTAGGCTATGTCATGGATTCAAAAAGTAAATGAGTCATTGTAATATGTAAAAGACCCTATTATGGCATCATCTATCAAGTCAAAAGAATTTTTGTAAGTCAATTTGTGTCATAGAGACCCTCCAAGATCAGGTCGACCTAGCCATAAACAAGTTGGCCTACAAGAGAGGACAAGTCGGCCTCATGATGACAATTCGGCTCCAAGGAAAGCATATATATATATAAGAGGTACTCGACCTCATTTGTGACACATCCAAGAAATATCGATCATTAAGAAAAGAAGCCTAATAGCCAGCGAAAAGAGAACAAAAGGGAGAAGAAAAATCGAAATTTTGGGATTTGTTTGGGCTACATATTCTCACACGTGCGAAAATTCTAAGGCATCATTTGTTGCATAAAATTACAGTCATCAAAGGAGTTGAAATCAAGTGCCAAAAAATCAAGTTTGCAGGTAGAGTTGTCAAGGAAGAAAAATATATCCAAGCGAAGAAAGAAAGAGATATTTCACCCTATTTTCCCACGTCCCAAGTTAGAGATTCTGCAGTTAGGCCAAAATTGCAGTCAAGGAATTGCACGTCTGAATTTGGGAAATTGAAGCAGTTCTAAAGAAGGTTGACTTGGGTTGACTTTAATAAGAATAAAGTTCATCTAAGGAGAGGTTGAATTGATCTTGGAGTGGTCTTTGTCCTGGGTTTTAGGTCTTGGAATTCTTCATTTGAAGATTCTATAAGAAAAGAATAATTATTGTGGGTTTTCTTCTCAAAGGGAGAGGTTTTGGCCTGGCTAGCAGCGTATATTTTATGTCCTCTTGTCTTACTGATTTTCATAGTTTGGTAGTCGTTTGATGATAAGAACACATTAATAATCAAGTGAAGGAAGAATATAATTACAAGTACATCAAGTTAAGTAAAAGAACATCACAAGCAGTTATCAAAGTAAAGAGAAATCACCCTACTCTAGCTTCCCTAGATTTATCAACAATATTATGATAGAAAACACTTGCCTAAAGCAATTCCATGCAACCATTCAAATTTCCCACCATTTCTTCTTCCTCTGGAAATGGGTCTCAACAATAAAATTTTGCAACTACATGTGAAACAATGCTCTAAGACTTATTTGATTCAAGTGCAAATGCACTAGATAAATTTGTGCAACCATATTAATGTTTGTGATAAGTACAACTCACATACACATTCTATAACAACTATGGCACAACAAATAATGAAGCTTATTTTGACAAGAAATAAATTTGCAAGTTCAAGATCCAAACATGCTTTAGACAGATAAATTAGGCAACAACTCAACTCCAAAATTTCATTACCAAGATATAACCACACAATGATATATGAAAAACATGAAATTTTATACCACAACTATCAACCCACTACCAACTCATTTAAAATCTTGGTGCACTATATAAATAATCTATCAAGAGAATACAGAACTATTTGTTTCTTATCTAATCATATCCCAAATAAAAGTTCAAAAAAAGGAAGAGATCAACAATGAAAGATGGTTCGTCATTATTGTTTATCTTGTGTATGCAACACATGATGCGTTGTACATCCACACCACAATGTGCATGCTAGCATGACCATCTCTAAGCACCATTGCTCTTTGGGACTGCATAACCCAACCACATCATCTAAACTGTGGATAATATGTTAGTGTATTCATGTCATGACACTGATTTACCACTTTGATTTGAGTCAAAACTCTCCATTTTAATGTGCATCATACAATGCAATTCTACATCTATAATAGAATGGCCAAACACAGGTAGCTAGAATTAGATAATTCCTCACATTGAACTTTTCTTTAACACTATTCCTCTAGTCATAGACTTGGTCAATCTCCAACTTCTTCCAAGATAAAGATATGTGTACACAAGTTCAACAATGTTTACAAGGATTTGGTGTTGAAGAATCTAGGGAAATCAAGGTTAATAAGATTCTTCTTGACATGATAACTATTTGTGAGGTGTTTTTAGTTTTTCTTATTAGCACAATCTTTAATATTAGAGTGTGTCTTCTTAGGTCATCAAATAGCTACCAAAACAGAAGAGACAAGGACACAACATGTTGGCTTTCTGTTAAAGGCCAAAACTCTCACTCTTTGAGAGGAAAACCCGCACAAAATTCTTCTTATAGAGATTCCAATTGACGAATACCAAGACCATGACCCTTGACCTATTATGCCACTCCAAGACCAAGACACCAATCCTCTTCTTTGTCACTGTTGAGTTCATCATCATCGTTGCCACATTGAAGCCATCACTATTGCACCTTCATTAAGATCATTGTTGCTTCTTCACTGAGACCATTGTTGCTCCTTCTTTGTAACAACGAGATCTCTATACTGAGATATGTATATGAGAGCTGCACTGAGATCTTCATCAAGATCATGACCTTGAAACTACATCTTCATCAAGATCATGACTGAGATTACTATGCCGAGATCATGACTGTGTCTAGAAAGCATGCCGAGACAGAATGTGTCACTGTTGGATCACCGAGATCATCATCATCACAACTGAGACTGTGACTGTGTTTTCTCCCTGCATCGAGATCTTTATCATCACACCTATGTCGAGATTGTAACCACCGAGGAGGTTGAGACTGTAATCTGTGAAGAGGTCGAAGAACTTCATCTCTGTGTTACCTATCTGAAGAATAGAGATCTCCAAGATTGCGAGGTCATGAGACTGTTCTTACTCACTGTGATTACCCACGAAGGTGCAGAGGTATCCGAAATTTTGTCCTCATCTAAAGTTGCAGAGATGCTTGTCCGAAATTCTGTGATGACCCTAGCCGCATATAAATAGTGGTTGGTCCTCCATAAATTAGCCGACTTGATCCAACGAAGGGATGTGTCTTTTAATTGTAAGCCAACATGAAGATCTTATCTTTACTTGAAGTCGACATGACAAAGAGGATTGTGCTTGTCATTTGGAGGACTTCTACATATTTTTATAGACTTGAATACATTAAACATAGGCTCAAGAAGAGCTTCTTCATACATGACATTGACTCTTTGACTTATTAATAAATCCTAAGGCTCTCAATGGGAGCCACTAAAAAATAAACCTCTTGCTCATGAAACCCATGTAGCAAGGCATACAAAAATAATTTTATTTCTTTTATTTCATCAATTACAAAGATCATGTAATTATGCAGACTGAACCTACGTACACTTTCTTCAAAATTTGGCATAATTCAAAATGCATCTCTAGATAATTGTATAGGGAATTTGAGGGGCTGTGAAATTACTGGTATTTAACTATATCTCTAACTCCTACCAAGACCAAGATATGTGTACACAAACTCAACAATGCTCATAATGATTTGGCATAATTGGAAAAGCATATCTAGATGGTTGTGTTGGGATTTAACTATAAAAACAATTTGGGCATTTGTGATTACCTCAAGGAAACAACGATACAGTTTTTACCTCCCCTTCAAGATAGTTAGGTACCCTTATCAAATCTATTTATGTATGTATATAAGATTGTCTAGATGAGAATTCCAAGGATACAAAAATTTGTGGACAAGGGGAGATGATAATAAATGGGATTTGTAAACAATAAATGGTTTCCAATGCCTTGGAAATGCAAACAAGACTACCATATTAGAGTTTTGTAAAGCTATGCTCACTTTAATCCTTCCAAGTTGTTATTGAAGTGAGGACGTATTTGGAAGAATATGGGATAAAGTTAAATGAAGCACCTCTTTAATTGAGGATTCCAAGAATACAAAAATTTGTGGGACAAAAGGAGATGATCACAGTGGGATTTGCAAACAATAAATGGTTTCCAATGCCTTGGAAGTGCAAACAAGGCTACCATAATAGAGCTTTGTAAAGTCATGCTCAACTTTAATCTTCCTAAGTGATGTGAGGCCTTGTTTAGAAGAATATGGGATGAGTTACATGAAGCCTCTTTAGTAGGTGAAGGATTTCGAGCACAAAAAGGACCAATAAAAGGAGTTACATTGTATGAAAACAAGAATTACCTTCAATCTATTGAAGGAAATGTAACTAGGTTCGGTCTTCATAAATGTACTTTTGATATTTGTATTTAATCAAGAAAAGAAATATTATTTTTATAATATATGTCAATGAGTTTCATGTTCATTGAAATAGGTCTAGCACTATTTAAAGTGCTATAGGTGGATCAAATAGTCAAAAGAAATGTTGAAGGCCTTAAGGGCATGTTACACCATGTATAAATATGTATTGAGTCAAAGGGAAAAACCTCCCAGAAAAGTCAAGTCTACTTCTATGCAATGGCACCATCAAGAAGCTCCTTCAAGCATGCTACACTACCATGGAAACTATCTGAAGTTTTCTCAACAAATCAGCCTCCTAGCAATCCTCAAGTCGGCCGACAAATAGTGGACAAGTCAACCTACAAACAGTGGGTAAGTCAGCGTACATACAGTTGACAAGTCGGCTTGAATGGATGAACAAACCTCTATATATAGAGGTTGTCCACTCCTCTATAACGCTATCATTCAAGCTCTGAAATTAGCGAAGAGACAAGCCGAGAAAGGAAGTGAAAGGGAAGTCTATAGGGTCTCCAAGGGCAGCGAGGAAGAAGGGTATAGAACCGAAGTTAAGGAGATCAATTATGGAGCAGCTACAACCACACGTGCGAGGTTAAGGAAGGTTGCATGCGGTTATGACAACAGTCACTAACAGCTCACCATATCTCATTGTTTAGGGCTCAATTCAAGCCTACAAGACCACTCTCTCAAGCGAAGGATCAAGGAGGAAAAGCGAAGGTAAGAGGTTTGTTCTAAAGCCCATTACAGTGACACGTACGAAGGAAAAGGAGTTTTCCTCTGCTATCATAATAGCCCTCCCATTACAGTTATCCAAGTTAGTTGATTGGTGAAGAGAAGAAAAGGAACCATCATAGGAAAAGGGTCTCATCAAAGGTCCCTTCTCTAGAGCAAGTACAACAAGTTTACTAACAAGTTGAAAGAAAAACAAAGTGTCGGAAGGAGGAGGAAGAAGTGTCGGAGTATAAGGTGCAAAAAAGGAAGGAAGACTTGACTTGTGCTTAGAGGATCCTCTTGTCAGGGGTCTATGGTTTGACATTGATCAATAGAAGCTTCAATTAGAGAAATTCACTAAAGGGTTTTCATGTTAAGAGAAATGAGGTTTTGGCCCTGGCATAGAGCCAATATCTTGTGTTCTTGTTTTTATGTTTTGGTAGCAGTTTGATGAAGTATACACATATGCACTAATAAGAAGAAGAATAATAATAAGCTAATAAAGAAAAGTAAAAAAACTCCACAAATTTTTATAAAGTAACGAAGAATCACACTACACTACTTTGCCCTAGATTCTTCAACATGGTATCAAAGCTAAGGTGACACATCAAGGAAAGGGAAACTCAAGAACACTTATCAAGGAGAAGCATTTATAAAGTTGAAGCATCAAGCCAATCACTTCAAGGACAAGAAGGGTCTACAATCCATCATTCATCAAGGAGGTCTACAAAGCTAGAAGAAGAGCCTTACATAAAGGCACCTACAAAGAAGAGCAGATTGAAGCAGGACCTACATTAAGCTACAAGTCATCAAGCAAATTCCATCATCAAGCAAGTCCACTTGAAGAAGGCAACTTGAAGAACATCAAGATCCTAGGAAGGCAAGCCATCAAGTCTTAAAGGAGGAAGCAAATCCATTACATCTCAAAATCTATCAAGTAAGTACATGTCCCCTTTTAAATATACATCAATTTCATTTTGTAAGGAAAGCAATAAATTGGTAGGTACCAATAACTTTCTTGCATGGAAGAAGAGGATTGATCTACTTCTCAAGGAGAATCAAATCTTAGAAAAGGGAATATCAATGTCCTTGCTAAGGAACAAACTCAAGCCTTAGCCAAGTACAATAAGGATGAGACAAGAGCTCAAATGATTCTGATAGAATCAATCAAAGACTCTCTCATTCTCTATGTCTCCAAATTTGAGACATCGAAAGAAATTTATGATAAGCTAGTAGAGTTATTCTTGGTATCCACAACCAAAGAAGTAATATCTCTAAGGAATGAATTATACAAGATGAAGATAGTAAAGGAAGGAATAGCTCCCTACTTCTTGAAAATCTCTAAAATGAGAGATCAACTTCAAGAGCTTGGGGAAGTCATGTCTGACGGAGAGATGACAACTGTAGTACTCAATGCTCTACTTGAGGAGTGGGGAAACTTCACATTGCATATATGCCAAGAAGGAAGCAACCACTCTTAGTGAAATGTGGTCTCTATGCAGGACAGAGGAAACCAGACTCAAGGCAAAAGAAGATGTGGGATCAAAGGAGCAAGCATTTGCTACCATGGCCAAGAGAAAGGGTAAATTTGGCAAGTTTGGTCCATGGAGAACAAACAACAAAGACATGTCTAGAATCCAATGTTTTGGATGCCAAGAATATGGATACTATAAAGAAATTGTCCTAAGCTTAAAAAGGACAACAACAACAAAAGGAAGAGGGAAGAAGCTCACATAACTCAAGAGGTGAAAGAAGAAAGAAAGAAGCAAAAGAAGGAAGATCCTCTGGATCTCTACTATGACTAGGTCAAACTCTTTACTTCTAGACTTCTTTCAAAGTTTTTAGTAGTATAGGAGCATGTAGGAATAGAATAAAATTGCATGACTAGAAACTTCCTCTAGAATCTAGAAGCATAATGTTCATAGAGTTCTGGATACTCATGAAGATGTAGAATTTATAATAAGAACAAAAATGCATGGGTAGAAATATCTTCTAGAATATAGGAGCATGGCAGATATAGCTCAAGATATTCACATAGAAGCATGCCTAGTGTAGGACCTCATCCACAATGAAAGGAAAAAATTATCATGATTAAGAATCTTAGAAGACTTCCATCATCAAAACAAAAGAAAAAATTGCAAAGCAAGTATGTTTAAGATCCTATGATGGAATCTTCAAAAAAAGGTTCATGGACCAAAGGATGTCTCATTGGGAATCCCATTCATGGGATTCAAGAAAATGGATGACATGCAGGCAAGCTAAGATGAGCAAGAAGGTCCACACCAAAGGATGATCAAAGGAGAATCAAGATGAGGTATGTATGCATCAAAGTTTATTCATGTTGTCATTTGTATATTATTGAGTCATGGGTATAGTTCTATAACATGATCAAGTATGAAAGAATCTCTTTCACCATAGACATGCTCAAAGGCATGCACTATATTGCAATGAAGGTCAAACAAAAGAATATGCTCACATAAGGAGCATAAGATTGTTGAATAAGAAGAAAGAAGAAATGCTGACAAGTCCAGAAAGCAAGCAATGAAGGAATGCTCTCACAAGAAGCATTAGATGGTTGACCTATCTATCTGAGTAGAAGCAAATGAAGAAAGAGATCAAGCATGTGGAAGAACACCATGATCACTGAAAATCACTATCTGACAAGATACTTTGAAGATATCTCCCGAAAAGAAGGCAGGACCACTCTGACAATGGAAGGACCCTTGACACCTATGAAGGCCTTGGAGATATAAAAGATGCAAATAACTTATTCTACTCTACGAAGATGTCGTGATGAAGAAACCATCTAGCAAAAAACAATGTTGAAGCAATATCAAGATGAAGTCATGATGGGCTACTAGGTCGAAGCATGTAAAAAAGCAAGTACAGTGAAGCATCCATTAGAAGAGTATTATGAAGCATGGACAAGATGACAAAGGAGTAGCCAAGATGACAAGAAAACCTGATGAATGACAAGAAAGCCACTTTCCACGAAGGAAACAATGACATGACAAACCAGGAAGGAAAGTGATTGATGGATGGTGCCCTACCTAGAAGAAGTTCGAACAAAGACTTCGTGACATCAAAGAAAGGAAGAAGATCAAACAGTTGAAGGACCCACAAAGAAGAAGTTGATGATGAATGAAAGAGTCCCTAGTTAAGAGGGAGCTCTAACAGGTCCTTAATCAAGAGGGAGTGTTGGATCACCCCTGATTACAAAGGAGTGACAATTGTGTTTTCCATTCCATGGGTCATGCACTAGACCAGGACTAACAATCATAAGTCTAGATGAAGGCCATGAATGGAAATGTAGACACTAGATAGACACAACATTATTGTCTTCACTTGGGAAGAAAGAAGGGGAGGATTAGGTAATCATCTGGCATCTGATACTCTTTGAGGATGTGTAGGGCATCCAAGACAAGAGTAGGCAAGAGGATCGATATTCTTTGAGGGCCCAAGATAAGAATAGTCCTAGAAGGTCAAACTTAGTGAAGACCCAGGTGGGTATGTACCTTGAGAGACAATGATGAAAGTGTCTATAAATCATTGGTCTCGTCAGCATTGTAGCTCATGGTCTCCTAAAGAGATGGAGTTGTTAGCCAAGGCCTTGCACTATGACAATGCTGATGGATATGATGCTATAACATAAGGATTGTTAATTTGATTTCTCTTATGTGAATTCTTAAAGATTGATAATAGCCAAACACCTTGTAATGTTGTATGAATACCTCCCTAGTTAAGAGGGAGTGTTGAAGGAAATATAACTAGGTTCGGTCTTCATAAATGTACTTTTGATATTTGTATTTAAAGTGTTATAGGTGAGTCAAATAGTCAAAAGAAATGTTGAAGGCCTTAAGGGCATGTTACACCATGTATAAATATATATTGAGTCAAAGGGAAAAACCTCCAAGCAAAGTCAAGTCTACTCCTATGCAATGGCACCATCAAGAAGCTCCTTCAAGCATGCTACACCACCATGGAAACTATCTGAAGTTTGCTCAACAAATCAACCTCCTAGTAGTCCTCAAGTCAGCCTACAAACAATGGACAAGTCGGCCTACAAACAATGGGCATGTCGGCCTACATACAGTTGACAAGTCAGCCTAAATGGAGGGACAAACCTTTATATATAGAGGTTGTCCACTCCTCTATAACGCTATCGTTCAAGCTATGAAATCATCGAAGAGACAAGCCGAGAAAGGAATTGAAAGGGAAGTCTATAGGGTCTCCAAGGGCAGCGAGGAAGAAGGGTATAGAACCGAAGTTAAGGAGATCAATTCTAGAGCAGCGATAGCCACACGTGCGAGGTTAAGGAAGGTTGCCTGCAGTTATGACAGCAGTCACTAACAGCGCAACATATCTCATTGTTTAGGGCACAATTCAAGCCTAAAATACCACTTGTTGGAAATAATACTGAGAGGGGGGGGTGAATCAGTATTATCAGATCAGTAAAACCTTTCCAATTTCATACTCAGAAACATATACGCTACTTCAGTTAAGTGAACACGCGTGTACACGCTACTGTGTCTAAAGCAACTAGCGTATATCCAGAGATCTTATGATTTAGTTAGCTTATCTTCAGTAAATGCATTAGAACATTATTAACCATATTAACAGTAAACAGGTGCAGTATAACAGAACAGATCATCACACAAAAGCCACACACATGAACATCATGATTTAAGGTGGAAACCCAATGTGGGTGAAAACAACCTGCTGCAATTTGTCTCTTTCTTCTTTAATAAGAAACATCTTTTACAATGTATTGGTGCAGTCCTTTACCAGCACGCAGGCTACAACCTGCAGAGGGCTACAACCCTCATAGATCTTGTACTAGCCGATCCATTTACTAGTACGTAGGTGCCTGCCTACAGAAGGCTCCAACCTTCACTCGTTTTCCAGCTGCTCCTGGAAGGGAGCTACAACCCCCTGGCTCTTGTACTGGTTGATATGTTTACCAGTACGTAGGTGCCGGCCTACGATCTTCCCGGGACCACGTTTCATCAATTTTCAGACTGGATCCATGAAACAATCACCATTGTAGTACAACCTGCATCATCAATCTCTGAATCACCCAATACTGAATCACTGAAACCCTGTCAACAACAACCAGACAACATAACAACAACCAGATCCAACTCCATCTTCAAATATCATACTTCACATTGTATACGCTACTTCGACAAACCCAACCTGCGTGTATACGCTCTTTTACCAAAACCAACCCGCGTACAGATCTGCAAATTCTAACTTATAACTCCGCAGCTATATCAGACATCAGAACATACCCAGATCATAACAATAAACATGCGTCAATAGATCTAGTCTATCCACAGTCATACCATATGAAGATAATCATTCCAAGCCTTGAGATCTCGTTCCATTGTTCATCATCCTCCACATGAGTGAAACCTTGGTTCAGATCACCAACCCATAACCAGCATTTGGATCTCACACTTCCTCAGATCTTCATCATTCACACCTACTCTCTCAATCTGGCCTAATGATCTTCTCCTTATATAGGCTTAGGCCCTTCACAATACCACGGTCCAAAACCATAGTAACACAATACCATCAACTTCAAAACTAGGGATCAACACGTTTGTCAAGACACCATGGTCCAAAACCATAGGCACAACTTCCAAGGACTAACCGCCACGGACCAAAGGTACGTTTTCACATGTACGCGCTTTTACTGAAGCCAACCTGCGTGTATACGCCGATTTTCCTTAATGAACCTGCGTATATCTCTTTCTTGTCCTGCTGTACTAAGATCTGTCCTCTGATTAAGTTGTCATCACCTATACCTGCCTCTGAGTGAGTTGCCATCAAGGACAACACTTGTATCATAATGCCAACAATCTCCCCCTTTGGACTTGATGGCAACCACCACACCAAGTCACTCTCCCCCTTTGACATCAAGGGCAAAGGGCGGACCAGGATATTCTCTTCTTTGGTATACCTTCTGCTGTCCATACTCCCCCTGAGTACTTGCTGAAATCTCCAAATGTGCTCCCCCTTTGTATATGTCAAAGTGTACCAATCTGTCCATGCTCCCCCTGAGTACATGCTGAAGTTTCTGGTTTGGCTCCCCTTTGTATATGCCAAGTTGTATCAATCCATCCATGCTCCCCCTGAGCAGATGCAGGTTCTAAGACCAGCCATTCATTCATGACTATTATTCATCATATATGATCTGTACCATAAGCATCAGCCTGCAATACCATTCCTTTGATCAAACAGCAAGATGTATCATTTAGCTTCATAGACTTTATTAACAACTTCTAACCATAATGCCAACAATGCATTATTTGAAGTATATGCTCCCCCTGAGCCTGTGCCATCTGTTTTCAGTTAGATGCATACATCAGTAATAAGCATCAAGACATCATCATCAAGTTAGGATTAAAACACTTCTAGCATCAAGACATTTCCATACATCCTCAGCAGACTGTAATTGTTAACCAATAGAGCAGATACTGGACTGAATCATATCAGACCCCTTTTCTGAGTCTGTCCCCACTGCTTTTCTTCAGACTGACATATACGTGATTTTGCAGTGTGAAACTTGCGTATATACGCGGCTTCCCTTCATTAAACTTGCGTATGAGAGTTAGAACACTGAAGTTTTACACCTTCAGCTCCCCCTGAGTCTGTTATGTCTGTGCTGTGCTGAGTACCCTGTGTTGTGCCACATCTTTCTGACTGAACTTCCTTCTTCTTCCATATCTTCAAGCATGTTGATGATTTCTTCTTATCATGAGCTTTGTTCCTGCAATCTTTTGCTCTATGTCCAAACTTGTTACATGCATAGCATCTTACATGTTTCATATTCCTCCTATAGCAATCAGCGGCTTTGTGGCCAAACATATTGCAAGAAAAGCAATATCCATTAAAGTACCCTGAATGTGATGATCTTTATGCATGATGGTCTTGAAACCTTCTTCTTCTACATATGGCTGCAACATGTCCAAGATTATGACATACATAACATTCAACATTATTCATGGGAGGAGTAAAAGATTTTCTTTGAGGAGTCTCTTTCCTTGATTGTTGATGGGGTTGTCCTTTCATCTCCTTGTAGAGCCTTTCAGATTTTGCATTAGAGTTTCTTGTCTTACTTTGTGAACCAGATTCACCTTCAATAGACTCATGAAAACCAAGACCAGTTTTGATAGCAGGGGACCTTTGACTACTAAGAATATCATCCAAGATCTTAGTACTATCTTGAAATCGTAATAGTTTATCTTTTTCTTCTAATTTACTTTTCAAGATTTTTACCTCAACTTGATGTTGTTCTTCTTTTTCCAGACATTGCTTCTTCAAGGTCTCTTTAGCTTTCCTTCCTTCATCCAGCTGATACCTTAGTTTGAGGATCTCGTTTTCTTGCTCTTTATTCAGCGCTAGCAGCATTTGTCGAATTCTGGAAGCACATTCCAACTGATCTTCTAATCTGATGATTTCTTCTTTGAGGGCATTCTCCTTTTTGCTAGGTAGATCTTGCTGATCTATGGTTTGATCTGATGCTTCATTTGTTTGTCCATCTTCATTCTGAGGTGATTCAGGATCTGAATTCTTGCTTCCACTCAATGACAAGTTGTCATTGTTCCTTTGAGCTGTCTTCTTCTTCTGACGCGTTTTCTTCCCCATTGTTCTACGAATCTCCTTCAAGCAATCAAGCTTCTCTGAAGGACCTGCTCTGATACCAATTGTTGGAAATAATACTGAGAGGGGGGGGTGAATCAGTATTATCAGATCAGTAAAACCTTTCCAATTTCATACTCAGAAACATATACGCTACTTCAGTTAAGTGAACACGCGTGTACACGCTACTGTGTCTAAAGCAACTAGCGTATATCCAGAGATCTTATGATTCAGTTAGCTTATCTTCAGTAAATGCATTAGAACATTATTAACCATATTAACAGTAAACAGGTGCAGTATAACAGAACAGATCATCACACAAAATCCACACACATGAACATCATGATTTAAGGTGGAAACCCAATGTGGGTGAAAACCACCTGCTGCAATTTGTCTCTTTCTTCGTTAATAAGAAACTTTTTTTACAATGTACTGGTGCAGTCCTTTACCAGCACGCAGGCTACAACCTGCAGAGGGCTACAACCCTCATAGCTCTTGTACTAGCCGATCCATTTACTAGTACGTAGGTGCCTGCCTACAGAAGGCTCCAACCTTCACTCGTTTTCCAGCTGCTCCTGGAAGGGAGCTACAACCCCCTGGCTCTTGTACTGGCTGATATGTTTACCAGTACGTAGGTGCCGGCCTACGATCTTCCCGGGACCACGTTTCATCAATTTTCAGACTGGATCCATGAAACAATCACCATTGTAGTACAACCTGCATCATCAATCTCTGAATCACCCAATACTGAATCACTGAAACCCTGTCAACAACAACCAGACAACATAACAACAACCAGATCCAACTCCATCTTCAAATATCATACTTCACATTGTATACGCTACTTCGACGAACCCAACCTGCGTGTATACGCTCTTTTACCAAAACCAACCCGCGTACAGATCTGCAAATTCTAACTTATAACTCCGCAGCTATATCAGACATCAGAACATACCCAGATCATAACAATAAACATGCGTCAATAGATCTAGTCTATCCACAGTCATACCATATGAAGATAATCATTCCAAGCCTTGAGATCTCGTTCCATTGTTCATCATCCTCCACATGAGTGAAACCTTGGTTCAGATCACCAACCCATAACCAGCATTTGGATCTCACACTTCCTCAGATCTTCATCATTCACACCCACTCTCTCAATCTGGCCTAATGATCTTCTCCTTATATAGGCTTAGGCCCTTCACAATACCACGGTCCAAAACCATAGTAACACAATACCATCAACTTCAAAACTAGGGATCAACACGTCTGTCGAGACACCATGGTCCAAAACCATAGGCACAACTTCCAAGGACTAACCGCCACAGACCAAAGGTACGTTTTCACATGTACGCGCTTTTACTGAAGCCAACCTGCGTGTATACGCCGATTTTCCTTAATGAACCTGCGTATATCTCTTTCTTGTCCTGCTGTACTAAGATCTGTCCTCTGATTAAGTTGCCATCACCTGTACCTGCCTCTGAGTGAGTTGCCATCAAGGACAACACTTGTATCATAATGCCAACACCACTCTCTCAAGAGAAGGATCAAGGAGGAAAAGCGAAGATCAGAGGGTTGTTCTAAGGCCCATTACAGTCACACGTGCAAAGGAAACGCAGGTTGCCTCTGTTGTCATAACAACCCTCCCATTACAGTCATCCAAGTTAGTTTATTGGTGAACAGAAGAAAAGGAACCATCATAGGAAAAGGGTCTCATCAAACTTCCCTTCTCTAGAGCAAGTACAACAAGGTTTACTAACAAGTTGAAAGAAAAACGAAGTGTCATAGTATAAGGTGCAGAAAAGGAGGGAAGACTTGACTTGTGCTTGGAGGATCCTCTTGTCAGAGATCTAAGGTTTGGCACTGATCAATAGAAGCTTCAATAAGAGAAATTCACTAAAGGGTTTTCCTCTCAAGAGAATAGTTTTGGCCCTCGCATAGAGTCAATATCTTGTGTTCTTGTTTTTATGTTTTGGTAGCAGTTTTATGAAGTGCACACATATGCACTAATAAGAAGAAGAAGAAGAAAAATCTAATAAAGAAAAGTAAAATACTCCACAAATTGTTATCAAGTAATGAAGAATCACACTACACTACTTTGCCCTAGATTTTTCAACACAATCATGGGTTTTATGCTAGATGTTAGTCAACCAAAACCTCATCATCAAATCTAGAGCACACAAGTTGGAGGTAATGAATGCATTAATGTATAAACGAAAAGGAAGAAACAATTAAAGGCAATCGTTTTGGGATTCCCCATTGGCTCAAGCATTTTGAGAATGGTTTCCATTACATTGAGTATGCAGCTCCTATTTGTTGCACCCCTTAGTTGGAAGGGAGAAACTTTATGAGAATTTTGAATGGTCATGCATGGTAGCAAGATATAAACTAATGTTGAACTAACTAGAATTACCTTCTTTAAAACCAGATATGTAAAGAAAACATTAATGTTAACCCTATCAATCTTCACCTTAAAGAGCAAACTACTTTTAAAGGTGTTCTCACTGCAAAAATGCAACTAAAAAAAGCTAGATAAGATCTACATTTACTTCAGTTTGGAGTAAGGTGGGCATGTTAGTTTTGTTTTCATGTGTTGGAAAGAAAGGCAATTTGACTATCGCCAAGCCAGACACTCATATCCACATTGTCCTATATGCATACATTTCCAAAAATAAATATAAAAAAACATAACAAAAAGAGTCATGATTACAACCACTGCAATATCATAAGAAGAAAATTTGACTATTAAAAAATACTTGAATCTCATATGCTCACTTTTTCAGGGCAACAATCTCCTTGTCATAATGTTGTTCATTTATCATAACTTTATGATGTAGCTATCTGTTTGCTGAAATATTATTTGAAGCATTTTTTTCAATTGACTTGAATACGTCAAAGCCATGCCACAAGACAGCAAATTGCTTAAACCTAAACCAAAATGAAACATTAGCAGGATGTGACTTTTAATGATTATTTTATTATTTCCCCATCAATTACACTTGTTTAATAATACAAGGTAGCCCGTGTGATAACATAACTTATATTATCACACCAACATTAGGATTAATAACCTAGACTTAAGATTGAAATTAGGGCTTGTCATTTTGACATTATAAATAATAACATATTAGATTAAATATGTACACTGATAAAAAAATCATCATCAATGACTCTCACCCTTTGTTTTTCTTTATCCTTTTTAGATGTCATGTACTCCGTACATTTTCCCTATTCAATAACATTAATGTAAACCCAAGTCACTTCATGCTAAGTTTAGCTTTTTCATGATATAAGATTCACTTGAATTGTCATCGGGCATTCTTGACATGGCTTGACCACCTCTACAGCAGTTGCAAAATTGGCTAGTTGCTAGTTGGTTTTCCTTCTAAAAAGGTCAAACTACATTAAGACTTTGCAACAGTTATATGACTGAAAATCTAGCTTCCTACTTTTTATAACTAGGCAGAGGTTCCCTTTTCAGAATATCAATTACAATCTTAAAGTCACCCTATACTTCAATGTCTCATTGGTACAAGTTTTTACAAAACTCCCCTGATGGGGCCATCAAAATCAACCTAATTATTCATTGGCAAGCCAGGACCCTAACAGTATTACCTACTCAGCCCGAGTTAATCAGAGTGTTTTTCCTTCAAAACCCCCATCAAAGTCCAACTTCCAACGAAACATTAGGGCCTACTGTGCAAGGACGTTCTTTTCTCTCATCCAAGACTTTAGCATATAAAATTTCAACAGTAATTCCACGGACAACTGCATTTCACATTATGGTAATTTCATTATTGAAACTTAGACATCAACGCAGAAGACAATGATCACTTGATAGTTTATCTTATTAGAAAAATAGTCATTCTAGCTTCAGACTGAATTGTCAAAAATTTCATGCACTTGGAGTCAGTGCCAATAGAGAAATTTGCATAATATCTTAAATGACTTGCCATCCTTCCATATTAATGCATGCATCTGTATTTTAAAAACTGATGCATGCAGAACATTTAAATACAAGAGTTGTCAATATACTGGCAGACCATTTTAAGTATCTAAAAGAGGACAAACCATGTAAACTGGTAATTTAGAATTATGTGCACTCAATTTTAGTGCATGGAAGGCTTGTCTTTTCCAAATAAAAGTCAGGCCAGGAGCATGTAGAAAACCTTTTTGGAAAACGTGGCCTCAATGAATTTAAGATGCAGGATGGTGTCCTTCAGATGCTTTCTATATGAAAGAAGGAATTATCTCATTTAGATCCAGGGTTCACATGTTGCAGTTGTACATATAACAGAAAAATGAAAACCATTCATGCCGTAGCACTTTTGAAAATGCCAATTATACAATAGTATGATATTGTTCAAAGTTATTTGAATCCCTAGCCCAACATGGTAAGCCCGAGTGTAAGCCATCATGTTCTCATAAAAAGGATGAAAATAGAGAGATATTAACACAATAATGTCTGTAGACAAAACAATGCTTACAACAGCTTGCAAATTTCCTTGTACAAAACCCAAGATTTTGTTTCTCAAGTTGCAAAGCCAAAGGATACAAACCATGTTAGGTAGAAGGGCACATTATGGCCCCTAGCTTGAAGTTACTCATTGTCATCATCGTCAACTTCAACTCCTACCCAATGTGTAAATGCAAATAAAAACTCTTTGAATGAGATCATTCCATTCTTATCGAAGTCCATTTCCTCTGCAAGAAGAAAACACCATATCAGTGTTGAAAATGGTACAGCTGCCAGCTAGACATCCAACCAGCTGGAATTCTGATTTTAATTGTTTGTAAATAAGGTGTCTTTTGATACATGGGGTGCTGAACATTTCATCTATCCCACAGTTATATATAAATATGTTTATGGTGGGGAATAAAATGCACATCAGCATAGTTTATTGAGTACTTTTTTTTGTCTCCCTCTCATTGTTTGTTGCAGCTGCATTTTTTCTGTTATTTATCATGGTATCAGAGCCAGTCCGGGGAGAAAGAAACCATTTTCATGTTATCAGAGCCAGTCCAGGAGAGGGGGAACCATTTGTGAGAGGGTCTGAGAGAGCTGGGAAATGCTATGAATGTGTGGACTTGTATAAGAAGAGACGGAAATGGTTTGCATAGCTGAGACTTTTGAAATTTGCTGGAGGAAGATCAGACAGTGATTGAGATAAGGCTGATGCGCAGTTAAAATGGATAGTGTGGCAAGCTGTTTGCAAAGAAAGTGTATGCAGCTGTGTTGAAGAGATGAGTTTAAGTGATATGCTTTACCATTCGAAATTACTTGCATAGGTTTGATTTTATACTGGATGAAGAGAAAAGGAAAAAAAGGTGATAAGTATGGGTGATGCACTTTTGAAAAGGTGACTACGGCCTGCCTCCAAGTATCGAGAAGCACACTGAGTGCCTTACAGTTTAGCATAGGTGCATATTGTTGTCATGGAGAAACTGTGAATCTTTGCTTCAACCTGCGGTAGATATGGCAAGCCTATCGTGAACATATGTGAGGCCTTTGGCCAGAGTAGGTGCATGCAATGTAGGTAGAGTTCGAGATTTTGGTAGTCTTCAAAACTCCATCAATGGTAAGATGTATTGGTAGTTTCTTTTTGTTATTGCGGGCAATTGTGAGGGCTTTGGCCAGAGGAGGTGCATGCAAGGTTGGTAGAGTTAGTTGGAGATTTTGGTAGTCTTCGAAACTCCATCAATGGTAAGATGTATTGGTAGTGTATTTTTGTTATGATAGAGATTGCTCTGAGGGAGCTCTCCTGGGTGGATGATTAGCTGTAGAGGGATTGTTGAAAATGGTACTGCGGGTCATCCAACCCATTAGCAATTTGATTTTATTTCATTTGTAGATAAGGTAGTCAAAGGATCTTAACTATAATGGTTTGGTGAAAGATTCATTTCCTCAGCTGCGTGGGTTCAAGTCTCCAGAGACATGTTGTAACTGGACTGTTTATGGCATTTATGAAATAGTTCTATCTGGTGTAATAGTGGCAGCCAATCTTTCAAAGTTACCAATTCTCCAGAAATTCTCGTTCCAGTATAAAAACAAAAAATAAGGTAGCTTTCAATATCCCTTGGTAAACTGAGCATTCAGCTGTCCCGTATTTGTATATAAGTATGTTTATTGTGTGAAATAAAATGCAGAGATACATATTTTATTGACTACAGTTTCTCTGTCGCTCTTTCTCTCTTTGTTCTTTGTAGCTGCAATTTGTCTTTTTCTTTAACAATCAGGATTCTATTATAAAACCAGAGAATTCAATATTTCATGGTTTACAATGAATAACAGCATTCATTTATAGCCCACTGGGTTAGCTCAAGTGGTTGAGTGCTATGAATTACAAGCAAGAGGTCATGTGGTCAAGTCCCTAGGCAGGCTGTCCCTGTGGATAATATTGGGCTTCACTCAATGTCCCCACTGGGTTAGGTTGCCAAAACTGCAACCAGCCACTTTACCACAGGTACCATACTCAAAATGAGCGGAAGTGCCTGGAGGGTTTCCCTGGAATGTGTACTCCACTGTTAAAAACCCAAAAGAAGGCATTCATTTATGTTTTTACAAAAGATCAAACTAAAATATTGATGATCAATTTCTAAAAATACATAAAACATGAAAAGGAAAAGGCATATGAATATTACGAACCAAATCTTTTGATGCCAATCTGATCTGCAGCTCTTCCTCCTGGGGAAGCTTCATTTAGAGCTTGGACTATCTCTTTCTTACTAACATAACCATCACCATCTTTGTCAAAGAATCTGAATGCATCAATAATAGTATCAAAAGTTGCTTCAAGATGTGGCAACCCAATTCGTGATTTCTGATGGGTTTATGTCAAAGAAATCTGTAAAAAGCAAAACTGCAAGTCTGAAAATTGATTACATCAGAATATGAGATTAATCCAAAAAGATGTTTTTCTCACAAGTTTTCAGAACAAAAGCGAAGTACTAGCAAACTGCAAAGGTACTTTGTATTCAATTTAATTATAAAACTTAGAACCTACTCTATGCTGCAAAAGTTTCACTTCCATCAGACCATTTTAAGGATACAGAATTAGGATTGGTAGGCTCCCACAGAATATATACAAGACTTAGACAGACAATAAACTCCTTGAACTCAATCCCTTTACTTTCATCCATATCACATATCTGGTGCAGTTCTGTTATTTCGTCATCTGTAAAAGAAACTTGCAGTTCACGGAAGCACTCCTTCAATTCTTCCAAATCTATTGTTCCACTTGAATCTTTGTCTGCAGAAAAAAATCACTCATTATTGCATGTCAAGATTTACTTTGCGTAAATTTAACAACAAATAGTTATGCAAACAATACATTCAGTTTTCCAATATAGTGATATTACAACAAATGTTTCCAAGAGAATATACTCAAAAAATCCCATGTCAGACTCATCTAAAAGAAAAAACAGACAGCAAGATTAAAATATGGGATGAAACGGACACCGTTTGCAATACTTGTACTCTTCTCATCACGAACTGCTAGAACTAAGAAACATGAAGACATTGGCACCTAAGCAAGTTGACAAATGCTTGAGAAATTTTCTGGGGTCTCAAGGATGTAGATGCACACAGCCTACAGATCATGCCATGGTAAAGGTACAACTCATTTATGGTTTGCTATAGAAATCTTTCTCGTACTTCAATTCATAGGTCCCACATGATTACTTAGAGGTTTAGAAGTTTAGAACCCACATGAGAATATTTTTATACCATTTTCTTCCCATCCAATTATATATTTTGCCCAGAAAGGGAAGCAACCCCATCTTGTCAATAAAGAAAACCACTGTCACAAATCCACCAACCCCTTAGGTGTAACAAAATGTCAAGGCAGTGGATTTCTAACACACTCTGACCATATTAGAACAGTAATCCCAAACCCAGCAATGGTTTCATCTATGAAGTTTAAGTATTCCACGATATAAGTAATATAACTGAAAATCCAAATCACCCCGGACATAGTTCATATATGAATCCACCCATGCCACATGACCACGTCTCAACAGTATGTATACTGAGTCCTGACATCCAATTATCGTTAAAAACATTCCCAAATGAGATATGGCGTCCTAAATTTTCTCAGAGGAAATACAATGTAATGGATAAAGGGAGAATCAGATATACTATTGGTCGAATAGATCATTATCCTGTCTTCCCTAAGAGAACTAACTGTATTTATATTGATAGTAATAATGTCTTCAGCATTCACACCTTTCCATCGTGGCACAAAAACAGAAAGATAACATGTACATTTCTAATCAATCCCAAGTTACCACCAAAAATTTCAATACCAAAAACACTATAAAAATATAATCTCCATCCTTTGGAAATGAACCCAAAGGGTAAGTTCCCCAAATACAGACTCCTCAAAAGATATAGCAAATAGGCTATCTTCTCTACACCAAGCACTAACAAGTAATGTCTAAATGAAGTTCCTTAAGAGGTAACCCAACAAATCTCCATAAACCTATTTGGAGAAGTATTGAAACTAGGTAGTCAACAAAGGCATGCCATCCACAATGGACTAGATTGGTAGAAAGTGGGTGAGATGATATTTATCCATGACACAGAAAATAGAATAGTTGACTATCTCCTTAAACCTAATTTATTTTTTCAGGATAAAACTTTGCTTCATTGATATTCACATAGAATCAAATACGGCATATACATATTCAGTTTAGTTCCATAAGCTTAAAACTTGCATGTAACTGTCCACACAATGACAGTATAAACAGTAATTAAACCTAATTTAGCCTATTGGAAACTAATTCAGCAAGTGAGGATATTACATATTCATTCAACAGAACAAAGCATCAAGGATTACAGGAATTACAATCTGAATTCATCAACTAAGAACTTCATCCTTGAACAGGAACTAGATTCCTAGAACCTCTCAATTCTACCATCACTAGCAAGCTTCAAGATTGTATAAGGCTATAAGCAAATATCCAAAAGAAAATCAAGAAAGCAAAATATATAGACAGTGCCCTCCATGCTACATCAAATGAAATTTTCCAACATGATTAAAAAACAATAAGGGTCAGGACAAGTCACAAGAAGCTCCAATACAAGCTGCTATGGAAATATACAAATAACTCAATCAAAGATGAAAAAATGGGTATATTTACAACCGAAAATATTGGAAAAAGAGTCCAGCATCTTGCCAATGTGAAAGCAAGGAATATAAAGGAATTTCAAATAAGACTAGCTACAATTAGAAATGGACATAGTGAAAACAAACATTAGGAATGTACTTAATTTCAATCTTACATTAGATTCCCTACAGAATGGACAAAAGGCCCAATAATACAATATAAAGCTTGAGATAAGTGAAATGCTTCCAGCTCCAACATGGTAATTCCAACTTCAGTTCTCACGACATGAGATGGCATGATACTTTACAACAAATAAGGACATGACCTGAGAATCTAATGGCATCAGACTTCAGCTCAGGTCAACTTTGATTTATTTAAGAGCACAAAACAGTAGATAACTTGATTGCCTTGAGAGTCGCTCAGAAGAATGTACAGAAAATAAAGATGTATGCTGGTGTTTAAATGGATTATCACAGAGCATGAGATAAATTCCCAAGAAAAGAGTTCTCCAAAAGAATGTAAGAGTTGAAAAATCACAACATATCAAAAAACTATACAACCAAATATAACATCGTGGTAACAGCAATGAAATCAAAATTACCCCAAGGGGTTAGCTCAACCAGTTGTTACCAAAGTTGTTGGGCATTTGGCTAGTTCTGTGTTACTAGGTACCTAGTTCCAATCCCCTTGGGTAACACTCACTAGTGTATGCCAACAGGTTTCCAAGGGATGCCATCCACGAATTTGATGAAGCGCCCCTTGGGTTTCCCCAGGAGGTTTTCCTTGGTAAAAAACAATGTATGAAATCAAAGGATGTACACATGTGATCAGGTTCTCGGGATTAATATCAAAGTAAATTTTAAAACAAGAACATCCCCTATGCCTGGACCTCTTTAGGATCAACATAGGTAAACCGTAAACTAGAATAGTGCTTACAATTAGTAGGAAACTCAAGGATAAGTATAGCAATGTAACGAATAAAATATATAAATAATATAAATATAATGTAAAAGATAATAATTATAAATAATAGTTAGTTAAGCTAGTAATTAGGTTGAAGAGGCATGTCTAATAGGACATGACTCTTCATGAAGAGACACTTGCTTGGTATATAAGCAAGCCTCTTATTCTCATTTTAAATCATTCATTCTTATTCATTTTATTTAATATAATATTTATATCCTAAATGGATATCTTGACATTCCAAGTCTTTTGGGAGTAATTAATTTGTAGAAGGAACTTTGCTCGCTTCATTTGGTATCAGAGGAGTTCGGTCCTCTAGGTTGCTTAACCGGTGCACAGAGCTCGTTCTCCGATCAAGGTCCTTGGTTGTCGAAATTCGTCAACCTTGTTGCCGTACAATTGAAGCATTTTGCTCAAAATTTAGGAGTTTCTCCTTTTCTCCATTTTTCTAGGCCTTTGGCCATTAAAAAGAAAAGAAAAAAAAAAACCAAAAAAAATATAAGTAAATAAAATAAAATAAAATAAAGGAAGAAAAAAAAAGTAAAAGAAAAAACAAAACGGATACAAAATCTCATACCAAGTATATTTAAAACTTTTTACGTGAAGAAGCCCGTGGTTTTAAAAACAACCCCCGTGGTTTTAAAAACAACCCATGGTAATTGTCCATGGTATTTTAAAAAGTTAAAAAAAAAAAAAAAAAAAAACAAACAAACAAACAAAAGGAATACGTTTTACTTTTTACGTGGAGAACATTTTAACAGAGGTTTTAAAAACAACCCATGGTAATAGCCCATGGTATTTTAAAATTGTGACCGTGTCATATGAAAAGACTGAAAAAACGTGACCTTTATATTTATTGAGTGGGGTGACATTAAAAATTTATCAAGGAAGTAATTAAGTATATAAAAAAAGGGACCAATTTATTATTAAAAAAAAAAGAGAAGTGAAACTATTATTATTTTAAGATAATAAAGTTATTTTGAAAAAGGGTCTTAATATAAAGAAATACTTACATATATAGAGGGCAACAATATAAAGGAGTATGTATTTTTTTTAATAAAAGGGTATTCAAGTTTTTAACAATCCACATTAAGGGAGAATGTTGGAAATATATATATATATATAAAAAAATGAGATAAAATAAGTAATAAATAAAATAAAATAAAAAATTTTAAAAAATAATAATAATAATAATAAATAAATAAATAAAATAAAATTCCATACAAAGTTAAAAGAAGTGAAGAAAAAGAAAAAAATATGGAATCCCTGAGTAAAGAACAAAGACAATCAATCACAAGAGATATAGAACAATTAATTACAATAATTGAGCAACAGGTTGAGGAGAGAAAGAGAATGGATTCCTTCTTCGATTCTCTACATCCATTATCACTTCCACAGAATGATGTTATCCAGTGTACCGAGAAAGTGCAGCTAAAAGATCAAAAGAATGACAAAATAGCCAAAATTCAACAAAGCAAGGAAGTGTTAGAATGCGAACATAAAAATCTTGTGATATACATTACAAAGAAATAATGGAAAAGGACGAAGAAATTTCTTGTCTCAAGGACCACGTCAAAAAATCACTGGCACAAGTGAAGAAAACTAAAGTCTCAAAGAAAGAACTCAAGCAGCATTTATCAAAACAAGAAGAGGAAAATTTACGTTTAAAGAACCTTAATAAAAAATTATTAGAACAAATCAGAGATCTAAAAGATGAAAAACTAAAAACTCAAAACACTGAAAATAAGGTTGATGAATCAAAAACCAAAGAACTTTTACGTCTGAGAAACCATAATCAAAGTCTTTTCAATCAAACTAAGAAACTTAAGGAGGATAGGAAAGCATTAAAAGATAAGTTGGAACAAGTCACTCAAGAAGAAGTATCGAAATCTCTAGTCACAACAATTCAAGTTGAAAATAAGGGAACGAATACCGATCCAGTGAATATGACAACTCAAGAAGACAGGTCAATTGAAGAAACGACACATGTAGATGTTGCAATTTAGATAATAGACATCCCAAGTGAATGTTCCATAACCAATTCAACAACATCTTCGCCAGAAGAAAATCTAAAAACTTTATATCGGCATCTGAATCATGAGAATAGACGAATCAACCATGCTACATATCTGAACCATTCAGAACCGAAACAACAAACTGATGTTCCAAATAATAGTGATGTAACCTCAATCCAGTCTTATGCTAACAAGTTGTTACAAAATTCCAGTGATCAGAATACTATACAGAAGATTAATCTAGGATGGTCTGATCCCTTCTCAGTGCGACAATTTTGTTTGTCACTAAGAAGATCATATCAGCTTGTATCGACGAAGATGACTGTTCCGAGACAGAAAGACTTTCGAAGCAGAAAAAGAGATCAAGCCTTTTTCATCGACAAGCTTTGAGGACAAAGCTTTTTGAGGAAGAAGGCAATGTAATGAATAAAATATATAAATAATATAAATATAATGTAAAAGATAATAATCATAAATAATAGTTAGTTAAGCTAGTAATTAGGTTGAAGAGGCATGTCTAATAGGACATGACTCTTCATGAAGAGACACTTGCTTGGTATATAAGCAAGCCTCTCGTTCTCATTTGTAAATCATTCATTCTTATTCATTTTATTTAATAAAATATTTATATCCTAAATGGATATCTTGACATTCCAAGTCTTTTGGGAGAAATTAATTTGTAGAAGGAACTTTGTTCGCTTCAAGCAAACCTCACGATAATACTCATATATGCAAAAGACATGGTTCTCCTATTTAGTCGGGAACGCAAAAATAGGAAATACAAACTTTAAATTTAGCCCATTTCAGAATGATAGTAAATAGTAAATACAGAAAAGATTAATATTATGACCCTTAAATCAAACCAAATAAAATATCCAAATATACCATATGAACATACTAGAAAGCATCTGTATATGTACCTACCTAGGAATCAACTTCTCTACAAAACTTAACTGGAACCCAACAAAGGCAAAATAGAACAATGGAGGATGGAGCCTACTTTGGGTTAGAAAACAATTCAGTTCAATAGAATTCCAGATATGATCTAAAAAGATAAAACTCTTAATTTATTACCATTATTGTTTATCATTGATCAAAGATGACATGTGACTTATAAAGAGTAAAGCAATCTATTGATTTCTATTATCTGAAATATGACAAAATGAGGCAAAGAAAGATACATCGTTTTTATACCAGAAGTCTCTGCAGCCTAAAGCCTAAAGCAGAATATATCGAAACATGGATGGATTAAAAATCAAAAGGTGGTTAACCAAAGGGACGATCACCAACATCCCAAAAGGTTTAGTAGAACTAAAAAGTTAGAAGAAAACCATTGAACTCTTTCCGGAATACAAAAACCACCATTCATAAATGAAAAATAGATATTAAAAAGATTATCCTGTTGCCATTATGGCACAGGTATGGCGCTATGGTACAGGTGTTGTCCTTGATGGCAACTCACTTTGCTGACAGATCTCAGTTCTGGCCCTCAAAATGAAGGAAATCATATATACGCAGGTTAACCTTAACTAAGTCGCGTATACACGCGGGTTAGACGTTCCAAAGACGCGTATGCGTATACACGCACTTTCACGCAAGGGAAAGCACGTACATGTGGGAGAACTTATTTTTGGTCCGTGGTATTTAGTCCTTGGTATTTGAACCTATGGTTTTGGACCATAGTATCTCGTCAAGTGTGTTGATCCCAAGTATTGGGTCCATGGTATTGATTTGTTATGGTTTTGGACCTTGGTATTGAGAAAGGCCTAGGACTATAAAAGAGGAAGGAGATCATTAGGCAAGGTCATCATCTGAATTATTGAATATCTGATAAAGTGCTAGATCTGGAATACTGGTGATTGGGTTATGGTGCAGATCTGGATCTGAATGAAGGAGGAACCTGAGCGCAAGGAGAAGGATAAGTTCTATTGATGGGTCAAAATCTTAAGGCTTGAATTATAGTATCTTTGTATGATTTTGATCTGTTATATGTGGCGCACGCTCGATCTATAAATCTGATAATCTAGGTTAACTAATGTCTGAATGTTTGAAAGAGTGAATTATCCTTTATAGATCTGTACGCAGGTTCAGTGAAGCGAAGGTGCGTATACACGTTGTTTCTGTGAGTCAAAGAAGCGTATACGCAGGTTCATCTTGACACAGAAGCGTATGCACGCAGGTTTCTGGTTATTGAAGTAGCGTACATCTCTTGATTTATGCTTTAGCTGCTTCTGTTTATTGCTGCAGTGTTCTGGGGTCAGACTTGGTGTGTGGTTACTGTTACTGTGTTCTGGGTACAGCGGTCAGAGAAGTGTTTATTTGATTCAGTTTTGATTGGTGAAAAGGAGATTGTTTGATGCAGAAATTCTTGATGTTTGATTGATGTTATTCATGGATCCAGTCTGAAAATTAATGAAACGTGGTCCCTGGAAGAAAGAGAAGGTTGTAGCCTTCTGCAGGTAGAAGCCTGCGTACTAGTATCCCAGCTAGTACAAGAACTAAGGGGGTTGGAGCTCCCTTCCAGGAAAAGCTGGAGAACGAGAGAGGGTTGTAGCTCTCTGCAGGTAGCAGCCTGCGTACTGGTAAAGACTGCACCAGTACAGAAACATTGTAAAAAGAAGTTTCTAATTAAAAGAAGATAGAGACGAATTGCAGCAGGGGGTTTTCACCCACATTGGGTTTCCTCCTTATATCTTGTGTTCTTGTGTGTGATTGTCTTCTGCTCTGTTTCACTGTTTCTGGTACTGTCTATTTGATTCTGATACACAGATTAATGATCAACATCTGTAAGATAAATTAAATTATAAGTCTGCATTATATACGCGGGTTTCCTTATCTGTAGTTGCGTATATACGCGGTTTTTACTAACTGAAGTAGCGTATATAATCTGGGTTTGAAAAAGAAAATAATTGACTTGATAATACTGATTCACCTCCCCCCCCTCTCAGTATTATTTCCAACATATCCCTGTTAGGCTATTACCTCTCATTTTCGATGAGGCCTATAATAGTGACTTTTGTCATTACCCTTTTGATTTTCATCACAAAGAACTTTTGATGGCTAGGATTTCACTCGGTTACTTGTATTGTTGGAGACAAGGATGAGGATGTGCTAAAGGTTTTGATGGTACATTGGTTGGTATTACACTTCACCATGTGATGTTCTAGTCTCCTTTCTTTGCTAGATGATTGGACATGAGGATGTATGGCTCTTTTGGTGGAACACCCTAGTACTTTGGGGCTAAGTGGACATTATATATGCATACCCATTTGATTACCTTCACCATGGCATAGAGCAATTGGCATGCACTCACCTTTCCACACGTGTTTTGTTACTTGGATGGATGGATGTGGGCATGGCTAGGGTTTCTCCTCTCCAATGCCCTAGCTACTACGCATAAGATTCACATGTGGAGGGCTTACTTATAGCATGGAGCATGTTTCTAACTAGAGTGCTTCCCTTGTAGGGCTCCCGTTTAGAGGCACGTGCACAATTATTTCCGCTTCATACATATTTTGTTGAAGTCATCCATCTCCATGATGAATCAGTTGACTTGGCACATGGTTCATGGCATATTTGACTTACTCATCCTACCACCTTACATCTCCTCATGCCTTATTTGTCCACATGTGCCATCTTAAGAATTATTTTGTACACATGTTTAGGCGTTTTGTTGGATTAAATGGGGCCATCCCTTCATTTCATGGATGGTTGCATATTCTTGGCATTCCACGTGTTAAGGTCTTGTTCCATATATTCATTTTCTTGATTTGAGAAGGATATCCACCCTTATGCACCTTTTTATGCCATTATGGAGGGGAATACTTCTTGGTGACCTCACACATCATCTTTGAAGGTATTGACTCGTTTCATGCTTGATGATGGAGGACTTCAACTTTGGAGGTTACTTTACATGGTTTCTCATGCTTATTGCAGGGACATCTCACTTGGGAGGAGGTTACATGGTCTAGACTCCAAGCTCGAAACCCTCATTTTAGGAAAACACCCACCCCTTTGGAGCCTTCTTACGGACATATCCATGTTATCGTTAAGGATGTCCACCTTGGAGGAGTTTTATTTGTACATTTACTCACATTTGGAAAAGTACATCCCAATCAAAGGGTCACACGTACCACTTTATGAGGCTTCTACTAGGTCTTTACATACTTTGGGGAGGTCATTCCACCTTGGATAGATGCACATCCACCTTGGAGAAGATTTAGAAGGTTCTAACTCCTAGATCTAGGGCATCAAGCATATTTGAGGGCAGCCTAGCTTCAAGAGCAATTATATTTTGACAAAGCACCTAGATTTACACTAGATCAATGCCAATAGATGCATAGTGGTCGTCTAATTTCCAAAATGTGATCATAATAGAAACCCCGACAAAAGACATAGATATGGTGTTCTCAAAATTTGCCATGGGAAAGTTCTCACGCATTTTCACCACTCATTTTAGGAGCACCCCACCTTTATTGCCTAAGCACTTTAGGCATTTTGGGAGATCAATATTGATGTATGCTTATGGTGAGAAGAGTCCTAGCTCTTGAGTCCACATGGCACACATAATTAGAGACTATTGATGGGATTTTTCACTATGGAGAACTTTTTGAAGGTTGTTGCATAACCAACTCCTTTATTTTATTATTGTTGATTTGTCTCATGGAGTTGGTTATGTGTGAGCACTATTGTTGAAGAGGTTATTCTATTGTATTTATTGTAAACATTAGTGGATCTAAGAAAAAAATTATTATTTTATTGTTGAGAAGAGTTGGGTTGAAACCTATATAAGAGTTTACTCTCTCATTTTTGTATGGTTGGAATTTTGGATCATATGCAATGTCTAAGGGCTCTCTTTGTTGAATAGATAAATATTTTGGCGCTTAAAGTTTTAAATGGTGTGATTTCTTCTACATAGGCAAGACCAACAACTCGATCCCATGAAAGGTAAAATATACCACTTAGAAGGACTTTTGCACATGGTAACACCGCTTGTCTCCTTTGTTATCTTAGTCTTTGATGTGCAATAGTCTGTTTTATATATCCTCTAGAGATTCTAGCAAGATCATTAACATCAATTTCTAGGGTAAAGCTAAGTTGCCTAGTTGAAGGTGGATCCTTCGAACCTCTTCCTTGTAGAATTTCTGCATTAAATTCTAACAAGCTTAAAGTCATGCTCACTGAATCTTTTAACCTTATTTCCATTTCGAACACATAAGAGAATAAACCCTCTTAGTTATCCCCTTGACTCCATCACCCTTATCAGATTAACACTAACATCTACTTCCTTCCATTACCCATTTAAACCCTTTTAAAACCCCAAAAAATATTGTTTTACTAAAACCACTCTCATATCACCTTGTATCTCGTTGTTTAGCTTTAATAATCCTACCTAGGGATACCCCCTTTGAGCCGAAGGAGAGCTGACCTAAAGTGAAGAGGATAGGTTACTTAGGTGATATTGGTGATTGTCCTAGTAGTTCTCTCTCAGTTGTACCTTGTGGATTAGGTATTTTATCATCAAGTACAAGTTGGAAGGTAACATTTTGGCATCATTACCTAGGATAAAGTCCATTCTCCTAGAAAATATGAAGACTATGCTTCATTACATTTTGTAAGTGTTGAATTAAAGATTTTGTTCAACACTTGTTCCTTACAAATTTTGAAAGCATTGTTGGGTATAGAGATGATCATATCCATCAATTTTGAAAGCTTTTGAAGGCTTATCTTGGCAACTCCACACTTTGTTATTGGTATGAAGTATGACTGACATGCAATTCTCAAATTTCAAAAAGCCAACAACTTGTATAATTTAAACAAAAGGATACGAATCCTACCAAAGGAATACTTTGGGAATATTTATTCACTCCTTTGTATTTTTGTTGTGTTCTGATATATCAATATAGGCTTCATTTGGATACATAGACTACCCATGCCCTAAAATTTGATGGAAATCGTTGGTTGGCTTCAAGGCAAACCTTGCATCTTTTATGAATTATGTGGTAAAGACTAACATTGTCACAAAGATGCCTTGGTGAAGATGTTTACATATTGAATGCAAGGAAAGAAAAGCATGGGATTGGAATTGAA
Source organism: Pinus tabuliformis (assembly GCA_031772625.1). Lineage (NCBI taxonomy): Eukaryota > Viridiplantae > Streptophyta > Pinopsida > Pinales > Pinaceae > Pinus > Pinus tabuliformis. The sequence continues at coordinate 563,663,837 of CM062813.1, forward strand.
ATTTCAGCCATAAGGAGATAAAATTATTTCCATATTTGATCAAAGAATTCCAAAAACATCGGATTTATGTTAAAGATGCATGTATTCATGTTGATATTCAAGATTGAATATAAAAAAAGGTTGACGGTTTAATGATGGAATATGATAATAAATTATAATCCCTCACTTGCGCAAGAAAAATAAAAAAAGATGCACATTTTTTCAGTAAAATATGACGAGCCTCATCCATGAAAGCTTGAAAATGACTTACATTTGGATGACCATCCTCTTCTCCTTCCCCAGAGTTATTTTTGCTTAGTATTTCAGATTCAGAAGACAAGGATGATGAGGGCTTGGAATATCTGATGGCACCATCACTTGAAGAACACAAAGATGAGGACTCTTCGAATACCTCCATTAAATACCAAACACAAGAAGAAGCATTGGTGACGAAACTTCTCAAGCACATAAAAAAGCACGTTATGTTTCCATTGAAGATCAAGGAAAAGACTTTCATGGTGAGAACACTTATGCATTTATCTCTCCTTGTGAAGTTGAGAGTTTGCTAAGCTTTACACCTTCATGATCTTTCTTGTTATGATATTGAGAGAGATAATCTTGAATACAAGCCCTTGAATGATAATGAATTGACAATGAAAACAAGCACATCCTAGTGCACGAAGTTATGGACATCACTTTTCAGATTTTTCATCATGATAGGAGTAAGAATTATTGGAAACAATATGTAGAACTGATTTATAATGCATAAAGTAATGCGTCCATGGAAGAAATTGTAGATTTTTAGGACTATTGGCAGCCTAACATAGAAGAGATAAATTCAGAAATTTTGCATGATATTTTTTTATTTGTTAATTTTCTAACCCCAGCAACTTATTTCCTAGCAAATTCCTTGCTGTAAAATATATTATTATGAAAACGGTACTGGGATTTTAACAAGTAAACAAAAGAAACAAATTAATACACCAATCTCATCCACATGTACACATAAATTTTTTCACTTCAAAATCTATTGTTTCATTAATAATAATCTACAACATACAAGTTCTCCCTTCTTGGGATAATGACCCTCTGAGGAAAAATACAAATACAAGAAAAAACCTGGAAATGATCTAACTGATCAAGCCCTTTGTATATATGTCATTTAATCTTGCTTGGCTAATCTGGATCCTTCCCTTGCTGCCCCTTGCACTCTCCCTTGAACACTGCACACTTGGATGAAAGTCCTTCTTTACCCAATCACTAAGATTTCACAATTTCACTGTCTTGTGCTCACTAGATGTTGTCGAGAAATCTAAGGGCTTGATCAGTTAATGATTTCTCTATAACTGCTTGTGAGCTAAATTTTCCTTTAGATTTATTCAAACAAGATCTTTTATATGTTAGATATTGTTAGCTTCATCAACCAGCTATCATGCAAGATAAATAAAAGAACAGTAACACAAGATATAGGCAGCAGCCAGGGCAAAAACCTCTCCAAATCTGAGAGGGAAAACCCATGGTAATTCTTCTTATGATATCTTCACTTGACAAAATTTCCAAGACCAATACAAGACTCTTCTTACCAATGTGATTCCAAGATCAAGGCTAGACCATACTGCTACTGCAAGTCTGCTGTTACATGGATCAGATCTGCTGCCATGAATGGATGAACTGGCTTCCTCCTTCCTTCTTCGTTGTCCTTCAAGTTTCCCTTGCTCAAGATGGTCCACTAGCCTAGTGGATCTCCTCAACGCTGTCTTGAGACAATGAAATCTGCTTCTTGGAATGGACTGCTCAGAAATCTTAGTTGCAGACCTGAAGATGACACTTTTCTTCCATGTGTGAATAACCCTTTTGCTCTTCAAGGTCTTCCTCTTCCTCACTGTGCTTGTGAGCTAAATTTTCCTTTAGATTTATTCAAACAAGATCTTTTATATGTTAGATATTGTTAGCTTCATCAACCAGCTATCATGCAAGATAAATAAAAGAACAGTAACACAAGATATAGGCAGCAGCCAGGGCAAAAACCTCTCCAAATCTGAGAGGGAAAACCCATGGTAATTCTTCTTATGATATCTTCACTTGACAAAATTTCCAAGACCAATACAAGACTCTTCTTACCAATGTGACTCCAAGATCAAGGCTAGACCATACTGCTACTGCAAGTCTGCTGTTACATGGATCAGATCTGCTGCCATGAATGGATGAACTGGCTTCCTCCTTCCTTCTTCGTTGTCCTTCAAGTTTCCCTTGCTCAAGATGGTCCACTAGCCTAGTGGATCTCCTCAACACTGTCTTGAGACAATGAAATCTGCTTCTTGGAATGGACTGCTCAGAAATCTTAGTTGCAGACCTGAAGATGACACTTTTCTTCCACGTGTGAATGACCCTTTTGCTCTTCAAGGTCTTCCTCTTCCTCACTGTGCTTGGAGCTATCTTCTAGCCCAATGACCGAGCTCTTTAGGCCTAGAACCAGCCTTTATCATCAAGAGACCTTAGGACTGTAATTCAGCCCTAATCCAGATCTGCACCTTCGTACGTGAGAGGGGTTTAGGGCTCTTCTAGCCCTCCTAAACCCTCGTTTCAATTGTCAACCTTCTTCGCATGGATCTACCTTTCAAATGGACTCAAGACCGAGCATTTTCTTTGATATTGAGGACAGAAAAAGTGATGCCCTAACCTTGCACGTGAGACAGTCCTTCCTGCAGTTATGGACAGACTTTTGTGGCTATGGACATACTTCTTTGCCACTACCTTTGTCTCCTTTTCTTCGCACCCAAGCACAGTCTCCTTCGCATCAATTGTAGACCGAATGATCTTGTGATAATTGTGTGTTCGAATGAATGAGGAGAGGCCTGTATTTATAGTGTATTAGGGCTCTCTATCAAGCCAACATAACCTGTCTCTTAACCGACTTGATCATTTATTTATAAATATATATTTATAGCGAAAAATACATTGCTTCCCTTTTGAGCTCATTTGGGAGGGTCATTTGCTAACCTTTTGTTCTTGCCTTTGAAGGAGTATTGTCACATGATTCTGCCCTTGATCTTGGAGTCATACATTGTACATTTTCAAGTGTAAACATTTATATCAATAACACAAACCTATAACCTAGCTGTTGTAGTGGCTACAACTACTCTCCAAAATTTTGCCTTAGCCTATTTTGGAGCCTCCCTACCAACCTTACACAACACTTTGTCTTGCTTCGTCAAGTACTCAAGCTTCAGTGTTTTCCTTGCACAAAGGCAGCTTGTCAATCACCGTCGATCCATTCCCCTCACAGGCTGCTTACCCAGACTTGGTCCAGCTACAGGCTAAGCAGCTTCCCAGTGAAATTTGCGCATTTCTGGAGGGTAACCAACGTTCCCTCCAGGAATTGCGCAATTCCCTCTGACAGCTCGCTGGGCTCCAGAACTACGCAATCCTACCAGCCAACCCTCCCAGCAAGATTTGCGCAATTTTGCCCATCAACAGGTTGTTCAGCCCAGGATTTGCACAAATCTGGGCAGCAATTAACTGCTCTACCCAGAAATTGCGCAATCCCCTTAGGCAGTCAACCCAGCTTATAGCCAGAAATGCGCATTTTTCTCCAGCAGTCGAGGCGTATCTTGCATGCGCAGCTGAGTTGACGGGTTCCCTCTGAGATTGAGAAAAACTAACTTGCATGCATGCGTTGCTTCTCTCAAGACAGCATACAAAGGCATCCCTTGTTTCAGGGATCTATGTTTAGCAGTTGGAGGTTACATGCAAGAATGATTTCAGAAACCTCCCACCAAGTGTCGCTTCCCCTAGATTTGTGGCATGCGCGTCACAGCCCCGATGTTATCAAAACTCATCAACTAGACGCTGCAGAGCTCATTCCTCACATCAACCTTGTGGCTCTGACATCCCACATCACATCTAGGAGCAGTCAGCACATCCAGCTCAGTTGTTTTGGGGTAAGCTCGCTTCCCATGCCTTGTGCTGCATTTTCTATCGCTTTTGGTGTTTTCGCTTGTGGGAGTATTGTTTGCTTGATTTCTTTGAGCGCTCATTGTCGTTTACATATATTCTAGCTTGTCCTAGCTTTGTTTCAATTTTCGTTGCTATCTCACTATTGTCGCATGCATGAAACTGTTTTGCACAGACGTTCACCCAACCGGCGAACGGCCTCACCCACATGCATGTTGATCTGTTTGCTCAATCTTCCATTCATGTTTTGCATGCACTGTTTATCACTTCTGCTATCACTTAGTGTCGCCATGCATTTCATCGACTTGCTTTCAGTTGCCCGTCAGCGAGTCGGGCCAACCTTGGCCTGGTCTCTGCCTTCACCAACGCTGCATTGCGCAATCTAGAGAAGGAAGGCTCACCTTCCTCTCTAGATTTGTGCATTTTGGCCCAACACTGGCCTCCTGAACTGAATTACACATTTCTAGAGGTCAGTGGCTGCTTGGCCCAAAAATTTGCTCAAATTTGTCCCTAGGCCAGCAGTGTTTCCCAGCAGGAATCACGCATTGCGCAGTCCCAGCAGCCAACTGCCCAACTATATTGCGCATTTCGCAGTTCCAGCAGTCAGTCAGTCTCCTAGCAGCCCGGACTGTGCCTTGTTCAGTGTTGGCAGTCAGTCTCCCGACCTCCCGGCCAAAATTGCGCAACCTTCATGATCATTTACCCAGGTATGTTGCAAGTCAGTTCTCATGTTCATTTTGGTTTTTGACTAACAGATTGCTTGCTATGAGTGTTGCCATGTCTCCAGGTATCACATGTGTTCATCTGCCTCTTAGCAGTACAAGTACAATGGTTTCCAAGAGAGCAGAGACGAAGACACCGTTCAGAGCACGCTTGGGGATGCAGTCGATCAAGTGTCCATGGGCTTACCTACTCACGAAGACATCAAGTTGTTCATGGACAAGGACATCAAGCAGCAGCATCATGAACAACAGTTGAAGGCAGCATACCGAATGCAGTGAACGCAGCGAATGCAAGAGGAAGGTTGTTGACAACATAGAGGCGGAGCAAAGTTGCAAGATCAAGCAGATCCACTGATAATGAAAGCAACTTTGGAGACTCAGGCTATGAAGTGACGGCACGATAGGAAGATCGCGTGAAGGCAGAAGATGGAACAAAGAAGGAGTTGCATGTGTTGAAGCAGCAACTCAAGAAGAACATGAAGTTGCGCGAACAGTCCAATGAGTTGCAACAGGAACAGGAACAGCAGTGGACGCAACATGCACTCGTAGATGAAACTGCGCCAGTACGAGTTAAGGATCTATCCCAGCCGCTGACACAGAGCAAACATGGTGAGCAATGTTGTTGATCACATGCCAAGCATCCAGCAGCATGCATGTCGTTGAGCACACACATGCAATCCAACCCATTCAACACACTCACCAAGGCGAAGACAAGAAGCAAGTCCAACTGGGGCTGAACATGTACTTCGGCAAGTTGATGCGCATGACCACCAGCACACACTTGAAGATCAGCACAGACACTATGCATCAGTGTGTTGTCGGTTCAACCATACCCAAGAATGGATGAAGGGGCCAAACCAATGCACCAGTTGCAACGGAGGCAAGAGTTCGCTTCAGCAAGATGTCCCCATGAGGTGCATGCACATCATCACAGACGACCAAGCTTGGCATCAGCCCACAACCTTCACCATCACAAGCATGTCAAAGAGTTGGTCTCATCATAGCAGACCGAGTGTCAGTGATGTCTTGCAAGGCTTGCTCAAGCCATTTTGTCTCACATGAGTACATGTGCATTGTAATGTTGAGTCATGTCAAGTGTAAGTCGAGTGTCAACAGTTGGATGTAACAGTCATAGAGTAGGTGAAGAGTCATGGGGGTAGTTGAACTATCACAAAGGGGAATGTCAAGGGTCACCCCACCCTTTGCTGTAAATAGTCCCTCATAACTCATTGTATAGGCTTTTGGTCAGCGAAGCTTCTACTAAGATTATCTTGAAGAAGTCTTGGACAGTATTGTAACGCGCCATGGCTTCTCCACTGCACGGAGCTAGTACATCTCTTTGGAGGAGCAGGCGGATGTGGTTGTAACGTTCCACTGATGGTGCTAGCAAATTTACATGGTGTATTGTATGATTGTGACTTACACTTCTTTATATAATAAAAGCCAACACATTTTCATGCATATGTTGTTATTGTAGTTGGATTGCTCCAATTGCCTTAATGATATATGTTGTTTAACTTACGTACTTGTATATGAACTGATTTGTATGCAATTATATGAATCTTGTTGTTAATGTGTTGCATATGTTGTTAATGTTATCACCGTCCGTGTCGACTGCTCTGCCAGACATCAGACAGACCTTTCTCTGAACCTTGTTATATCAACTGTCACACTCGTCTCAGACTGATCCGTGAGTGTTGTTCGTGTTATCTTACCTTGCATGTTGTGACTACCGCATCCACGTCAATTGCTCTACCGAAAGCTGTGCATGTCCTTTGTGTTGTTTGTTCCTAGCCAAGTTGGGACTGATCCCTTTCAACCTGGAACTCACCTTCACCTTCCTCTCCCTTTGAAGTGTTGGAACCTCTCATACTCATTCCTTGACTCACTGCATCAGTCACACCCTTGCTACTGACAGAGTTATCTTACTGCCTCTGTGCGACATCGCGATCAAGGCATTACCTTATGACCCACCGCTGGGACTATGAGGTCTAATTGTGACTTCTTACAGAGGAGATCCCCTTGACATGTTGGCGGGTCCAGCACCGTCAACACTAGCCTAGAGCTCATAATGAGAGCTACTAAAACAAATACATTTTTTAGCATGAAACCCATGACTCAAATTTACAAAATATTTTGCTAGATACAATTTACATCATTTACATTGGAATGTGTCATTATGAAGACCAAACCTAGTTACACTTTCTTCAACACTCCCTCTTAACTAGGGAGGTATTCATACATACATGGTCCTTGGACAATTTTTCAAGTTCACAGAAGAATTCTCATAAGAAGATCGGATTTGCAATCCATCTGTTATAGCATCATTTCAACCAACATTGTTTCCATATAGCAAGGCCTTGACTAATAGCTCTATCTCTCAATTAGATCAGAGCACAATGTTGGCGAGACCAATGACTGATAGACACACATCATCATTGTCTCTCTTAGGGTCATACCCACCCGAGTGTTCTCCGAGTATGCCCTACTAGGACTATTCTCATCTTGGGTTCCCAGCCCTCAAGAATATCGGTCCTCTTGCCCACTCTTATCTTGGATGCCCTACCACATCCTCAAAGAGTGTCGGATGCCAGATGATTCCACAATCCTCCATTCTTTCTTCCAAACTAAAGACAAGAATGTCGTGTCTAACTCTCCCTCTTAACCAGGGATGAGTTCCAAGTTTCTCTTTGCTCAGAAACTTACTCATGTTCCTTTACTCATAGGAATCTTCCAGAGCTCCCTCTTAAACAGGGACTCTATCATCAGTGCTTTATAGGGTCTTCTAGTTGACTGATGATCCAACACCTTGATGTCATCAATTTCTTCATATGTAGGGTTCAGCCATCCATCACTTTCCTTCATCATGGCATTCCTTATTTCCTGGAAAGCATCCTCCTTGGATTTGCATCTGGCACTTCCTTCATAAGGCCATCTAGCTCCAACTTCCTTCCAGTGGTGATTGCTCTATATGTCGTGGTACATAGTTGTGACATCCTTCCCAACTCTTCTTACCAAGGCCCTGCATACATACCCAGACTTATCCAAATAAAAAGTCAGAAACCAAACATAAATCACACATTACCTTTTTGGTGATGGTCTCTTTCCAGTGACATCTCCTTGTAGATGTTAGGTCCCAATACTACTAGTGTAACCCCTTATTGTTATTAGTACAACCCCCTTATTATATTAGTGTGCCCATGTAGTCCCCATATTGTTATTATTGTGCCCCATAGAAGCCCATTATTGTTATTATTGTGCCCTTACATTATTATTGTTATGTCGGCTCTCATTATATTATGACCCCTTAGACTCCTATATATAGAAAGGAGGTCTTGTCATTTGTAGCATCTAAGAATTGTTCATTTGTGTAATGTAAAGGAGGTTGCCAACTCAAAGAGGCTTATTTCTAAGGCGTTGATCTATCTTTTCTATCTTTTTGTGAGCTAGTTTCATAACATTTGGTATCAGAGCTTTGAATTCTAAGGTTTCGTTACTCCAAACAGGTCATCGTGGCATTTTCGCTACAACTTTTTTTCTGTGGCGTTTCAGAAGCTACAAAATAAACGCCCATTTGAGCTGAAATCATTCTGAACTTCGGGTCTGAATTTCGGAGCTTGTCTCGCTACATTTGCGGAGATATGATCTGAGGAAGTTAGAATTTTTGCAGACTCCCGAATTACATTCCAAAAAGGTGACCTAGGGAAAAACATCATAATTGTCTCTCTGAGCATCAGATTGAAATTTCATAAGAAGTTACAGAAAGAGGACGGACTGTAGTTTCCTGTGTATATTTTTCAGATCCCAAGGTCAAAACGGTGACACGTGGAACTTAATACAAGTTTGCTCTTCTAAAAAGGTATATAATCAGGTCATCTTGGGAGATTGTGCATAACTCTTCCTTGGAGAATCCAATTTCGATCATACTGGTGGCATTAGAAAGAGGACGCAGAGGGCTACTGCAGGTCGCGATTTCAAAACTGGAAGATCCGAAATTACAGAGTTACAGTCATTTCAAGATCGAGCTCCTAAAATCAAGAAAAGGTGATATGAGGAAGTTTGATGGCAAAGATCTGGTAAATTGGATACTACAAATGGAGCAATATTTTGATCTACATGAGGTGCAACTATTACAAAAGGTACGTATTGCATCTTCATATTTAGAACCGGATCAATTTTTATGGTATAAGGGCTTTGTTCTCATAAACCACTTGTTACATGGTCAATTTTAACAAAGGAAATGATAGCACATTATGAGGATACAAAGAGAAACACCTTCTTTAGCCAATTGATAAATCTCAAACAAAAGTGTTCAATGACAGAGCACATTAAGGAATTTCAAAAATTGAATATAAGGGAAAATGATATTCCAGAGAAGCAAAGGATTGATGTCTCCATAGGGACTTTAAAGGATAACATTCAACATGAGGTTCGTCTTTGGGAACCTGATCCACTGGAGAGGGCATTCAGGTTGGCAAGAAAAGTGGAAAGAAAAAATATGGAAACAAGGAAGTCTACCCCTCACAACTATAAAGATGGAAGTGTTGTGTCTCCTAGCCTACCACAACCTACAAGGTTGACACCACAACAATTGGAAGAAAAAAGAGAAAAAGGGCTTTGTTACAATTGTGATAACAAATACATTAAAGGTCATAAGTGTGTTGAGAAGAAATTATTTTACATAGATTATGAAGAGGAGGAAAAAAGCATCAAGAAACATCAAAAGAAGAGGATATACACTAGGAACCAACCCCAAAGAAAGAAGAAATGAATCTGACTATATCTTGTATTGCAATGGCAGGAATTACCACTCCTCAAACTCTCAAGATAGAAGGACATGTCAAGAAGAAGAAGGTTCAAGAAGTGAAATATCAGGAAGAAAAGTATCAAGAAACAACAAAATAAAAGGATACTCACCAAGAACCAACCCCAGAGAAAGAAGAAATGAATCCGACCATATCTTGTAATGCATTGGTCGGAATTACCACTCCTCAAACTATAAAGATAGAAGGACATATCAAGAAGAAAAAGGTAATAGTGTTGATTGATTCGAGTAGTACCCATAATTTTATTCATTGTAAGATAGCCAAGGAATTGAATTGTTTCCTATATCCAACACCAGAGTGTCAAGTGATGGTTGCAAGTGGAGGAACCATAAATTGCTCTGGAAAGAGACATAATATCAAGCTATCCATGGGAGAATATGTATTGAATAGTCCAATGCTTTCCATTCCAATGGGTGGTGCTGATGTTTTACTAGGAGTCCAATGGCTACAATCTTTGGGTACGATAGCTTTTAATTTTCAAGAATTTTTCTTGAAATTTTTTTGGGAAGGAAAGGAAGTTGAATTGAGGGGTATCGAAGGGAAACCTGGAAAGATAATCAACTCTAACAGCATGAAAAAGCTTCTAAATAAAGAACAACGGGGCGTAATTGCACAATTATGTTCACTAGAGGATCCCACATCGAAATCATGTATTTCTCCATATCTCCAAAACGTTTTGGACAATCATTCCAAGGTATTTGAGACTCCCAAAGGCCTCCCACCTATTCGTGATCATGATCATGCTATTCATTTGATTCCAGGAAGTGTTCCTCCAAACATCAGGCCTTACAGATATCCATATGCCCAAAGGAGTGGGAACTCATTCAAAAGTTGCAGAAGATCCCAGTTCAAACAGTATTGCGAGAACTTGACAAGGAAGGAAAAATCATATTGGAACCTAAAGCAGTCACAAAACCGAGAAATCGACAGCTACGAAATAGATCAATTTCAGAGTATCTCATCAAGTGGAAGAACTTACCCGCTGAAGATTCCACATGGGAGGACAAGAATTTATACAGAAGCATCAAGAACTACTCAAGCGTTGAGGACAACACTTTTTAAAGGAGAGGGGCATGTTAGGTCCCTATACTACTAGTGTAACCCCTTATTGTTATTAGTACAACCCCCTTATTATATTGTTGTGCTCATGTAGTCACCATAGTGTTATTATTGTGCCCCATAGAAGCACATTACTGTTATTATTGTGGCCTTACATTATTATTGTTATGTCGGCTCTGATTATATTATGACCCCTTAGACTCCTATATATAGAACGAAGGTCTAGTCATTTATATCATCCAAGAATTGTTCATTTGTGTAATGTAAAGGAGGTTGCCCCCTCGAAGAGGCTTATTTCTAAGGCCGTTGATCTATCTTTTCTATCTTTTTGTGAGCTGGTTTCATAACATATTGACGCATCTCCGTAGGATCTGTAGTCAAGGGTCTTCAACCATTAGACATCTATCCAAGTCTCCATATCTTTCTGGGAGAATTCCTCGTCCAATCTTCTCTAGATGTTGACTGCTTCCATCATGGTTGCATATCTCACGATCTCTATCATCCTTACACCTTTCATTCCTAGGGGCTTTCAATCAGAGTTTCTTAATTGTAGTCAACTACCTCATACTCCATATGAGGACATATTATGTTGATTTCATCTTTAAACCTTTCAGAGGAGGAGATCCTTTATTCTCTTGATCATGCTTGATCCATGCTACCTGCAACCATGTGACATGATATTATAATATCAAACAAGATACACATACCTCATTTGTCTTGAATCATATCATGATTCTTGCAGCAGACTTCTTGAGGGATATTTGACTTGCAGTGTAGTTGATAAGTACCATTGACCTGGATTCTTTACAGAGGATATTTGCTTGTAGAAATTCTTCAAAGATTCGGAGAATCAAGATGTTCTCATCTTAGAATTTCCTACACAACAATTTCATTTCTACCTAGAGTCCTTGCATAAAGAAATACAATGTACATTAATCATAACTATTAACAATATTTCCAAAGGATTCAACATATCCTCATTCATCAATAGTTCATGAACAGTTCATCCATGGACGTTACCAAATCCATAATCAGTTCATTCTCTAAATGAGTTACTTAAACAACACATAAGAATGTTCATGATTCACAACATGCTATGCTAACTAAGACCTATGAAAGAAAAACAAGAGGTGATCTTTTAATCATAGTAAAGATCCTCAGGCTCCTCCTTCTTCGGCTTCTTTTCATTGTCTTTTGTTTCCTGAGTGACATGAGCTGCTTCATATTTCCTCTTGCCATTCTTCTTTCGCTTGGGACAATCTCTTCGGTAGTGTCCATATTTGTGACATTCAAAGCATTGAATCTTTGACATGTCTTTCTTGGGATGTTGCTGGTGACTAGATCTCTCAAACTTTCCGAACTTCCCTTTTCTTTTAAACCTGGCAGCAAATGCTTGCTCTTTGGATCCAACTGCAATATCTTCCTTGGCCTTTAATCGGGCTTCTTCCACTTTGCATATTGCCCATAGATCATTGAGTGAGGATGCCTCCTTCTTGGCCCATATGCTTGCTGTAAAGTTTCCCCACTCCTCAGGTAATGCATTCAGCACTATCGTAGTCATCTCTTGATCAGACATGATTTCTCCTCGTTCCTGCAACTGATCTCTTATTTCAGAGACCCTCATGAAATATGAAGTTATACCTTCTTCTTTGCTGATCTTCATTTTGTATAATTCGTTCCTCAGAGAGATCCCTTCTCCTGCGGTGCTGATGGAGAATAAATCTATCAGTTTGTCATAGATCTCTTTGGCTGTTTCAAGCTTGGCTACATAAGGAATCAGAGAGTCCTTGATAGATTCTATGAGAATCTTTTGAGCTCTCACTTCGTTCTTGTTATGCTTAGCTAGTTCTTGACTATCAGAAGGAGCAGCAATTTTCTTTTGTACATAGTCAATAACTTCTTGTTCTTTCAAAGTGAGATCAGTCCTCTTCTTCCAAGCAAGGAAGTTGGCAACTCCAACTAACTTATTGCTTTCCTTGCAAGAAGACATCCTTTTCAAGATTAGATTTGCTCAAATCAATAAGATACTTACTTGATGTAATGATCCTTGAAGTTTGACTTTAGATGGCTGCCTTGAAGGAGCTTGAGGAAGCTTGATTACACTTGACTGCTAGGGAACCTGAGATCTGCTTGCCTTATCCTTGAGGATCTGTTGTTTAACTGAAGTAAGAGGATAATACATCCCTTACTTTGATAGATCCTGGAGTTTCAGGATGTGGATCTGAATTATGAATCTTACTTTGCCTTCAACTCCATCTGCCTTACCTCTTCCTGAATGTTCTATATCAGCCCTTTATTGATCTGCTACCAACCCTCTGATTCCATGTTGAGAAATCTAAGGGCTTGATCAGTTAATGATTTCTCTATCTTGATAACTGCTTGTGAACTAAATTTTCCTTTAGATCTATTCAAACAAGATCTTTTATATGTTAGATATTGTTAGCTTCATCAACCAGATATCATGCATGATAAATAAAAGAACAGTGACACAAGATATAGGCAACAACCAGGGCAAAAACCTCTCCAAATCTGAAAGGAAAAACCCACGCTAATTCTTCTTATGATATCTTCTTACCAATGTGACTCCATGATCAAGGCTAGATCATACTGCTACTGCAAGTCTGCTGTTACATGGATCAGATCTGCTGCCATGAATGGATGAACTGGCTTCCTCCTTCCTTCTTCGTTGTCCTTCAAGTTTCCCTTGCTCAAGATGGTCCACTAGCCTAGTGGATCTCCTCAACACTGTCTTGAGACAATGAGATCTGCTTCCTGGAATGGACTGCTCAGAAATCTTAGTTGCAGACCTGAATATGACACTTTTCTTCCACGTGTGAATGACCCTTTTGCTCTTCAAGGTCTTCCTCTTCCTCGCTGTGCTTGGAGCTTTCTTCTAGCCCAATGACCGAGCTCTTTAGTCGTAGAACCAGCCTTTATCATCAAGAGACCTTAGGACTGTAATTCAGCCCTAATCCAAATCTGCACCTCCGTACGTGAGAGGGGTTTTAGGGCTCTTCTAGACCTCCTAAACCCTCATTTCAATTGTCAACCTTCTTCGCATGGATCTACCTTTCAAATGGACTCAAGATCGAGCATTTTCTTTGATATTGAGGACAGACAAAGTGATCCCCTAACCTCGCACGTGAGACAGTCCTTCCTGTGGTTATGGACAGACTTCCGCGGCTATGGACAGACTTCTCTGCAGCTACCTTTGTATCCTTTTCTTCGCACCCAAGCACAGTCTCCTTCGCATCAATTGTAGACCGAATGATCTTGTGATAATTGTGTGTTCGAATGAATGAGGAGAGGCCTGTATTTATACTGTATTAGGGCTCTCTATCAAGCCAACATAACCTGTCCCTTAACCAACTTGAAGCTGACGTGATCATTTATTTATAAATATATATTTATATCGAAAAATACATTGCTTCCCTTTTGAGCTCGTTTGGAGGGGTCAATTGTGTTAAATTGGCAACTAAGGCCAAACTCCATGTGGGTCAGCTTATTTATGGCAACTGATATTTTTATTGGATCCCTCTCGTCGAGAGGTGTAGGATTGATCCAAAGATCATCCGATTCTGATAAGTATTTATGGAGATATGAATTTATTTTGATTATGTAATTATTATCAAGCCGACCAGCTCTTATGTAGGCTCTAGAAGCCCAAACGTCATGTCTATTCAACCTATACATTTTTGGTATAAATAGATGAGGATTTGATGTCATTTCACACACATTCTTGAGTGATCTCCTTCTCTCCACGTCTTGGGTTTTTGGAGGAGTGAGACACCAAGAGTAATACGTTGACCTTATGGTGATGCCCTAGCCGCAGGTCGATCTATGCAACAAACAGAGACACCTATACGTTGTCAAATGGAGATATCTCATACGCTGGAATGGAAAACCTTATACGCAATTATGGAGACCCAGCCGTAGTCATTAAGACATCTCAACGCAGTAATTGAAGCTATCTTACACGTTGTTCTTGAAGACTTCTTGTACGTTGTTCACAAGTCTTCTCATACGTTGTTCATGGTCAACCCTATATGTTGTTCAAGATATGCTGGTCATTGATGATACCTCTACGCAAATCATAGATGATATTCAATGCATGTATAAAGACTTGTTTACACGCTGGTCATACGCTGTTCATGCAGAAGCTGCTCCTGGAAACATATATATACACAGTAATGGTGACGGTTACACACACCACTTATACGGATACGTGGAAACATATATACGCTGTCCAGAAGACATACCCAGGCATGCAGTGGATCTGGCAGCATGGTTACACAAGGCACGCAGTGAATCTGGTAGCGTGGTTATACATGGAAACATATATACGCAGTCATGATATACGTTGTCCAGAAGACATACACAGGCACGCAGTGGATCTGGCAGCGTGGTTACACACAAGGCACGCAGTGGATCTGACAGCGTGGTTATACGTGGAAACATATATATGCAGCAATTCTATATACTTGTATACGTTGTCATACGGAGCAAACGCAGGTCATACACAGATATGGAATACGTTGCAAGTTGCAATCTCATAGAGAGGAGCCGCAGTAGGGTTTGACTGCACCTAGGGTTTCGGTGCAGTCACAACCTCGATGCCAGGAGCAATGAATAACGTCATCGCAGTGAAGAAGAGTCTCAGCATACCTATGATCTGAAGGAGTTATCTCACATTCTTTCGTGTGAGTATTGGAGCAGATCCGCTCTACAGGATTTATCATATTGTTTGGTACAAATGATAAAGGAATGATGTAGTCTTAGCAGCATAAAGGTTACAAAATAAAGCAGTAATGAGAATCACTGTCTCAACAAATATACAGTGATGACAAAGGTATTTTGCAACAGTCCACATAATGATGAGCTCATTGACATAATGTAATGATTGTCTTAGTGCTGAAATGAGGAGGATCTCAGCAGCGACGGAAAAGAGGATTAGAGATCTGGTATATGGATCTCGGTGACATGGGCAGCATGATAAGATCATGGACATAGGCAGCATGATGATATGAGCATTGGGCAGTAGTATGATGTAAGAGATCATGAGTTGCATAGGACAGCAGCATGATGATGATGCATATTAGTATGGGCAGCATTATAAGATCATGAACATGAAGAGCAGCATGATGTCATATGCAGTGGTGCAACAAGTGGACCTAGATGCAGCACTACGATAGGTGAAGCCGTCACCTTGGAGAATCACTTGAAGCAGAATGTCTTCAACTAATCTCATCGTTATACGAAATGATCTATGCTAGATCTAGATAAGTCAAAGTGTCGACTTCTGCTGTAAATATACTATCTCTCTCTCTCTCTTTCTCTGTTGAACTTTGAAGAACATAAAAGAAGAATTGATAAAGGGTTTCCCCACACATTGTGGGGTTTGTCCCTGGCTAGCGCCACATCTTGTGTCCTCTTGTCTTGGCTTGTCTTCTGCGATTTATATTTATGTTCTATCTGCAGTTTACTTTAGACTGATGTGATTGCTAATATGGAAAAGAAATTAAATAAATTGCTCGAGCATAGGACATTCCTAAAATTAACATGGTATCAGAGCTGAGGTGAAGACAATGCCCAAGCAAGAGTGAAAGAGCAATCACCAAAGACAAAAGGATCAATGGGTTCTTTACAATTCACTTAGGGTGAAGTCGAAGCAGAGCATATTATCAAAATGGCGCAGCAGAACTTCTGATGGCATACCTAAAGATCACTTCATTGGGAAGTTCGGATCTAAGGGTGGAAGGAAAGGTAGATGTCTTGGTTATGAGTTCAGCCCTTATGCGAAGGAGTGTCCGAATGACAGCGATGCAGGTCATCAAAGACACGGCCGACTCTTCAAACCCCAGGTAAGAAGAATCAAATATTGTTTTTGATAAAGAAGTGTTATCTTGTATTGGCCCTCTCCTTCAAATTCTTTGGGAATCTGGCACATTGATTGTAGTGCTTCAAGGCACTTCATCGGATAGAAGGGTGCACTCTCTAATTTGGTAGAGATGAAAACAATCGTGGGATTACACTTGGAGCCGATGCCACCTATCCCGAAAAGGGAATGGAAGTCAAAGGTTTTATGGTGGCATTCGTCAATGGAAAGGTACGTGTTTAAAAATAGAATTTTCTAAGATGCTTTTGAGTTCAAGGTTGTATTAAGTTATAGGAAGTCCATGAGTAGGACCATGTCCATTGACACATAGCACCGAAAGTCTGTGAGTCAAATGGTGACAGGGAAGCCTGAATTCAAAGAGAGCACGAAACTACATGTTTGAGATGTACAGAAGGAAAATCTTACAAAGGGACCATTCCCCTCAAGTAGCAGGTCCACGGGTTTGAAAAAACCCGTGGAGTTTTCAGATTCATTTCAAACCCGTGGAGTTTTCAGATTCATGAACGGCAATCTCATGTAGACAGGTGGAAGAAAGCCCTCTATGGCTTGAAGCAAATCACCCCGGGCATAGTATGAGAGGATCAACAACTGTCTGATGAAGCTGAGATTCACTAGGAGTGAAATCGATCCAAACCATTACTCAAAGGTTGTGGATGATAGACCTCTCATACCGGCACCTATGTCTGACAGGTGCAGACCCTCTCATTTGTAGGAGACAGAGGGAGTTGGATTCCGTATGTGGAATGATAAACTGCAAGCCTATGACTACCTCAAGGATATTAACTTTTAGAAGCTATATGGTAGTGATGTCAGACCGATGTGGGAAATGCCTCTGAGTTTCTTAAACTCAATCACGTTGATGTTCTTGGTGAACTTCCGTTCGGACATATGTTTTGCAATTAGCATGGTGAGCTCATATTTGGTTGAGCCTCACTGGATTGGTGCCCAGAATCCTCTGAGATATCTTCGGGGCACAATCTCTCATGGATTGAGATACACTGCCAGAAATATGAAAACTGCATGATTATTCGAATGCTGACTGGGCAAGCATTGTGAAGGATCACTAGAGCACTTCTCAGTGTTGGTTCTCTTTGGATTCTGCTTCGATATCATGGATGAGCAGGAAGCAGAAATCGGTTGTTATAAGTACCGTCGAGACCGGATACATAACTACGAGTATGACCTCGTATGAAGTTGCCTGACTGTGGAAACTTTTCAATGAGTACACATGATGAATACCACTATGATTCTCTGTGACAACCAGAATACGAGGAACAGTGGAACTGCCTATGTCCATGATCTAGAACTCACATCAATCCAAGCCTAATACATGAACATAGGGGGTGAAAATTTTGTTGCATTTGTCACTGATTTTCTATTTAAATTTCCACTACAAATTATTTAAGTTAAAATCGCAGTGTATTTTTATTCACCAGCTTTTCAGAAAAATAATCTACTAGGTTAATATATTATATATTTTCTAGGCATAAGATAAAATTGCTACGAATTTAAATCAGATCCAGTATTGGAAAATTTAACATAACCCACTCACAGTCGGCTCTCCTTTTGTTAAAATTGGCAACTATGACCAAATTCCACTTTGGACAGCTCATTTAATGAAGAAAATTATTGCATTAAATTCCTCTCTTCGAGAGGACCAAAATCAACCTAAAGATCATCAAATTTGGTCAAAGAAAAATATATTTTTGAATTTATGTTCTCTCACATGTAAATTATCAAGGTCGGCCTCACCTCTATGTAGGCTCATCAAGCCCAATGGTCACGTCTCTTGACCCCAACGAGTTGTATATATAGAGGTGCCTTCAACCTCATTTACACACAACATATCACACATTTCTCTCTCTGAAATGGCCGCAGAAGGAAGGTTAGCTCCAGCGAAGAAGGAAGGGACAGTTTGACGTCTTGTTTGGGCTGCCTAATGAGCTGAGTTCCTTAGGCTGGAGGCCGAGTCTGCTAAAGGCAAGTTTGGGCTTATACGAGTATTGTTCTGGGCTCCTTATCTCCTATCACAGATCTGAGTTGTCATGGAGGATGACCGCAGGCATAAGGAGGGTTTGGGTGTGAGCTTGTGGTGTGAAAACCCTCTCCTTAGTGGGCCGCATTCTCAAGGGGCCTACCTCATTCTAGCCACAGGCATTATCTTGTTGATCAGAGGGACGAGAGGATGATCATGATTCATGAACCTAGGTTAACCACAGACCCATCTTCATGAAAGTTGGTTGGCATGCAGGTTTGTTTGTGTATTGAATTAAGTGAAGACTTGTACTAGAAGGAAGACAGATTGACTTGAAGAGAGGTCGCGGCAATTGGATGTTGTGGATGTGTTTATGAAGGCTGTATGCCACAAGCCCTAACCAGAAGCAGTAAGGGCATGTATAGAAATGACATGATTTGCAAGCAACCTTAACCAGTCCAAGCCTCTTCAACTGTATGATATCAAAAACAACTTGACTGCTTCAAAATTTCCATTGTGATTGGGCCATCTATTGATCTAAGGGGTGTGCCTCTGGATGTTCAAATTGGCAAGTCAATCTTGACCTTTTATTGTACTCTCTCTCTCTCTCTGTTGAACAATTTATTATAATAATAAGAAGAATTGATCAAGGGTTTTCCCCATCATGGGGTTTTTCCCTGGCTTGAGCCATATTCATGTGTCCTCTTGTCTTCGCTTGTCCTCTGCATTATTTATTTATGTTCTTTCCTCAGTTACTGTTAATGTGATAATAATTGATGTGATTTCTACTAAAAGAAATGGATCGATAATTGGGCTATATGGAAGATTGAAGTAACAGTCCTATGCAAAGAACATGTTAATCAAAATTTAACACCTTTTTTTTAATTATTTATTTTTTATTTGTCTTTTCTCTACCACTCGTGTGTGTGCCTCCCTAGCAGCTCTATATGGCCAAACTTCTTTTCAAGTTGCCTTCTGTGCTATACAACCAATTGTCGTCTCTGGTGCAATCATCCCTGCATCATCCTAAATGTTTTAAAACTCCAACTCCGATTCCGACTCGGCCGAGGGTCGACTCCAACTCCGACTTTGACTCGATATCGACTCGGCCGACTTGATTTCAATGACTCAGTCGTTGCAAAAAATACATTAAATATTTATTTTTTATAATAACACATAATTTTAAAGATTTTCATTCATGTTTCCAAATACACAGCATTAGAATATAGATAGAAGACAACATATGACCAAAGTAGGCGCATGAATATATCCATTATATCAAAATGGCACCCAGTTCACTGTCCAATACATACACGATGATGATATAGAGATCAAAACAAAAACACATAACCAAGGAGGCTATAAATGGCCTCTACAACAAAAGTTTGTGACCAGTACTACTGGCTACTGCTAGAGTTGCCAACATCATCTGGCTCAGTGTTACTTGGGAGCGGGAGCGAAAGCGGGGAGCGAGAGCGAAAACAGGAGCGGGAGCGACATTTTCAGAAGCTCCTGGTTTGGGAGCGAATCCCGGAGGAGTTCGACAACCAATGTCACTAACATGAAGGAACATAGAGGGATTGGTGCTCTTGATTAAATACGAGTTCCATACCCTAATACATGACAAAATTCAATGGAAAAATTGCAATCCCCCAATCCTGAAATCCTGAAAAACTGATAAGTCTGCTAGATTTTGAATGAAATCTAAAATTCTACTTTCTCCATATGAAATCCAATGAAGCCGGAACCACTCTCAAACATCTTGAGTCATTTCATGGTAATGTTAAAAATTTAAGTAAAAGGATGAAATTTGAATAGCATATCAATACTAGGAGAGGGGAATGGACCCCAAAGACCAAAAAACCAATTAATAAAACCATTTGGAGTCCCCCACACTCAAAAAAAAAAAAAAAAAAAAAAAAAAAATTGTGTTTTTGGGGGGTTCACTGGCCGCTTTCCTTGACCCGGCCGGGTTGATACGGACTCGACCAGCCGAACTGGTTCAACCACCGAGTTGAAATTTTTTTGGCCGAGTCGGTTCCGAGCCGGCCGGGTTTAAAAACACTGAATTCCTAACACTATTTATACTTGTCACTCAGCCACCAATTTCCTATACAGCCACATCTTGTTTTCCTTGCGTGCTCTACAACTGCCAACTCAATGGTCACTTAGTTCTCTGTGTATGGATTCTTCTTTTTACATCTTGCGTTTTCCTAACACCATACTATACGACTATGTATGCTTGTCACTCAGCGACCAATTTCCTATACAACCACATTTGGTTTCCCTTGCATGCCCTACAACTGCCAACTCGATGGTCACTTCAGTTCTCTATGTATGGATCCATCTTTTTACGTATGGCCATTGGCCCTTCACACATGTTTGTATGAACTTGGATTGCTCAGTACTTGCCACTCCTATATGGACCTAGCTTATTTGTGTGTAAAGATCAGTTTCTCAGAGGTTAAGCCCTGATACCATGTTAATTTTCTAACCCCAACAACCTCACTAATTATTTCCTAGCAGATTCCTTGCTATAAAATTTAATTATTATGCAAATCTATTGAATAAAAAATATTGTTGGGATTTCAACACAAACAAAAAATAAAATAAGCAAATTAATACACCAATCTCATACACATGCACACATAGATTTATGTCCTTCAAATATGTTGTTTCGTTAATAATAATCTATAGCATACAAGGGCTTCCCTTCCTGAGTGCACACATAGATTTCTACCCTTCAAAATATGTTGTTTCATTAAAATTTAAAAATAATCTATAGCATGCAATGGCTCCCTTCCAGGGATAATGGCCCTATGGGAGAAAATACAAATACAACAAAAACCTGGAAATGATCCAATTGATCAAACCCCCTGTATATTTGTCCTTCAATCTTGCTTCGTTGATCTAGATCCTTCTCCCTTGTTTCCCCTTGGACTCTTCCTCAAAAGCGTAAACACTTAGATAACAGTCCTTCACCATTCACTGAGATACCACTTCTCACTGTGTTTCGTGCTTACTAGATGTGATTTCTACCTTAGCCTAGCCTTCCTTTTATAAGTTTGAGTTATTGACCAAATTCACAACCTTAATCTTCAAAGTGATTGACAGTTGAGATTAGATCTCAACTCACTTCAGATCAACAATTGAGATTCATCTAATTCACTAATGCAAATAAATTGTCTTTCATTAGATTAACTCACTTTATCTTATGAAAGTTATTTGCTTTAATAATTAAAGTAATCACTAAGATGAAGGGTCAATTAGGCAACTTCCGCAGATTTAGACACTTAACGTGTGCAAAAGTACCTGCCTCAGTTACTCCCATCAACACAATCACATGTCTCAGTTTATGACAAAGATTTTGGACAGCCTGGTAAAGATATTTGCGCAAGATATTTCCAACCATGTACTCACATTTCTAAGGAGGATTTGTTGTTGATTTTTGGAGTAGCTATGATCCATATTCCCAACTACTTAAGTCGGCCCTAAAAGGAAATCTAAAGGAAGAAATTTGAAATTAAAATTTCAATTTATTTTGTCTCCAAAAGTCATGTCAACTCCAAACTATTCAAGTCAGACCAGCCTAATAGACACACCTTTTGGGGCACCCTAAAACCACTATATATTGCCATTTGACCTCATCACTTGGGAGCAATTCAAAACATCTCAGAACATCTATTCTTTTGTTCACACAAGGCCAAGTTTTTCTGTGAAGGATAATCTTCTGTGGTGGCCAAGTTTATTTTATATTTGACCAGCAAGCTAGCTCGCATGTGTGGCCATAGGTTTTGATTGTTTGACCAAGATTTTTTGGGCGGTTCTTTTGGACAGTTGACCGCAAGTTGTGTTGAAAATGTAACTAGTGTTGGTGTTAATTTTAGGTATGTTCTATGCTTAGAGCAATTTATTTCAATTTTCACAATTAGCTCCATATCTTTTCCAGATTAGCAATCACATCAACATTAAAGTAAACTGCAGATAGAACATAAACATAAATCGTAGAAGACAAGCCAAGCCAAGAGGACACAAGATGTGGCGCTAGCCAGGGACAAATCCCAATGTGGGGAAACCCTTGATCAATGCTTCTTGTATGTTCTTCAATAGTTTAGTAGAGAAAGAGAGATAGTACGTTTACAACAGAAGTCAACACTTTGACTTATCTAGATAAGAGCATAGATCATCTCTAAGAAGATGATACATGAGATCAGTTGAAGACATGCTACTTCAACTAATTCTCCAAGGTGACTCCTTCACCTATCGTTGTGCTGCATTTCGTCATCATGCTACACCTCACCGCGCTGCACCATGCTGCACCCATCATCACTATGCTGCATCTCATCACGCTTCATTAATCATGACTGTACCCATCACTGTACTGCATTATGTGCCATTGCTGCACCATGTTGCCATCCTGACCTATGTGTTGGTTGCACCTTGCTTGCTTGTTGTCCCTTGCTTGCTTGTTGTCCTTAGCATGCTTGTTGTTGCATGCTAGTTGTCCCTTGCATGCTAGTTGTAACATTGCATGCTTGGTGTATTTGCTGCTAAGTACCATACAATTGTCCCAATGTTAGTTAGTTGTCCCTTGCATGCTGCTCTCCTTCGGAGACAGATGCTCTTGCTGTTTCGGCAGTTCCCGACAGTTTTGGCAATTCCGGCTGTTCCCAGCAGTTTTGGCAATTCCGACTGTTTTGGCAGTTCTGGTTGTTCCCGTCAATCCCAGCAGTTCCAGCTTTTCCGACAGTTCCGGCATTTCCGGCTTTTTCAGCAATCCTGGCTTTTCCGGCAGTTCCGGCTTTTCCGATAGTTCCGGCTTTTCCGGCAATTCCGGCTTTTCCGATAGTTCCGGCTTTTTCGGCAGTGGCGGCTTTTCCGGCATTTACGGCTTTTCTAGCAATTCCAGCTTTTCAGGCAGTTCCAGTGTTTCCGGCTTTTTCTGCAGTTTCGGCTTTTCCAGCTTTCTACCCTCTGGATCAGGGCAACGTTATTCCTTAGGAGCTCTCCTCCTACTAAAACCCAAAGACAAGTAGAGAGAGGAAGAGATCCCAAGTGTGTTGAAATGACTTGAAGGCCACCTCTATTTATACTAAAACATTGAGCACATGTGGGGTTTATTTGGTTGGTCGCCGACCTTGACGAATTGTCTTATAACGCAAATAAATTCATAACTCCATGAATACTTATCGGAATCGGATGATCTTTAGATCAATCCTACACCTCTCGATGAGAGGGATCCAAGAAAAATATCAACTGCCATAAATAATATGACCCACATGGAGTTTGGCCCTAGTTTCCAATTTTAAGACTCCCTCTCAACTAGGGAGAACTCCATTCGTTGATCCATATGTCCGACTGTACTATGTCTACCATAAGTGCCCTGCACTGCTCTGATTTGCTGAGCTTTGATCTGCTCTGCTCTGCTTTGCTCTGCTCTGCTGAACCATGAAGAAGAATAATTGATCGAGAATGTCTCATACCATTCTCTATTGACCCGAAGTCAGTTTCATTTGAAGAGAGTGTGTCACATCACTCTTACTGACCCGAAGTCAGTTTCATTTGAAGAGAGTGTGTCACATCACTCTTACTGACCCGAAGTCAGTTTTATTGATCCCAGATCAGTTTCATTGATCCCAGATCAATGGAGGTCATCCTAGCATAGGGAGTACGATAGATACAGCGATGCATCCATCGATAGTACTACTATGGTCCCTATCCTCATTTCCCTGCTCATTGATCAGATGAGAGGTACTTCCCATGAGTCCCAGATTGCATGGGTAGGATGCCTCGACATGAGAACTAAGCATCCTGTCCACAGGAGAACGAATCATCTTGTCCACAGGAGAAGGAATCATCCTGTCAGTGGATGTCACGGAGAACTAATCATCCTGGCCCACAGGAGAACCAATCATCCTGTTCCACAGTCGCCACGGAGAACAAATCATCCTAGCCGACAGGAGAACTAATCATCATGTTCCATAGTTGCTACGGAGAACAAATCATCCTAGCCCGCAGGAGAACTAATCATCCTGTTCCACAGTTTCCACGGGAGAACTAATCATCCCAGTCCACGGGAGAACTATTCATCCTGTTCCACAGTTGCCATGGGAGAACTAATCATCCCGGCCCACAGAAGAACTAATCATCCTGTTCATAGCGCACCACCAGGGGAGGGTGAGTCACCCTGTGGTCGTATGTTGCTCCAGTAAGTACCCCAAGCCCCCTAGAGCTCCCAGAGCTCAATGCATGCAACATGCAGGACCCTTATAAGAAGGTCTCTCAACGACTCCAAGTCATTCAGGAAAGTCACAGATTTGACCTTTCCCTGGGGCTTTGACAAAATGTCTGCGACCTGTACATCAGTCTCAATGCGATGGAGCCTCCTCGCTCATCGACTTACCATATCGCAAATAAGGCAGTATCTGATGTCTATCTGCTAGAGCAATCATCGAATACAGGATTCCTCAATAATCGAATCCCCCCTTTGGTTGTCACAGAGAATCACAGTGGTATTCATCATGTGGACAAACAACTCACTTAAGAGCTTCTGCAACCATGCAGCTTCACACGAGATCATACTCGTAGCTATGTATTTGATATCGGCGGTGCTTATAGCAACCGACTTCTACTTCCCGCTCATCCATGATATCGAAGCAGAATCCAAAGAGAACCAGCACTGAGAAGTGCTCTAGTGATCCTCCACACTGCCTGCCCAGTCAGCATTCGAATAATCATGCAGTTTCATATTTCCGGCAGTGTATCTCAATCCATGAGAGATTGTGCCCTGAAGATATCTCAGAAGATTCTTGGCACTAATCCAGTGAAGCTCAACCAAATATGAGCTCACCATGCTAATGGCAAAACATATGTCCGGATGGAAGTTCACCAAGAACATCAACGCGAATGAGTTTATGAAACTCAGAGGCATTTCCCAAATCTGGTCCGACATCACTGCCATATAACTTCTGAAAGTTGAGATCCTCGAGGTAGTAACAGGCTTGCAGTTTATCATTCCACATTCAAAATCCAACTCCCTCTTACTTCTGTAAATGAGAGGGTTTGCACCTGTCAGAAATAGGTCATCCTCATAAGGTGCCGGTATGAGAGGTCTACCATCCACAACCTTCGGGTAATGGTTTGGATCGGTTTCGCTACTAGTGAATCTCAGCTTCATCAGACAGCTATCAATCCTCTCATACTACGCCCGGGGTGTTTTGTTTCAAGCCATAGAGGGCTTTCTTCCACCTATATACATGAGATTCCCAATCATGAATCTCAAACTCCTCGGGTTGTTCCAAACCTATGGACCTGCTGCATGAGGGGAATGGTCCCCTTATAAGATTTTCCTTTCGTACATCTCAGACATGTACCTTCATGCTCTACTTGAATTCAGACATCCCTTTCCATCGATGAGTGCCACCCTAAAACCTTTGACTTCCATTTCCAAGATGGACACCAGGTTCTTCTTGCGATCAGGTACACAAAAGAGATTCTATAAATGAATCGAGTTACCCTTATTCAATTGAGAGTTAACATTCCCTACACCCTTTCCGGGATAGGTGGCACCGGCTCCAAGTATAATCCCCCGATTGTTTCCATCTCTACCAAATTAGAGAGTGCACCCATCTATCCGATGAAGTGCCTTGAAGCACTACAATCTATACGCCAAATTCCCAAAGAATCTTAAGGAGAGGGCCAATACAAGATAATGCTTCTTTATCTTATTAGAAACAACATTTGATTCTTCATACATGGGGTTCCTTGCTTTCTATGAAGAGTTGGCCATTTCCTTGATGACCTGCATTACCTGTCATTCCTTTGATCATTGAAGATGTCACTGGAATGATTGTTATCATCATCAAGTGCTATGTCCCTGCCATTCGGACACTCCTTCGCATAATGGCCGAACTAGTCATCTGCCTTTCCTTCCACCCTGAGATCCGGTCTTCCAATGAAGTGATCTTTAGGTAGGCCATATTCCGCTGCACCATTCTGATAATATTCTCTGCTTCAACTTCACCCTTGGTGAATTTGAAGAGGGATGAAGAATCCACTGATCCTTTTGTCCTTTCCCAACTGTTTTCGGTGATTGCTCTTTCACTCTTGCTTGGGCATTATCTTCACCTCAGCTCTGATACCATGTTAATTTTAGGTATGTTCTATGCTTAGAGCAATTTATTTCAATTTTCACAGTTAGCTCCATACCTTTTCCAGATTAGCAATCACATCAGCATTAAAGTAAACTACAGATAGAACATAAACATAAATTGCAGAAGACAAACCAAGACAAGAGGACACAAGATGTGGTGCTAGCCAGGGACAAACACCAACGTGGGGAAACCCTTGATCAATTCTTCTTATATGTTCTTCAATAGTTCAGCAAAGAGTAAGAGAGAGATAGTACGTTTACAACAAAAGTCAACACTTTGACTTATCTAGATAAGAGCATAGATCATCTCTAAGAAGATGATACATGAGATCAGTTGAAGACATGTTGCTTCAACTAATTCTCCAAGGTGACTCCTTCACCTATCGTTATGCTGCATTTTGTCATCATGTTGCACCTCACCGCACTGCACCCTATTGCACCTATCATCACTATGCTACATCTCATCACGCTTCATTAATCATGACTGTACCCATCACTGTACTGCATTATGTGCCATTGTTGCACCATGTTGCCATCCTGACCTATGTGTTGGCTGCACCTTGCTTGCTTGTTGTCCCTAGCATGCTTGTTGTCCTTAGCATGCTTGTTGTTGCATGCTAGTTGTCCCTTGCATGCTAGCTGTAACATTGCATACTTGGTGTATTTGTTGCTAAGTAGCATACAACTGTCCCAATGTTAGTTAGTTGTCCCTTGCATGCTGCTCTCCTTCGAAGACAGATGCTCCGGCTGTTTCAGCAGTCCCAGTTGTTCCCGACAGTCCCGGCAATTCCGGCTTTTCTGGAATTTCCTGCAGTTCCGGCATTTCCAGCTTTTCTGACAGTTCCGGCATTTCCGGCTTTTATGGTTTTCCCAGCTTTTCCGGCTTTTCCGGCAGTTCCGGCTTTTCCGACTTTTCTGGCAGTTCCGGCTTTTCCGGCATTTACGGCTTTTCCAGCAGTTCCGGCAGTTCCAGCTTTTCCGGTAGTTCCGGCTTTTCCACCTTTTCCGGCTTTCTGCCCTCTAGATCAGGGCAAAATTATTCCTTAGGAGCTCTCCTCCTACTAAAACCCAAAGACAAGTAGAGAGAGGAAGAGACCCCAAGTGTGTTGAAATGACTTGAAGGCCACCTCTATTTATACTAAAACGTTGAGCACATGTGGGGTTTATTTGGTTGCTGGCCAACCTTGACGAATTGTCTTATAAAGCAAATAAATTCATAACTCCATGAATACTTATCGGACTCGATGATCTTTAGATCAATCCTACACCTCTCGATGAGAGGGATCCAAGAAAAATATCAGCTGCCATAAATAATATGACCCACATGGAGTTTGGCCCTAGTTGCCAATTTTAACAGTTGGTCTTCATAATGTAATACAAATGTATCATTGATGTACTTATTATATTCATTTATTACATTCATTATCATTATTTTATTTCTAGTCAAAGCATGTTCTTCATGCTTATAGTGTCAATTGAGTCAAAAGAAAATTTATTATGGGTCAAAGAAATGTAATTGAGTCAAAGTCCCATTTGGACTTGTTGTAGGAAAAAGGAAATATTATTTTATTTCAGTCAAAGAGTCAAAATGTCATCCATAAGACCAAGGCGGCCCTCCTTGGACAAGTCGACCCTAGGGGCAGCTATTCGACCCTCCTAGACATGTATAAATAAGACAAGTTCGACCTCATTCATCACCAATCCAATCACATCGATTTTGGTGCAAGAAGAAAAATAATCAACAAAAGTCAAAAGAGAGAGAAAGAGCAAGGTCAAAGGAGAGAGAAATTTTGGTTTTCTAGCTTGTTTCTGTTCACACATGCGAAGGTACTAGGGAAACTCTGCGAAATTACAGGTCTGAAACCAAACTGCAGGTCTGAAATTCTGTGACTTTGACTTGTTGAGGGGACTTGGATAAGGGCTGACTTGGGGTCTTTGTGGCAGTCTTGATCTTGGTTTTGGGTCTTGGATATCTCACTTTGACCTGATTCTATAAGAAGAGGATTTTTTGGGTTTTCCCCCTTGTGGGGTTTTGCCCTGGCTTGGAGCCTAATTTCTAGTGTTCTTTGTCTCTTTGTGATCTTTATGTTTTGGTAATTGCTTGATGAAGAGAACATAATATTAATAAGAAGCCAACAAACATTCACAAGTAATTATCAAGTTAAGAGAAATCATCATTATCTATAAGCATCTTGGTTTCTCAACAGGTTGACCAAATTTCTGGGGCAGCAGTAGGAAGGCTGAAATTGGTCTATTTGACCAGGTTTGACTTATTTGTTTATGTGATCAGTTTGACCTGTTTTGACTGGAAAATCAGATTGTACCTTTTGTTGAATTGAAGAATTTCTCCTAGAAAAGATTGTTGGGTTTCTCCCAAGTTTGGGTTTCCCAAGTGAAAAATTTGTGTCTCTTTGTGTGCTTGGCTGTCTCTTTATGATCCTACTGTCATTATTGCATTATGGTTGAGATTTTCTATTTATAATTGCTTAATAATAAATGTGACATAAGTGAACTTGTTTAAGAAATCATTGGAAGTAATTATCAGCATAGAAGATCAGATTTCTCTTTGAAAAATCAGCATTTGTTGTGGCATTTTCAGCCATGTCATATGAGTTTGTATGCAGATTTTTTCCAACATAGAGAGTAGATTTGTGATGCAGAAATTTTCCAGCCATCTTCTTCCTCATGTATTGGAGAAATTATGCATGATTTTTCATGCTAGAAAATGCGATTTTGTAGCTAGAAGTTCTTCTTCCTCGTGTATTGGAGAAATTATGCATGATTTTTCATGCTAGAAAATGTGATTGTGGCTAGAAAGTGTATGGTACAAAAAGGTTTTGATCACTGCAATTTCCAGCCACCTATTTCTTCACGTTTTTCTTCCCTCTTGCATGCACTTTCAGCTGGAAATGGTGCGTTTGATGCAAAAGATTGTATGGAACAGTAAACATTTCATGATGAGTTGTTTTGCAGAAAAATTCAGCCATCAAAAGGAGGATTTCAAGCCCTATATGTGAGCCTAAAAATATTTTCTAAAGCTGGAATTTTGTCTCATATTCACATATGTCTTACTTGGATAGTAGCCATGATGATTTGAGTAATCTTGTAGAGACTCCCTAAGCCTTTGTTGCTTAAGGGGGCTGATTATGATATTGTAGAGATTGATATGGGATTGTCTCATAAAGTGTATTATACGTACACTAGCCCCACTCAAACTTGAATAGAGAAGGCTTGTAGTAGTGCATGCCATTTGTGGCATGAATTTGATCATGCACATGGTTACATGTTCTATCACGAATAAATTTTCATGGAGATTCCAGCATGTATGTATTTGATATATATTTGTTTTGGTTGATGACCAAAAACATGGTAAAAAGTCTATCAAGCATAGATCCATAGGATCTATGCTTTGATAGATCCGGGGTTAGATTTACGAATTCACTCAGCATGTTCATTCTCTAATGTTGGAGTAGGATAAGAGAAATAATAAACTCCCTTGAGCATTGCAGTAGCATGAATAAGCTCAACATGTGAAAATTAGATATTATTTCATGTTGACATTGGCACTGTTGGTTTATGCCTTGTTATCTAAAGCCAATTTTGAAATAATGATGGAATAAACTATATGGACTTGTAATGTGGTGTTTAAGGATGTTGATGCAGGCCCATCCCGCCACATATTTCTGCTTGATAATAGTGATCATTTCTAATAAATACATGTCGATATTATGAGGTTCTAATATACTCCCAAGAAGAGCATGTGCTCGAGTTGGAGCCAGTCGTTACCCCTCGTTCGCATGAAGCCTTTCACTAGTGAATTTTTTCACTACCCTTGTGATTTCATCACAAAGAACTTTAGATGGCTAGGGTTCCAGCTGGTTCCTTGTATTGATGATGACATGAATGATGATGTGTTGGAGGTTTTGGTGGTACATTGTTTGGTATTACACTTAATAATATGATGTTTTAGTCTCCTAACTTTGCTAGATTATGGGACACAAGGATGTATGGACCCCTTGGTGAAACGCCCTAGCACTTTGGGGCTAACTACACATTGTATTGTCATCTCCATTTGATTAGCTTCACCATGACGTAGAGAACTTGGCATGTACTCACCTTTTCACGTGTTTTATTACTAAAATGGATCTCCATCTCTCTAAAACACTGTAACACCTCCATTTTCTAATCTTCATAATTATTTATAATTAATTATGATTTAAATAATAATTAGGTCCTGGCATGGATGTTTAATGACCATGCTTTATTTTATGCCATGAGGAAGGTATGCCATGGAAAAGAAAATAATGTAATTACTACACTTATTCTTAATAAAAATATTTCAAGTCTGGATGAGGTAGGAGCATATTAAAGAGCGACAATGATTTCATAAGAAGGGGAGAGTGAGGGGGTCCTAGGGGAATTATGCATGCTAAATAATCCATATGCCAATTACCCAAATCATTTTGCTATTTACCATCAATCTTCCTTAATTTAGTAAAGCCAATCATTGAACGAGTTTGGTGGGAGTATACCTTCCACAATTATGAGCAAAAATGGGTTGAGTACCTTGATGATAATATTTGTAAGAGATGTGGTCAAATCACCTTCTAGAAATTTCTCCCATGTCCTTGGAAATCACAAACATATTTGAAGGGGATGAATGTCAAGGGAAATGGATCATGGATGGTTTACTTCTTTGAGGGAATGATCACTAATCATTGAGCACCCATGTGTGTCGAAGAGGAGAGGGTTGTGACTATGAAAGACAGGGTCAACTACGAAGAGGCAACGACTCAAGATGGAAGAAGATTTGTTTTAGCAACCGCAAATGGGGAGACATTTGCGTGTGACAGAAAGGTCTAGGATTGAGCAAGAAAGCGGTCAGCTATAAAGGCAAGATTCAAGCACGTGCAAATAAGTGATTGAGTTGAAGGAGAAGCGAACCCCTTCCTACATTGATGCAAAATGTTGAGTGACTGAGAACTGCAAAAGAGTGCATGTAGCATGTGTGCAGTTCAAATGAGAGGAAGAGAATGTACAGGGGGAAAATAGTGAAACCTGAGAGAAGAGAGTTGGAGCAGAGGAAGATTAAAGAAATCAACTAGTGTTAAAGTCGTGAGGGCCACCACACTATGATTTCAATAGCAAAGCAAGGAGACCTATAAAACTCGTTGAAAAGGGGGAGAATCCATGGGCAGCAATTGGGCCCCTATGCAAACACTAAAGAGCACTGGAGGGAGAGGCTTTCGAAGGGTTGCGCAATAAAGACAAAATGCCTTCTTGTGTTGTGTGGGGTAGGTAGTGGAGTGCCAGAGTGCTAAGTTGGTCCAAGAAGAGCTCCAAAACAAGACCTTTGTTAAAGAGGTATGTTTTGAATTACAAGTTTTGCTCTCTCCATATTCATTCTTGATAAACTATTACTAACATTTATGTGTCTAGCTTTCCTGAATATTAAAGATTCTTGATTGGGTGATTCATCATTATATAAACCTAACCTCCTCATATCCTTGATTACTCTTGTGAAACCCTAGAAAGGTTCATTGTGGAAACCCTAACTTAAGGGTCTGTTGATAATTATGTGTGGAACCCTAGCCTACTTAGGGTCATTGGTGAAGTCCAAAGAAAAATGTCTGATGTTTTGATGAAGTCATGTTTGGGGTTTTGGTATGGTTATGGAAACCCTAACTTGTTAGGGTTGAATGATAATGTCTGAAATCCTAAACCTTTGAAGTATTGGTAATTTAGGGTTTGCTATGTTTTGTATTGAAACCCTAGATCATTAGGATTTGGTAGGGTGTATAAGCAAAACCCTTATAATGTCCTAGAAATGATTTCCTTGGGATGTGTGTGTTTGTCCGATCAAACCCTAGTCTAATCAAGTTTGTTATATGTCTAACTCTTATTGATATTTGTGTAGTTGGGTTTGACTAACACATGTTATGATATGCTTGTGCATGATGATGGAATCCTAGATATATTAGTCCTAGGGTTTGGAACTAAGACTTAGTCGAAGTTTGATTCTCTACGATGATAGTTTTGTGAATTCTATGGTTTTGTAATTAAACCTTAGTAGAAGTCCAAATCTCTGATATATGATGACAATGTGATAATTTGAGAAATTTGAGTTTTAGTTAATGTCCGATTGATTGGAAAAATCTAGGGTTTGCAACAAACCCTAGTGGAAGCTAGTCATGTTGTTGATTGAGCTGTGATTGTTTGTTGAATCTCATGTATGAAATCTAGGGTTTGTATGAAATTCTAGTAGGAAGTCTAACATATGAATTTTAAAAGTTGTTATATACATTGTAAATCTATATTTGTTTGAATTGTTTCTAGGGTTTTCTATATGATGTAGTAGGGTATGTCATACCTCTAGAAGAAACATTGAAACCCTAGATGTAGTGAAAGTTGTAATGAAATGTTGAAAGCCTTGATAAAGTAGTCTAGGGTTTATGACAAAAACACTCGTAAGAAGTTGAAAAGTATGTCTCTTGCATGTAACCAAGTTTGAGTATTTTGATGTCTAAAGTTGAATGTTTTCGTGATTCTGATAAGGTTAACTTCATGCTTCTATAGATTTGGTTGTACTTGCTATCCAAGTTGTGCAGGTACATGATCTTCAAGATGGTGAAGATGTTCGTAAAGAAAAGTTGATATGATAAGCATGATGTGAATGATGATGATCATGATAACTCTGATGAGAAGGATGGAAGCCATGAAAGATTCTTCGATGTCGTAGAAAAGAAGTTGAGCCACTAAGTTGAGAGGGAGCCTGGATGAAAGTTGATCTCCCTAAGATAAGAGGAAGCTTGGGAATATTCCTTATATAGGAATGATTAGATCCTCTCTGATTAAGAGGGAGTGAAGGATATGATTCTCTACTCCGTGTGTCATGCACTAGGCCAGGACTAACAATCGTAAGTTTTAGTGAAGGCCATGAGTGAGAGAAGAAAAATTGGAGAATGCATGTTGAATGGCCGCTAAAATAAGAAGACGTCGGATCTATTTGTAGAATATGTTGTTGCATGAAAAGTAGGAAAGGAAGTTGTATGGTTGAGGAATCTTCTGTCAAAATTCATTTGGAAAGTTCTAAGTCTTACTGTGAAAAGTTGAGAAGCAACATCAAGTTGTCTGAAAGACCTCGGAGGTTTGTATCTATTTATGTACAGTTGAAGTTTGTTACTGATTGGGGTTGTGTTTGTACAGGTAAATCTCTCAGAAGTTTGATAGCATGTTTTTACATGCTTAGTGTTGTTGATCAATTTGTTTGGAGAGATTTGTTGTTGATCTACTTGATCGGGGAGGATTTGTTAACGTTTAGGAAGTTGAGGCTTGTGAGTGAGGCATTGCCTGGGAGGACATTTGGTCGGCACTTTGTGTTGATGTCTAGTTCCCGAAGTAGGGAGGGTGGCGTTGGTCATGGAGCTCTGACCTCGGATATGCACCTAGATCCCTAGGTTGATGGTTAGTAAGTAAGCCTGATGGTACCTAGAGAGGCTGAAAGCTTTAGTCCATCTTAGTCCCACCTGGATAGATTGCCCTGGTCAAGAATCTAGTCCATGGCATTGCGATGCCTAAAATTCTTCATGGTTCATGTGTTTTGAGATCTTCCTTGTACTTGTACTGATGAATACCTCCCTAGTTAAGAGGGAGTGTTGAAATTTGTAACTAGGTTCGGTCTTCATTAATGTATTTGAGATGTACTTATCAAAAGAATGAAGAAAATATTTTTATTATTATTTCTATGACTTATTAAAGCATGGGTTTCATGCTTGGGTCATCATGTTTTAGGTCAAAGTCCCCATTGAGGACTTTTAGGATTTATTTTGAGTCATTAGAGTCATTGTACATTAAAAGAGACCCTTCTTGGGCTTTCGAATCATGTAAAAAGAATTATTTTTGAGTCAAAAATGAATTTAGTCTCCTCCACACCAAGTCGGCCTCAAGACAAGTAATTCGACCTCCTAGAAGGCTATAAATACAAGGCAGTTCGAATTCATTTGGAGCATCTCATTCTCTCTCACATAGTTCGATTTCTGAAGCTGGAAGCTAGAAAAGTGCGAAGTTGAGAAAGGGCTAGAGGAAGGGCTGGAAAGGAGTGCGAGTTTCTGGAAGGAGATAGTAAACATCAAGATCAAAATTTTGGGACAACTCTCACCCTGTTCTGAGGTGTATCAAGGCAGATCGAAGTTCTCCAAGTTTGGTCGAAGTTTAAGCTGCTGTTATTGCTGGGTCGAAGAGCTACTAGGTCAAAGTTGTTGTTGATGCTGCTAGGTCAAAGTTGCTTGTGAAGGGTTGTCATCTACAAGAAGAACTGAGGGCTAACTTGGTGTGGAGGGAGTCTTCTTCTGGGTCTAGAGTCTTGGATTATCTCGAGAAACTATTGAAGAAAGAATCATTGACTGGGTTTTCCCCTAGATAGGGGTTTTGCCCTAGTTGTACATCTATTGTCCTTCTGTTATTGTTTTGGTAATTGCTTGATGAACTAAAAGATAAAAGAAGAACATAAAGATAAAAGAATCACGAGTAGATATGAGATTCGAAGACATACTTACATCTTAGAATAGAAAAAGTTGAATCAATGAGAAACAAAGTTGCAGCGGCGACCCAAGATCGAACCGGCGAAGGAATGGCTCTCACCCGCGCCTGCCAAACCACTGGAATCTCCCAAAGAAAGAAGCGTGAACCAGCGCGAGGGGTTTTGATCAACTTTGCACGGCCGAGAGCAAGGATACCACTAATTTCGCAGCAGTCAAAGGCGAAAAGAAGGGCTGAAGTGCAAATCTGGAGGGATCTGCAACAAAAGACGGCGAATACTGCTGATAAACCCCCGAAAGGTCCAACAGGGACGGCTCTGCCTACGGAACCAAGAAGGATCGAGCTATTGAAAGTCCGATCTGCGGCAGCAACTGCATCGGTGGGTGCTGTCCCGAGTCAGAATGGAGATCACAGGACGGCAGAACGTCAACAAAGCAAAAGGTATGATGAATTTAAAAAGCCCTTTACAGGTCGAAACTCTGATTTGAACTGTCGCGCAGATCTTGTCTTCCATATGACCAATCAACCGCCGATGAGCCCAGATTGGGCAGCATATCCACCGACCAACAGCACTGTGCTCAGACCGAGTCATGGGCCCTCAGAACAACCGCCGTTGAGCCCAGACGGGGCATCATATCCATTGAACAATAGCTTTGAGCACAGATCGGGTCATAGGCTTTCCGATCTAGACCTCTGTAGAGCAGATCTACCCCTATGCAGGTCAGATCTGGAAATACACTCACCGGAAAAGACGATTGAAGATAGAAAAAGCTCTCTCTTTATTAGATCTATGGGAGGGAACACAATATGCATCGAAATTGGGAAATGGGAGGCAACAGAAACCCTCAAACAGAGGATACATGAAAAGACTGGAATCCCACCAAGCAAACAACTACTCCTCTACGCAGGGAAAGTAATTCAGGAGGGGTTCAAGCTAATGGAATACGGTATAGCAAAGGACTCTACCATCTGTCTCAGCACAAGATTGCGCGAAGGCTGCCCCGGCTCAAGTTCAAAAGGACCTGCTTCCTTCAAAGATGCAGTCAAAGGGAAGATGGAACCACAAAAGAAACCAGAATAGCAAGCTACAGCACCAGGGGCCTACATTGTTGAGCAGACAACACAGAACCCTGCTTTAACAATCTCCATACCAGAGGTAAATGAAATACAAGCTGATTATTCAACTAAAGCAGTGATATGCAGGTTCAATGGATTTTGGCCCAAACCAGAAGCCCTTCGTCAATGGATTTACTCCATATGGACAGAAAACTGTGATATCCATCTCTGTTCAAAGGGATTCTTTATTGTCAAATTTGACACCATAATGGACAAAGAATATGCTTTGAACGAGGGACCATGGTTTTGGGGAAACGCTGGCCTTTTCTTGAAATCTTGGTTCCCGGACTTCGATCCAAACAGCATGGTGGTCACCAAAATGCCAGTCTGGGTAAAATTGTTTAACCTACCTATACACTTTTGGCACTACAAAGTGCTGGAAGGAATTGGCAATACCCTGGGATCTTTTTTAAAAGTAGATCAAGAGCGCCTATCCAAGGATATCTACATATTTGCCAGGATATGTGTGGAGGTAGACCTCAGTCAAGGCCTACCAGAGCACATTCTCCTAATCCATAATGGAAAGCAATGGGCACAACCACTGGATTATGAAAACACTGCCTTTCGCTGCCGCATATGTCGACAAACAGGTCATCTTCAGAGTGCATGCCCACAAAACAAAAAAGAAAGGAAAAGGAGACAACCACCAAAGCCGAAAGGATGGCAATTTACAACCACATGGGCAGAGGATATAGAAGAGGAAAAGAATGCAGAAACCACCAGCATTCTACAAGAAGATGAAGACGGAAGGAATAATCCAGAAATCAGCAAAGAAAGCTATCCACATCACCTACAGAATAATGAAAATCTGATTGAAGGAGCAAAAGATACAAATGCAAGTAACCCACAGCAGCAATATGAGAACTTCGGGCAGGAAATTGGAGGCAGCAAGCGAGCATACTCATCAACAAGCTCAGATTCTGAAAAAAGAATCATGGCTGCCACAAATGAAGCACAAATGATTATTGTAACAGCTCCGCCTAACAATGAAGGCTGGCGGAAAGTGGAAAAAAAGAAGGGTAGGAAAGCCTAGATAGACTATTGATTGATTATTAGCTCCTGATTTTAGCAGGACAAGTTTTGTTACAGCATATGCTATTACAGCATCTACAACATGTAATTTTACTCATAATGAATAAAATTACGATTTTTCCAGTGGAAAAAAAAAAAAGAATCACAAGTAATTATCTATATAAGAAAATCTTTCTGCCTTTTTTATTTTCTAACACAGTGGGCCAACCTATCTTTAATTATCATTGTCCTTTCAATGTGATCCTTGAATCATATAATTATATGCTTGACAAAGAAATTGACAGTGTGGTTTAGACTTTAGAAGTTCCTAGAAAGAACTTAGAAAAATTTTGCCCTAAACCCTGTGATTTGCTTCTCAAGGAAATGCTTGAGAATGTTTCCCCTTATAGGTGTTAGATGGGGAAAAGAAAGTTGAGTCAAAACTCTTGCCAAATGATTAGGGCTTGGGCCTTGTTATGACCCTATCATTGTTTTCTTGTAAATGAGTTTCTGAGTAGCTTTATCAATGTGTTGTTGTAAACGAGTTTTAGCAATAGCCTGATGCTTAGAAAATTATACAGCTAAAGACTTAAGAAATTTCAAGAAAACTTCTGTAAGTTTTGCCATATCGCACAAATAAAATTTCCGTGCAATATAGTACATATCGCACAAATAAAATTAATGATGTGATACAGTGTGTATTGCATGGGAAAAATCTTTCATGTGATACAATATTTATCACCAACAATAGAATATTTCATGACCTAGTCAAAATATGAGAAACCTTGAGGAAAATTCATGTATCACAAGATAATATTTTCATGTAGTGCAATATATCACACCAAGATACTTTCCTAGTACGATACACCACACAAAAAGGAAAAATGGTAGTGTAATACACTGCATGCGAAGACAACCTCAAAATGTGACAAAGTGGGGGGCAGAAGAAAAAGAAGACGAAGGACTTAGGAATTTTGGGGAAAACTTAGGGTTATACTATATCGCATGAAAAGATTTTCTTGTGATGCAATACATCAAACAAAGAGAAAATAATGAAATGTGATAAAATAAGATGAATGATATCACAAGGCAATATTTTTGTTGAATGTGATACACCACAAAAAAAGATAATCTTGAGATGCAATAAAGGGAGGAAAAACTAGCCCCCAGGGGTAGCTCACCTAGTAAAGCATGTAAATGTGTTACGTAAAATATTATGAGGCCCTTGGTTCAATCCCCCGATTAACCTATTTCAATGTTAGGAATAGGCGTGGTGCATCTAGTGGTTATGGTGGTAGCGAACGAAATCAACCCCATGTCACATGAGTATGAGATTGTCACAGTTGTCAATTTCATTAGTCAAAAAAAAAGGAAGGAGGAAAAACTCTCCTTGTCACGACAAAATGATTTTCATCACAACACAATATTACAAGAAAAGATTTTTGGAAGATGTGATATGTTGCATCGAGAAATTTTTCTATATGACACTGTAAAAAAGAAAGATTTCAAGATGTAATAAGCAAAGGAATCCTTCACAAGAAGGAAAAGAAGTCTTAAAGACTTGAGAGAATTTTTTGATAAGATTAAGGAAGAAAATAAAGAAGAAGAGGCTTGTCTTGAAAGGATGAAAGGTGAGCAATATGCCACGTGAAAGAAAAGATGGGGGTGGGATAAAAGAAGGAAGAAAGATTCTCTTTATCACAAGAAAAGAAAAAAAGGGAGATGCATACAATGCAAGATGAAAAGTTATGGGGTGCAAAAAGCAGCAAAAGAAATATCTTCAAAGTGCAATAAGGTGTTTCACAAGGGCAAAAATAAAAAGGTGTGATACTCTTAGTGTCCCATATGGCACAAAATCATCCTAAGATGAGTGACTTAGCAAGAAGGTTGTACATAATGTTTTCATGGACCATACCACTGAAGTTCATGATAATGGTAACATGGTGTGTACAAATGATAATGTGGCATCCACAGATGTTAAAATGTCCTTGTATGGATGATGATGTGACAAAACCCTCAAAGTGATTTCACTTGGGGAAAAGATGGTTTATTGGCGAGTAAAAGAAACTCACATGTCAGCGAATAAAATAAACTTAACCCATCAATGAGTGCAATAAAATCATTTAGTAGAGGAAATGGACTCACCTCTCGACACCCATTATAAACCCATTTTTAGCACTCGATATAAACTTGTGCTTCGCCACATTAACTAAATTGGCCATCAACACTTTGAGAAAAGTGCTATCAGTGCCAAAGTTGAAGAGTCTTCCGATAGAGATGGTGAACTAGACCAAGTGCCACGTGCCTTGAAGATGCAAAAAAGAGAGAATTCATACAGGATTCAAGAGGCCATAACTTCTTGCTCCAAGATCAAAATTGGGCAAGAGTATAGTCCTTAGAAAGGTCTCAATGAACGCAAGTGACCTATGAAATCAAAATGAATATTCGAGTTATGATTGAGAAAGGAAAAAAGCAGTACCCTATGCACTCAATTAGCCACAATGGGGACTAGGTTATGGTTTAGAAAAGTGGATTTGAGGGAAATTTGTGAAAATTTCATGCTCCCGCTAACCTAATAGCAATTATGGCATTGGTGGATGTTACAAACACCCTAGCTCTTGTGGGCAATATTCACATGTGTAAGGGTTACTTGTAACACGGAACATGTTTCCACCTAGAACCCTCCCCTACTAGGGCTCACATTTGGAGGCACATGCAAAACTATCATTACTTCATACATATTTTGATGAGGTCATCCTTCTCCATGATGAATTGGTTGACTTACCGTCACTTGGCACGTGGCTCATGGCATTCTTGACTTACTCTTCCCACCACCTTACATCTCCTCGTAATTTACTGGTCCCCACATGCCAGCTTAAGAAATATTTTGCATACATGTTGAGGCATTTTGTTGGATTAAAGGGGTTCATCCCTTCTTTTCATGGAGATGGTTGAGTATTGTTGATACTCCAGATGTTGAAGCCTTGTTCATGGATTCATTTACTGGATTTGAAAGGATGTACCTCTCAGAGACCTCACACATGCCATCTTAGAAGGTGTTTACTAGGTGCATGCTTGATGATGGAGGAGGACATCACCTTTGGAGGTCATTCTACATAGCTTTTCATCCTTATTAAGGGGACATCTCACTCGGGGGGGAGGTTACAAGGTTCAAACCATCAGTTTAGAAGGGCATACACCCTTTTGGAACCTTTTTGCACACATATTCATGCTATTACTAAGGGTGTCCACCTTAGAGGAACTATATTTGTACATTGAAGGATAAAATCTACCACTTGGACGAATTTTTCCATGTCTAGTAACACCTCTTCTCTCCTTTCTTATCTTACTCAATTAGCCACAATGGGGACTAGGTTATGGTTTAGAAAAGTGGATTTGAGGGAAATTTGTGAAAATTTCATGCTCCTACTAGCCTAATAGCAATTATGGCATTGGTGGATGTTACAAACACCCTAGCTCTTGTGGGCAATATTCACATGTGTAAGGGTTACTTGTAACACGGAACATGTTTCCACCTAGAACCCTCCCCTACTAGGGCTCACATTTGGAGGCACGTGCAAAACTATCATTACT
Source organism: Pinus tabuliformis (assembly GCA_031772625.1). Taxonomy (NCBI): domain Eukaryota; kingdom Viridiplantae; phylum Streptophyta; class Pinopsida; order Pinales; family Pinaceae; genus Pinus; species Pinus tabuliformis. The sequence continues at coordinate 563,704,659 of CM062813.1, forward strand.
TCATACATATTTTGATGAGGTCATACTTCTCCATGATGAATTGGTTGACTTACCGTCACTTGGCACGTGGCTCGTGGCATTCTTGACTTACTCTTCCCACCACCTTACATATCCTCGTAATTTACTGGTCCCCACATGCCAGCTTGAGAAATATTTTGCATACATGTTGAGGCATTTAGTTGGATTAAAGGGGTTCATCCCTTCTTTTCATGGAGATGGTTGAGTATTGTTGATATTCCAGATGTTGAAGCCTTGTTCATGGATTCATTCACTGGATTTGGAAGGATGTACCTCTCAGAGACCTCAAACATGCCATCTTTGAAGGTGTTTACTAGGTGCAAGCTTGATGGTGGAGGAGGACATCACCTTTGGAGGTCATTCTACATAGCGTTTCATCCTTATTAAGGGGACATCTCACTCGGGGGGGAGGTTACAAGGTTCAAACCATCAGTTTAGAAGGGCATACACCCTTTTGGAACCTTTTTGGACACATATTCATGCTATTACTAAGGGTGTCCACCTTAGAGGAACTATATTTGTACATTGAAGGGTAAAATCTACCACTTGGACGGAGTTTTCCATGTCTTGTAACACCTCTTCTCTCCTTTCTTATCTTAGTCTTTGATGTGTAATAATTTGTTTTATATACGCTCTCAAAATTCTAGCAAGATCATTAACTTCAATGTCTAGGGTAAAATTAAGTTGGCTAGTTAAAGGTGGAACTTTGGAGCTCTTCCTCATAGAATTTTTGCATTAAATTCCAGCAAGCATAGAGTGAAGGTTATTGAGTCGTTTAGCCTTACTTCCATTCCTTACACATTAAAATAAGCCCTCTTACATATCTCTTTGACTACATCTTCCTTCCATCACCCCTTTTAAACCCCTTTAAAACCCCAAAAAATATTGTTTTACTAGAGCTACTCTCATATCACCTCGTGCCTCACTGCTTAGCTTTAGTATTCCTATGAGGGATGCCCCCTTGAGCTGGAGGAGCGGCAGCCTTAAGTGAAGAGTATAGGTTACTTAGGTGACAATGGTGACTGTCCTATCGGTTCCCTCTCAGGTTGTACATTGTGGATTAAAGATTTTATCATCAAGTACAAGTTGGGAGGTAACAATACTAATTGAGAATTAACACCATGACTAACCCACAACCAAAAGATGTGTTGGTGAAGCAAGTTAACAATCGACAAAATATGAACTGGCTCATACAGCCTACATTGCAAAATAGGTAGATGGACTACCACCCAAATGCAGTAGGAAAACAAAAGCACAATTTATGCAGTTTGTGGGAGGTTGACTACGAATGATGCTTGCTTCTAAAATGTCTTGCATGTGACAGCAATGGATCCAAACAAAGAATATGATGATTCACAGCAATAGCTTTTGGCAACCGAAGAATTAAGAGATCGAGAAAATCTAAACGCATAATTCGTAGACTGTATGTCTGTCGTATGTTAAAAAAAGGAACAACATTATGTACATATATTCATGTCTCCAACACACTGACCATGTTGCTATACAGAATAGAATCTGTGGTTAAAAACAAGGACTTTGGATAAATGTAGGAAAAGAAACAGAAGACAAAAAATTACAAACAATATAAAAATACAAGAACATTGAAAATTTTCACTCATAGCAGGCACTCACCAAATTTCTGAAATACATCTCTAACATTTTCAAAGCTCTCATCGATTTTAGGAAATCTCATGATGATACTATTGAATGACTTCAGGGTGCTTCCTCCAGAGATTGCTTTTTTCCTCATAGCCTCAACCATCTTCTGTTCAAGTTTGGATGGAGCAGCAGTCCTCCAAAATATTTGAAATTTGCTTGTTTTTCCACCCATTTCAATAAATATCTAACACTTGTAAAAGTCGACACACCGTCAGATCCCTGCTCAAAAAATAGAAAAGTGTTAGAAGAAACTTTAAGGGAAATTGTTGAGATGCATTCCTAATGATATAAAAGTACAAAGGTAACGTCTGGTCTATAATCAGAGGCAATATAATATTTTTCAAGCGTATCAATGTGATCCCTATATTGGAAGCCTATTCTGCTATTTTCAAAATATAGAGGTTAGGAAGCTAAGACAAGTATGGTGGATGGTGAATTGGAAAAGAACACGACACCCTTTGTAGGTAAAGACCCATAGTTGGATTCTCAAAAACTTAGGAAATTAAGCACATTTGTGGGCAAGAAAGCAACCAGCTCTATTTATGTCTGTAATGTTCTCTAGTTCCTAGTAGATCCACATTATATTTTCAAACTCAAGATGCCTCTAAACCTATTAAAGGGATGACTTTTGCTTAACCATATATGCAATTAAATATGCCTGATGAATCTATTAAAAACTTTACATTTCTCCTTGTTACTTTGCACTGAAAACATTTGCTGCAGTTGAGATAAAAATTAAGTCTCATTTAACTGGAGCATTATGCTAGTGAGTTGGAACCTGAAGCCACACAGTATTATTTGAATAGCTTCTCAAAGGACGCTACCAGCCGATTTTATGCCAAAAGGCCTTTAGTTTCAGGACACTACCACGCGAGTATGTAATATGAAGTACACTATAATATTCATCAACGTTCTCATTAATTTTACTGACCTTGTTTAATGATTTTCATAGAAAGCTTTTGTCTCTTCATTGAAACTAAACAATGGTTTTATAAGCCTTTATTCAATTTAAAGTCATGGCTAAAAAGTAATCAGGTCATAATATTGAGGTAGACCGTAGTGCGCACTGATAATGGAGCAAAAATTGTATCTACGACAGTCAAAGTATTTTGTTGAGACAAATGTATATTGAGACAATTTGTAATTTTTATACTTCTCAATCAAATGGTGTTGCAGAACATAGAAATATAATTATAGTCAAGGCAATACAAGACCATTTTACTTAAGGGGTATAAGAACTGATAAATTGTCTCAATATACCTTCTTGCCACCAAAATGCTTTGGATGGCATTGCAGCAAATTTCCCTCTGTTATCAGTGCCATGTATTTAAACTGTTTATTCAAGTCAAATGTCATTACCTGTTTCAAGGTATCAAAAACTCCCTCCTTTGATTTTATGACATACAAAAACATTTTCTACTGAAATCATCAATAAAGGTTATAAAATAATGGACTCAGTTGAACAATTCCAAATTCATCTACCAATAAATCTCTGTATCCAACAAGCTTCAACTCTATTCACCACATGCATAAATGTTTTTCAACATCTAAACCTTCAGAAATATTCTTCTTCTCCATATTAACTTAGCCTCTAATGTTGGCATGCCTAGAATGTTGATGCTGAAGCTCTAACCTGCCATCTTTTGTTGTCGTAAAGATGGTATTACCAACTTGTAAACATAAAGACTACCTTCCATGAAAGCATGCATAAATGATAAGATTATTACTTGTTTGTTTCTTTACAAAGCAAGTCACCAATTAAACTCCACTTTCAACCATCAATTTGTAACGTTTTGATCATACAACAAACCCCTGGATAGAGTACAAAAATGTCAAAATCCATAAGTTTGTCTTTCAAATGATGTTCAAAGAAAACTCTAATTCTCCAACTCCATAACTTGTGTGGTTGTTATCATCTCCTAGTTGGACTCTTTTATTGATATTTAAAACATTATAAGTTTATGTTCTTTGTTGCTACTGAATCTACAGTCAAGCAATTCACCTTTTCTACGTCTCTTCAGATGCAGAGACTGAACTATCACTATCAAAATTATCTTTTGAAAGAAAAAGCATTCTTTCACAATATCTAACACTGCAACACTAACCTCTGCTTGCCTCTTCCAATAATCCTTTTAAAAATGCCCCTGAAAGTCAAAATAAAAACACCTCTCGTCATTGCCATTCTTTGATTGTCTTTCTATGGGATCCTTCCCAAAGGGTGCTACTTATGATCATATTGCTGCCCTTTTTGAGAATCCTTTTGCTGAGCAATTCAGTGCTCGTACTTTAAGGTGGAAAGCAATTCAAAAGTCTTAGTTTCCAAGCACTTTAAAGCCTCCTCTTGAAGTACAATGAACTGCACTATCTTCTTTTATGCCTACATCGAGCCCCTATATTTCTTCTTATAACAAAGTGTCAACTAAAGTAGCCTTTTTTCATTTAAAAAAATAGATTCCAATGCATGGTATGACAGTGGTATAGACTTTAATCGTGACTGTACCTATTGGGACTTTGGCACCTAATGTTCCTCAACTGCCACAACTAATTGCAAGTACAAGTCTTTACAAGCCAAAAAATTGCTACTACTAGCTGTTTATGAATGGGCATGATTTTTATATTAGTCTTTACTCATGTGTGCGTCTATGTGTTCCAAGTAATATCTAGATGGAGAGCAGCTCAACTGCTAGCCACAACAGCAGCTGGTAACCCAGATGGATTCAACCAGATTTGAACCTATGACCTTTGGCCTCCCTGTTAACAACATGCCTTGGGCAGAGAGTTCAACTAATTGAGCTAACCCTGGGGGATTTTTTCCAAAAAAGAACTTCACAAGGTCCCCCACCTCTTCCCCAAAGTATCCATAAGGAGAGTGGCTAAACTGCCAGCCACAACAGCAGCTGATAAACCCAAAGGACTCAACTGGATTTGAACCTAAGACCTATTGCCTCCCTGTCAGCAACATGCCTTGGGTGGATGGTTCAACCAATTGAACTAACCCTTGGGACTCGTGTGTGTAAGGTAATCCCACAACTCCTTCAATGTTTTACTCTGCACATCATCAATTAGAATATGACCCAGTAGCACAATTCCATTAATGTGTTATGATTTACCCTCCTTTTACCAAGGATCTGTTGCCTTTTCGGTGCTTTTGGACCCGGGTTTCTTATGCATACACATTAATACACCAAACACGCCTTCCCCTTGAGCAATCTCCACTTTCAATTGCTAAATGGCAAACCCTCTGTTATGAAATGCGGTGAACACTGTAGCTACACAGAAGCCATATCTATTATTTATGCTTCCACTCAGTATTTTATCAAAAAAATTGCAAACATAAACTTAGCAGCTCATCTAAATATTCTGTCAGCCATCTTACAGGAATTGTCTCACATTCTCAGACACAACATTTGTCAAACAGTCTGCAAGGATTATTCAAATTTCAAATTTTTAAATTCCAATTGTCTTTTAAAGTTAAATAGATTTTATAGGGGGATTATATTTCCTCACCATACATAGCTCGGGATGCTGTAATCACTCTCCCCATGGCTTGGACTTGTTATTTGGGACTGTTGTCTCATTAAACATTCAGTATAGAACAAAGATCTGCACAAGATAGGGTATTTATCTTCTCTACGTCTGAGGTTATCTTCACTTTTCTACCAAGTCTTATGGAGATCCAGAAGGAAAAAATAGACACAGCACACAAGATCCATTTCACAGTACATTTCAAAGTTTTACAACAAAACTATTTGCATTTTCCTAAACAAACTGTCTCTTGAACTGCCACAATGGACTATTGATATACTGAATTACCACCTTACCGGATTAGCTCCAAGTCTACATAGCCCACACTTTCGTCCCAGATGCTCTGTAAAACTGCTTACTTTTAAGCAAAATTTATAGCCTGAGATCAGATATTGTGACTTTAAGTAACACTGATCTGGACAAAAACGACCTAATCAATTTATAGTCAGTTAGTTTCGCTGCAACTAACCAGAGGGTTCTGAATATATTGGATACTGGCCAAAACCCATTTAAAACCGGCTCGGATATGTTCCTCTAGGTTTGCATATTTAGAGTTCCAACATTTGATATATCTATCAAGGGGAAATACACTTATCAGCATGGGTGAGGGCATTTCATGAAAGTTTTGAGTTCACTATAAACAAACCCATATTCATAAATGTATTTTTCAATATGGATAAAAATCATTTGGCTTGAGTTCTCTGGAAAGGAACCCATATTCAAACCTCATAGAGGAGATGTATTAGGTAATAATATAAAAAAATGTTTCATGCACCATATTAAAGCGCCTTGGGGTTCATAGCTCCCACTAGAAAACAAACGCATCATGTAACTTTCTGACCTCGAGGTGCATGTCATATTAAACCCAGGTTTAGATGGGTTTGGATTAATATGCATATTCAATACACCTTACACCAAGCAGTCGAAGGAATCCCCACCCAACTGCAAATTTATTTCTCTGGATGCAAAAACTGTAGCTCCAGAGAATGATGGCAATAGATACAAAAGTGCAGAAATTTTCATTGAGGCAATGCACAACCAACCTTGACAATAAAAGCTACTGCACAAATTTACAGGTATGAAACTATCATAGCACAATTCAACATCCAATATCCATACGAATAAAACGCAAATACAGCATTATTCAGCATTGAGGGGAAGAACAGAGTCACCCAAATTCAGCGCTTCACGTAAAAAAGGAGCAGATGTTGTTAATCCCCAATAGTAGAGCCTGGCCACCATGAAAGGCTGAAGCTAAATCAGTTGAAGTCGTACAAATAAAAATATCTGAATGTGATTAGCTGGTCAAATGTTTGTTGGGAAACTAATTCGATCTTCCTCGCTGCGGCCATTCTCATTTTTATCGCCTTGTTAAGTGCGGATTAAAAATAGGATACGACTCTTTGGGATTTTCATCGCCTTGTTATGATGCGGAATATAAAAAAGATACGACTCTCAGGGAAGGTTAATCCTGCTATGTATAAAATTGTCGTTGACGAATTATGTGGGCCTATCAATCTGCTTTTTCACCCATATATTTAAAAAAAAAAAATAATGCAAGGTCTAAGCATTTTGAAATTGGAGTCCTTCCATGATATTTGTGGGAGAATTTTGTTATGATATGTTTTTAGAATTTGTTTAAAAATTTAGGAAAATCGTTGTAAGTCCATGTACTTTATCAAAATATTTGAAGATTTAAATATATTTATGTATTTAAAAATGTAAGTTTTAATAATAATAATAATAAAAATTTGATTGGAATTATATAATAATTTAATTTCGATAATAATTATTAAAAATAATAATTATATAATATTTAAAAAATAATTAAATAAAAATAATAATTTGTATGGTGTGGTGAATAATTTGTTTCCTAATACATATTTTTAAGGGTTGTTTTATTCTTGGGGTTAGGCCTTGTCTGTTACATCCACCTAGTGTTAATTTGTTTTGCTAGTTGGGAGGTCACACAGTAAAATTTTGTGAAAACCCTTGGGGTTAGGCCCTGCCTCGATTTTCAATGGATATAGCAGCCACCCAGCGTTAATTTGTTTCCCAACACATGTTGTAAAGGGTGCTTTATAGTGATGGCAGATCTATTAAAGTTAAAACATAGTTTAATTTATAGAAGAAATGACTTTTGAGGGTATTTTTTGTTGTTAATTTTAATTAAAATTGGAGACATAGTTTTAAAAACATTAATTTAATTGCTAAATCCATTAAAAAATTCAAAAATATATATTAAATAACAAAAAATCACAATTTTACTTAAAATTGTAGTGTTAGATTCCGATAAAAAAATCTCACTATTATTAAAAATAATAATAATAAATAAAATTAATTTATCTAATATTTACTAAAGAGACATATGAATGGATTTAATAGTTTAAAATATATAATAAAAAGGAATCGATAATAAATTTAATAGTTTAAAATATATAATAAAATGGAATCTATAAGCTTAAAATAAATTAAGAGTCAAAAAACTACATGAACAAAGCTTTTTATCTTACATATAAACAAATAATTTTGAATTAATGTATATACGAAAATTTTCGGAAGAAATCACATTGAAAATCTTTGGTCCACGCGTTTCAAACCAACCAGTGTGGTTCATCTTCAGGACAAGATGAAGAATAGATCTCTGTAGCTAAATTTGACAAGAGGAAGAAAAAGAAAAAACATATATTGAAGAATAGATCTCAGTAGCTAAATTTGACCAGAGGAGGAAAAAGAAAAAACATATATTATTTAAATAATTTTTTTATTACTTAATAATATTTATTTAATTGATTTATTTATTTATCTAAACGCCTATATTAAATTATATATATATATATATATATATATATATATATATATATATATATATATATATATATATAATTAAATAATAATAAAATTATTTAAATTTCGTTGTTTTTTTCTAGCGGTTAGGATGGCCTATCTTCCTATTTAACCTTCTACCGAGATTTGTTCTTCATCTTATCTTAAAGATGAACCACTCTTATTTAACCTTCTACCGAGATTTGTTCTTCATCTTACCTTAAAGATGAACCACACTTGTTGGTTTGAAAAACGTCGATCAAAAATTTTCAATGTGATTTCTTCCAAAAATTTTCTTATATACATCAATTTTGAATTAAATTATTATAATATATTATTTTTATATATTAATTCTAAACATATGTAAATTGGTGTCTTTTGCAGTAACATGTGTAAAAATGTTGTAAGTATATTTTTTTTTAATATTTTAAAATATTATATATATATTATGCAGTGTGAGGGGGACGCCCATAACCATGACCATCGCCTCCTTAGTTGACTTGTTTGTGCTCACAAACCATTGTTACAGGCGGGAGGATGATGAAAGGGAGTCTTGTTACCCACCATTAGTGGGTGACCCCATAAGAAAATTTTTCTCCTAGATTTGCCTTCAGTTGACAACCAATAGCCCGTGACAGCCACCAATGTAGTCGATCTTGTGCCAGATGTCTCTACTCCATGAACTAATCATATGTCCCCTTGCCCATCTATCAAGATCGTATGTTTGAAGGTGGGTCATCCAATCTTGAAGGTATGTCTTTCATTATGCAATCGAGTGCTTATGCTTATTTTTCTTGGGCACACTTGGGTGTGGATTAGTCAGTGACTTGGAAGGAGGAAGGGTTTCGACTATGGTCTTGTTCCCTCACCTTAACTGGGGGGTTAATCATTAACCCTAGTACCATGGGATCTCCCCTATTGGCTTATAGCTTTAGGATGGGCACTACTTAGGAAACCCCAATTTTGGTACCGTGGTCCCATTTTCCCGTTCGGCATTTTTCACTCTCATTTTCACATTGCATTCCCTATTTCAACATCTCCCCCCTTTGGGTCCACATGACCACTGGGTCCACAAGGCTCTTGTACTCCCACTCCCCTTGTCCACATGTCTGGGTCAACCCTGGAACGATGCCCCGGAGGTTGATGCAGCTAAAAAATAAATATAAAAGCATAAATGGCCACATACAAAATGAAATAATACCACAAAATGCAAAAGGTGGTCAGGACAATAAAGTTTAGCACATGGGAGGAAGTTAGACATGAGCTCTGTGCCTTATCATTATGGTCATCATCTTGGTTCCAGGGCCCCTATGAGTGCCACTTGCATCATTAAGGAACCCATGTATGTCCCAGCTCCCCATGGGCAATGAACTACCCCACCTTAAGGGTGCAATCACTATTATATCATACACATCATGCTCTCATCCCGTAGAGCCCCAAGCAATAAAATAAAAGAAAAAACAATAAAAGGCAAAAGGAAAATGAAGAAGGGTGGAAAAACAAAGATCGGGGTAATTCATGTACCACAATTTCTCCCTCCTACATTCATACACCCAAATATGTGGACATCCCTCACGATTACCACCATTGAACCCATGGCATTTGGCCTTGAGACCCTTGTGTCGTATCCATCTCATTATTATTCACATGACACCTACCAATTGAAGGATGTAACTTGGAAATGTCCTTCCCTTTAGGGGTTGGGAACACCTAATATGGTTGTCTATTAACCACTCCTACCTAGGGCGGTAACACCATTAAATGCTCAAAGCCCCAAATCTATAAGGGAAACCCATTATCACGTCCCCACTTACCCCCTTGATTAACAAGCTTATTCACTCAATTGCACTAATGATTATTGTATCTGAAGGTGAGGAGACACATTGGATCTTATACAAGATTGGCAGGTGGTTTCAGTTTGGGCTTGGCCTCCCTATACGGGATCCAAGCCCACCACAAGGTCATATCAACACTTGTAGGGGATGTGTTGAGAGCCATGGGTTTCCATCATGTGACATAGCATTATCTCATGCCATGGTAGCCTCAGCACCTTCACCAGCTTATCATTGGCCACATTACATGAGAGATGATGCACTTGGACCAGCAATGCCCCCAGCTGACTTAGCATTGTATACAATGTTTGCCAGTTGATCTGAGGCCTAAAGGAGGTTTGTCTCATCCTTGAGACATGGGAGGGAAAGCACCATCTTTTGTGCCCTCATTCGGAGCAGTATACAAGCTTATTTTACACCAAGAGACCCATGAGACCACTACTTGTACCCCAGAGCCACTTTGGAGCAATACATGATGTTTTATTTGGAGATCAAGGGGACACCCCCTTTGACCAGCATTCATGGAGCCCTCTTCTTCATCATGGCACCTTGAGGACTCAATTAGGCCTTCTAACAAACCTCCTACACCATTGCTACATCATTTTGGCTTCATTTTAGATGGCTTATTCTACACTTTTGAGCTATTTGGTGGGATTGTCACCAAAGATAGGTTATTTTGCACATTAAAATATTGTTAGGGGCATCTTAGGCTAATTTGAACTACTTAGAGGCTCATATAAATAGAGTTAAGGCTCATTTGTATTGATCACCATAATCACACTTGGATATCTCTCTCTTGAGAATTTTGCACTGCTTCTTGGATGTCTATTGGAGCTTCTTTGATGCATTTCGATATTTTTGGGAGCTAAATCTTGTTCTTTCTTGGAGCCACTATCTTGATCTTGGATTAGATATATCTCTTGTTATCTTATAAATGTTTTTGTTGAAAAAAAATCATATAATGATGTCTAATGTGTGGAAATTTTGCAACTAGCTAGTTTCTTTTTGTGCCCTAATTATTGAATATCATTGTAAAAGTTGTTAGATTGCAAATTTGTGCATGTTACTCATTGATAACAAGTAGATGAATGTTCCTAGTGGATTAGAATTTGTGTTTCTTCCATGAAATTCCATTGGTCTTGGGTGGGTAAATGCTAGAGAGTGATAGCTAGGGCATGACAATTTAGTTGGATTTTGAATCACATAGACTCCATAACCCAAGATTAAGGCACTAGTCCTAGCAAATTTGGTGATCACCCTCATTTCTCTATTTTGTTTCACCTCTCAAAAAAAATTGGCCCCTTCCTTGGAAATCCAACTAGGGCCTCTTACGAATTACATTAGAAAGGAGCTCTTGCAAAAACTATTTGGATAGGCTACTGTGTTGGTGTTTCCTCTAGCTCTCCTCCAAATTTGAGGCAATTCCCACGGTTGGATTGTGAGAAAACTCAAATCCTAGTTGCATTCCTGGAAATCATCTTGAACGTCTTGGTAAGATATCTTCTTGAGGGTTTTTCACATAGTATTCGGTGGAATAAATCATTTAAAACCATTTCCCTGCACCTCCTTGACCTAGTGAGCTCCTTTGAGGGTCTCCTCTCGTGATTTTTTATAGACCCTAGGTCTTGTGTAGTCCCATTCTATGCTTCTCAAGAATAGCGAAAGCCTATTTCATCATGCAAAGCTTCTTGAGAGGTCCTAATCATCTTTGGATCCTTGACCTTAGGCCTCCTTGTCATAATTTGATATCATTAGCCCTTGGCCTTGGTCTCCTCGTAGGTCTTTCTTAGGGAGTCTTTTTCTTCTCTTGAAACATTGAGCCTTCATTTGAGCCTCCCCTTTGAATGGGCCTTGGAAATCAAAATATACCTTATCATTGATCCTATCATTAATAGTGGTTTCCCTTATATAGAGACTCCCCCTATAGGTGAAAGTTTGTAAAGAGCAGGGGACACTGACTAAGGTGACAGTGGGTCTTTGTCCCATTGTTGTCATTTGGTATGGTAGTTGTCCCATAGGTTCCCCTCCTAGGCATTTGCTAGATTGTGTGGCAACACGTCCAAAATAACAGGGGGAATGACAACGCTTCTCCATAAGGGGGACAAGAGGGTGACACAAAGAGTGATAGATTCGCTTCAGGAAAAGGTTGAGTGAGAAATGTGGCAAGGAGGGGCCAAATAACTGGAAATTTCTCCAATGTCAAGGAAGGGGCTTGTGAATTAGTTGAGGCATGAGAGCTAGGTACAGAGAGATCGTAGAGAAGAAATGGAATAGAGGATCTGGAGTCATCAGGATTGATGGATTTGCAGGCTAAATGGGAGAATTAAAGGTGCATGAGCGCCACTTGTGGAGATCATACATAATGGCATTAAATGCAAACATGACAACAATGTTCAGATGCCACCCAAATCCATGGGATTCAGGTCTTGTTGGGCAATAATTTTACATTTGGAGGTCCATACTAGGAATTGAGAGGAGAATGGAGACCAATCCTAGAAGTGGGTGTGATCTTCCACTCCTTTGTTAGCTAAGAAATCGACCAAAGAGTTGCTTTGCATCTAGTGTGGGCGAAGACAATTACATCTTGTTGAGATATGATGGAGGTTAGTTGATGCATATTATGCTACAAACTCCAGTTGGTGGAACACTTGGAGGAGGTGTGCCATTGAGGATATTAAGGGCTTGATTTTGGAGTCCCCTTTAACTATGAATGGAAAGAGTTTGTTGATTTGGGTCGTACGAAGACCTTGGATCAGGGCTTCAAGCTCTACTGCATTGTTGCTTTCATATCCAATGTATCCCTTGCAAAGCATGATGATCTCTCCGCTATGATTGTTGATGACTCCTTTGATGTCAGCTTCCCCTAGATTACCCCTGGAGGCACCATCTAAGTTTAATTTGTAGTGATGTTGCAGAGGCGGGTGCCATATTTTTGGTGAGGGATTTGGAGTGCAAGTATGATAGGACACCACATTCATTTTGTTGAATTTGAAATTCCACCAAGCTAGGGTTTTTCTTTCTTTAGGAGTTCCTTGGAAGTCTTTGTCTTCCCAAATTGTGAGAGACAGAGTTTCCTCTAAGTGAATGTGGTAGAGTGTCCAGATGCCCTCCAGTGAATTGTGTTTTTCATTGAAAAACCTTTGATTCATTTATTTTCATACTTCCCATATCATGAAACTAGGAGCTAGAGTCCAAAACCTATTGAGGAGATTGCTCCGGAATGGATTCTTAACCTGATTTTTTATGGTTTGGGTGATGTTATCCATCTCTTTGGTCAGGCGCTGGATACATGTGGATAATTTTCTCCATAGACTGTTTACCATTGAACATGAATTGTATAAGTGGTCTATAGTTTCCTATTCAGAATTACACATGTAGCATCTAGAGAGGCCTTGGAAACTTTTTCTGGGGAGGTTTCCCCATGTAAGGTTTCGTTACTGAATTAGGAGCCAGATGAAGGTTGTGATTTTAGGCCATAGTTTCATAGACCATAGCTCCTTCTATAAGGGATCTGATTCGATGGGAAGATTCTGAATTTGAAGATGGTAAGCTTCCTTGATTGTGAAGATACCTCGATTATGATAGCCCCATCGAAGAATGTCTGATCTATCTTTATTCCTGGTCAATCTTTGAAGGAGGGCCTCTTAAATATATTTTTTGTACTACTCTATGTCTTCTTACCTGCATATAATTGATTGCTTCCAATGGTGGATTTTAGAATCTTTTGAGTCCTCCCATAAATGATGGACCTGGCTGAGACCTGCGTTATGGGAGAGCTCTTATTGAGGGGTTGTTCATGATGTTAGATGCTGCCAACATGTAAGGGGATATCCTCGATGTGAAGTCTCAATTATACCTCACACTGTTTGGTGTGGGAGTCCCATTCGTCTACATGGTTCGGCCACCATTGGAAAGGTTTCAAAGATGTGCCTTGGTTACAAAACATGCACAAGAGATCGCAACACCTCTTTGGGGCAAAAAGTATGTAAGCTTTCTAAGACACCAAATCTAAGGTGCACGAGGAACTTCCACAACTAGAAAAAGAAAACGAGCCTTCGGTTAGGAAAGTAATAATACTATCCTAAAGGGGGACCCAAGAATGAAGAGAAAAGCTTGTTGATTATCTATAGATTAGTCCACATAATAAACAACAATCATGAAAACATAACGACACTTATTTAATAATAACCATATATAAGTAATGAAATAGTTCGTTAGCCTTAGTATGTAATTAAACCAACATATACCATAAACATAACAAGAATAGTCCTACTACATTCATGATACATGTATGAAGAATTGTTGGCTCATAGAGCTTCTGATTGTGAATAAAAGGTCCCAAGTACATTGTTACGTAGATGAAACACTATATCCAGTAGTGGAACATGAAGCCACAACTTGCTTCTCCAAACAATGATCTATCTCCTATGCACTACAAGAGAAGCCAAGACAAGACTCCAAGAATCCCAACCCTTAGCTTGAGTTATGAGGAGCTATTTATAACTAATGACAATGACCATAGAGGTTCCTCGTGACTCTTTAACTTTTATGATTGTTCATATCTATAAAACAATCTTTACATTCCATATGTGGCTATTCACATTCCACGCGTACCTCTTGGACTTCATTACATATAAGAAAATCTTTCTGCCTTTTTTATTTTCTAACACAGTGGGCCAACCTATCTTTAATTATCATTGTCCTTTCAATGTGATCCTTGAATCATATAATTATATGCTTGACAAAGAAATTGACAGTGTGGTTTAGACTTTAGAAGTTCCTAGAAAGAACTTAGAAAAATTTTGCCCTAAACCCTGTGATTTGCTTCTCAAGGAAATGCTTGAGAATGTTTCCCCTTATAGGTGTTAGATGGGGAAAAGAAAGTTGAGTCAAAACTCTTGCCAAATGATTAGGGCTTGGGCCTTGTTATGACTCTATCATTGTTTTCTTGTAAATGAGTTTCTGAGTAGCTTTATCAATGTGTTGTTGTAAACGAGTTTTAGCAATAGCCTGATGCTTAGAAAATTATACAGCTAAAGACTTAAGAAATTTCAAGAAAACTTCTGTAAGTTTTGCCATATCGCACAAATAAAATTTCCGTGCAATATAGTACATATCGCACAAATAAAATTAATGATGTGATACAGTGTGTATTGCATGGGAAAAATCTTTCATGTGATACAATATTTATCACCAACAATAGAATATTTCATGACCTAGTCAAAATATGAGAAACCTTGAGGAAAATTCATGTATCACAAGATAATATTTTCATGTAGTGCAATATATCACACCAAGATACTTTCCTAGTACGATACACCACACAAAAAGGAAAAATGGTAGTGTAATACACTGCATGCGAAGACAACCTCAAAATGTGACAAAGTGGGGGGCAGAAGAAAAAGAAGACGAAGGACTTAGGAATTTTGGGGAAAACTTAGGGTTATACTATATCGCATGAAAAGATTTTCTTGTGATGCAATACATCAAACAAAGAGAAAATAATGAAATGTGATAAAATAAGATGAATGATATCACAAGGCAATATTTTTGTTGAATGTGATACACCACAAAAAAAGATAATCTTGAGATGCAATAAAGGGAGGAAAAACTAGCCCCCAGGGGTAGCTCACCTAGTAAAGCATGTAAATGTGTTACGTAAAATATTATGAGGCCCTTGGTTCAATCCCCCGATTAACCTATTTCAATGTTAGGAATAGGCGTGGTGCATCTAGTGGTTATGGTGGTAGCGAACGAAATCAACCCCATGTCACATGAGTATGAGATTGTCACAGTTGTCAATTTCATTAGTCAAAAAAAAAGGAAGGAGGAAAAACTCTCCTTGTCACGACAAAATGATTTTCATCACAACACAATATTACAAGAAAAGATTTTTGGAAGATGTGATATGTTGCATCGAGAAATTTTTCTATATGACACTGTAAAAAAGAAAGATTTCAAGATGTAATAAGCAAAGGAATCCTTCACAAGAAGGAAAAGAAGTCTTAAAGACTTGAGAGAATTTTTTGATAAGATTAAGGAAGAAAATAAAGAAGAAGAGGCTTGTCTTGAAAGGATGAAAGGTGAGCAATATGCCACGTGAAAGAAAAGATGGGGGTGGGATAAAAGAAGGAAGAAAGATTCTCTTTATCACAAGAAAAGAAAAAAAGGGAGATGCATACAATGCAAGATGAAAAGTTATGGGGTGCAAAAAGCAGCAAAAGAAATATCTTCAAAGTGCAATAAGGTGTTTCACAAGGGCAAAAATAAAAAGGTGTGATACTCTTAGTGTCCCATATGGCACAAAATCATCCTAAGATGAGTGACTTAGCAAGAAGGTTGTACATAATGTTTTCATGGACCATACCACTGAAGTTCATGATAATGGTAACATGGTGTGTACAAATGATAATGTGGCATCCACAGATGTTAAAATGTCCTTGTATGGATGATGATGTGACAAAACCCTCAAAGTGATTTCACTTGGGGAAAAGATGGTTTATTGGCGAGTAAAAGAAACTCACATGTCAGCGAATAAAATAAACTTAACCCATCAATGAGTGCAATAAAATCATTTAGTAGAGGAAATGGACTCACCTCTCGACACCCATTATAAACCCATTTTTAGCACTCGATATAAACTTGTGCTTCGCCACATTAACTAAATTGGCCATCAACACTTTGAGAAAAGTGCTATCAGTGCCAAAGTTGAAGAGTCTTCCGATAGAGATGGTGAACTAGACCAAGTGCCACGTGCCTTGAAGATGCAAAAAAGAGAGAATTCATACAGGATTCAAGAGGCCATAACTTCTTGCTCCAAGATCAAAATTGGGCAAGAGTATAGTCCTTAGAAAGGTCTCAATGAACGCAAGTGACCTATGAAATCAAAATGAATATTCGAGTTATGATTGAGAAAGGAAAAAAGCAGTACCCTATGCACTCAATTAGCCACAATGGGGACTAGGTTATGGTTTAGAAAAGTGGATTTGAGGGAAATTTGTGAAAATTTCATGCTCCCGCTAACCTAATAGCAATTATGGCATTGGTGGATGTTACAAACACCCTAGCTCTTGTGGGCAATATTCACATGTGTAAGGGTTACTTGTAACACGGAACATGTTTCCACCTAGAACCCTCCCCTACTAGGGCTCACATTTGGAGGCACATGCAAAACTATCATTACTTCATACATATTTTGATGAGGTCATCCTTCTCCATGATGAATTGGTTGACTTACCGTCACTTGGCACGTGGCTCATGGCATTCTTGACTTACTCTTCCCACCACCTTACATCTCCTCGTAATTTACTGGTCCCCACATGCCAGCTTAAGAAATATTTTGCATACATGTTGAGGCATTTTGTTGGATTAAAGGGGTTCATCCCTTCTTTTCATGGAGATGGTTGAGTATTGTTGATACTCCAGATGTTGAAGCCTTGTTCATGGATTCATTTACTGGATTTGAAAGGATGTACCTCTCAGAGACCTCACACATGCCATCTTAGAAGGTGTTTACTAGGTGCATGCTTGATGATGGAGGAGGACATCACCTTTGGAGGTCATTCTACATAGCTTTTCATCCTTATTAAGGGGACATCTCACTCGGGGGGGAGGTTACAAGGTTCAAACCATCAGTTTAGAAGGGCATACACCCTTTTGGAACCTTTTTGCACACATATTCATGCTATTACTAAGGGTGTCCACCTTAGAGGAACTATATTTGTACATTGAAGGATAAAATCTACCACTTGGACGAATTTTTCCATGTCTAGTAACACCTCTTCTCTCCTTTCTTATCTTACTCAATTAGCCACAATGGGGACTAGGTTATGGTTTAGAAAAGTGGATTTGAGGGAAATTTGTGAAAATTTCATGCTCCTACTAGCCTAATAGCAATTATGGCATTGGTGGATGTTACAAACACCCTAGCTCTTGTGGGCAATATTCACATGTGTAAGGGTTACTTGTAACACGGAACATGTTTCCACCTAGAACCCTCCCCTACTAGGGCTCACATTTGGAGGCACGTGCAAAACTATCATTACTTCATACATATTTTGATGAGGTCATACTTCTCCATGATGAATTGGTTGACTTACCGTCACTTGGCACGTGGCTCGTGGCATTCTTGACTTACTCTTCCCACCACCTTACATATCCTCGTAATTTACTGGTCCCCACATGCCAGCTTGAGAAATATTTTGCATACATGTTGAGGCATTTAGTTGGATTAAAGGGGTTCATCCCTTCTTTTCATGGAGATGGTTGAGTATTGTTGATATTCCAGATGTTGAAGCCTTGTTCATGGATTCATTCACTGGATTTGGAAGGATGTACCTCTCAGAGACCTCAAACATGCCATCTTTGAAGGTGTTTACTAGGTGCAAGCTTGATGGTGGAGGAGGACATCACCTTTGGAGGTCATTCTACATAGCGTTTCATCCTTATTAAGGGGACATCTCACTCGGGGGGGAGGTTACAAGGTTCAAACCATCAGTTTAGAAGGGCATACACCCTTTTGGAACCTTTTTGGACACATATTCATGCTATTACTAAGGGTGTCCACCTTAGAGGAACTATATTTGTACATTGAAGGGTAAAATCTACCACTTGGACGGAGTTTTCCATGTCTTGTAACACCTCTTCTCTCCTTTCTTATCTTAGTCTTTGATGTGTAATAATTTGTTTTATATACGCTCTCAAAATTCTAGCAAGATCATTAACTTCAATGTCTAGGGTAAAATTAAGTTGGCTAGTTAAAGGTGGAACTTTGGAGCTCTTCCTCATAGAATTTTTGCATTAAATTCCAGCAAGCATAGAGTGAAGGTTATTGAGTCGTTTAGCCTTACTTCCATTCCTTACACATTAAAATAAGCCCTCTTACATATCTCTTTGACTACATCTTCCTTCCATCACCCCTTTTAAACCCCTTTAAAACCCCAAAAAATATTGTTTTACTAGAGCTACTCTCATATCACCTCGTGCCTCACTGCTTAGCTTTAGTATTCCTATGAGGGATGCCCCCTTGAGCTGGAGGAGCGGCAGCCTTAAGTGAAGAGTATAGGTTACTTAGGTGACAATGGTGACTGTCCTATCGGTTCCCTCTCAGGTTGTACATTGTGGATTAAAGATTTTATCATCAAGTACAAGTTGGGAGGTAACAATACTAATTGAGAATTAACACCATGACTAACCCACAACCAAAAGATGTGTTGGTGAAGCAAGTTAACAATCGACAAAATATGAACTGGCTCATACAGCCTACATTGCAAAATAGGTAGATGGACTACCACCCAAATGCAGTAGGAAAACAAAAGCACAATTTATGCAGTTTGTGGGAGGTTGACTACGAATGATGCTTGCTTCTAAAATGTCTTGCATGTGACAGCAATGGATCCAAACAAAGAATATGATGATTCACAGCAATAGCTTTTGGCAACCGAAGAATTAAGAGATCGAGAAAATCTAAACGCATAATTCGTAGACTGTATGTCTGTCGTATGTTAAAAAAAGGAACAACATTATGTACATATATTCATGTCTCCAACACACTGACCATGTTGCTATACAGAATAGAATCTGTGGTTAAAAACAAGGACTTTGGATAAATGTAGGAAAAGAAACAGAAGACAAAAAATTACAAACAATATAAAAATACAAGAACATTGAAAATTTTCACTCATAGCAGGCACTCACCAAATTTCTGAAATACATCTCTAACATTTTCAAAGCTCTCATCGATTTTAGGAAATATCATGATGATATTATTGAATGATTGCTCGGTGCTTCCTCCAGAGATTGCTTTTTTCCTCATAGCCTCAATCATCTTCTGTTCAAGTTTGGATGGAGTAGAAATCCTCCAAAATATTTGAAATTTGCTTGTTTTTCCACCCATTTCAATAAATATCTAACACTTGTAAAAGTTGACACACAGTCAGATCCCTGGTCAAAAAATAGAAAAGTGTTAGAAGAAACTTTAAGGGAAATTGTTAAGATGCATTCCTAGTGATATAAAAGTACAAAGGTAACGTTTGATCTATAATAAGAGGCAATATCATATTTTTCAAATGTATCAATGTGATCCCTATATTGGAAGCCTATTATGCTATTTTCAAAATGCATAGGTTACGAAGCTAAGACAAGTGGATGGTGAATTGGAAAAGAACACGACACCCTTTGTAGGGAAAGACCCATAGTTGTTTTCTAAAAAACTTAGGAAATTAAGCACATTTATGGGAAATAAAGCAACCAACTCTACTTATGTTTGTAATGTTCTCTAGTTCCTAGTAGATCCACATTATATTTTCAAACTCAAGATGCCTCTAAACCTATTAAAGGGATGACTTTTGCTTAACCATATATGCAATTAAATATGCCTGATGAATCTATTAAAAACTTTACATTTCTCCTTGTTACTTTGCACTGAAAACATTTGCTGCAGTTGAGATAAAAATTAAGTCTCATTTAACTGGAGCATTATGCTAGTGAGTTGGAACCTGAAGCCACACAGTATTATTTGAATAGCTTCTCAAAGGACGCTACCAGCCGATTTTATGCCAAAAGGCCTTTAGTTTCAGGACACTACCACGCGAGTATGTAATATGAAGTACACTATAATATTCATCAACGTTCTCATTAATTTTACTGACCTTGTTTAATGATTTTCATAGAAAGCTTTTGTCTCTTCATTGAAACTAAACAATGGTTTTATAAGCCTTTATTCAATTTAAAGTCATGGCTAAAAAGTAATCAGGTCATAATATTGAGGTAGACCGTAGTGCGCACTGATAATGGAGCAAAAATTGTATCTACGACAGTCAAAGTATTTTGTTGAGACAAATGTATATTGAGACAATTTGTAATTTTTATACTTCTCAATCAAATGGTGTTGCAGAACATAGAAATATAATTATAGTCAAGGCAATACAAGACCATTTTACTTAAGGGGTATAAGAACTGATAAATTGTCTCAATATACCTTCTTGCCACCAAAATGCTTTGGATGGCATTGCAGCAAATTTCCCTCTGTTATCAGTGCCATGTATTTAAACTGTTTATTCAAGTCAAATGTCATTACCTGTTTCAAGGTATCAAAAACTCCCTCCTTTGACTTTATGACATACAAAAACATTTTCTACTGAAATCATCAATAAAGGTTATAAAATAATGGACTCAGTTGAACAATTCCAAATTCATCTACCAATAAATCTCTGTATCCAACAAGCTTCAACTCTATTCACCACATGCATTAATGTTTTTCAACATCTAAACCTTCAGAAATATTATTCTTCTCCATCTTAAATTAGGCTCTAATGTTGGCATGATTAAAATGTTGATACTGAAGCTCTAACCTGCCATCTTTTGTTTTCGTAAATATGGTATTAAACACCAACTTGAAAATATAAAGACTACCTTTCATGAAAGCATGCATAAATGATAAGAGTATTACTTGTTTCTTTACAAATCAAGTCACCAATTAAACTCCACTTTCAACCATCAATTTGTAACGTTTTGATCACACAACAAACCCCTGGATAGAGTACAAAAATGTCAAAATCCATCAAGTTTGTCTTTCTAATGATGTTCTAAAGAAAAATCTAATTCTCCAACTCCATAACTTGTGTGGTTGTTATCATCTCCTAGTTGGACTCTTTTATGATATTTAAAACATTATAAGTTTATGTTTTGTGTTGCTACTGAATCTATAGTCAAGCAATTCACCTTGTCTACGTCTCTTCAGATGCAGAGACTGAACTATCACTATCAAAATTATCTATTGAAAGAATAAGCATTCTTTCACAATATCCAACACTGCAACACAAACCTCTGCTTGCCTCTTCCAATAATCCTTTTAAAAATGCCCCTGAAAGTCAAAATAAAAACACCTCTCGTCATTGCCATTCTTTGATTGTCTTTCTATGGGATCCTTCCCAAAGGGTGCTACTTATGATCATATTGCTGCCCTTTTTGAGAATCCTTTTGCTGAGCAATTCAGTGCTCGTACTTTAAGGTGGAAAGCAATTCAAAAGTCTTAGTTTCCAAGCACTTTAAAGCCTCCTCTTGAAGTACAATGAACTGCACTATCTTCTTTTATGCCTACATCGAGCCCCTATATTTCTTCTTATAACAAAGTGTCAACTAAAGTAGCCTTTTTTCATTTAAAAAAATAGATTCCAATGCATGGTATGACAGTGGTATAGACTTTAATCGTGACTGTACCTATTGGGACTTTGGCACCTAATGTTCCTCAACTGCCACAACTAATTGCAAGTACAAGTCTTTACAAGCCAAAAAATTGCTACTACTAGCTGTTTATGAATGGGCATGATTTTTATATTAGTCTTTACTCATGTGTGCGTCTATGTGTTCCAAGTAATATCTAGATGGAGAGCAGCTCAACTGCTAGCCACAACAGCAGCTGGTAACCCAGATGGATTCAACCAGATTTGAACCTATGACCTTTGGCCTCCCTGTTAACAACATGCCTTGGGCAGAGAGTTCAACTAATTGAGCTAACCCTGGGGGATTTTTTCCAAAAAAGAACTTCACAAGGTCCCCCACCTCTTCCCCAAAGTATCCATAAGGAGAGTGGCTAAACTGCCAGCCACAACAGCAGCTGATAAACCCAAAGGACTCAACTGGATTTGAACCTAAGACCTATTGCCTCCCTGTCAGCAACATGCCTTGGGTGGATGGTTCAACCAATTGAACTAACCCTTGGGACTCGTGTGTGTAAGGTAATCCCACAACTCCTTCAATGTTTTACTCTGCACATCATCAATTAGAATATGACCCAGTAGCACAATTCCATTAATGTGTTATGATTTACCCTCCTTTTACCAAGGATCTGTTGCCTTTTCGGTGCTTTTGGACCCGGGTTTCTTATGCATACACATTAATACACCAAACACGCCTTCCCCTTGAGCAATCTCCACTTTCAATTGCTAAATGGCAAACCCTCTGTTATGAAATGCGGTGAACACTGTAGCTACACAGAAGCCATATCTATTATTTATGCTTCCACTCAGTATTTTATCAAAAAAATTGCAAACATAAACTTAGCAGCTCATCTAAATATTCTGTCAGCCATCTTACAGGAATTGTCTCACATTCTCAGACACAACATTTGTCAAACAGTCTGCAAGGATTATTCAAATTTCAAATTTTTAAATTCCAATTGTCTTTTAAAGTTAAATAGATTTTATAGGGGGATTATATTTCCTCACCATACATAGCTCGGGATGCTGTAATCACTCTCCCCATGGCTTGGACTTGTTATTTGGGACTGTTGTCTCATTAAACATTCAGTATAGAACAAAGATCTGCACAAGATAGGGTATTTATCTTCTCTACGTCTGAGGTTATCTTCACTTTTCTACCAAGTCTTATGGAGATCCAGAAGGAAAAAATAGACACAGCACACAAGATCCATTTCACAGTACATTTCAAAGTTTTACAACAAAACTATTTGCATTTTCCTAAACAAACTGTCTCTTGAACTGCCACAATGGACTATTGATATACTGAATTACCACCTTACCGGATTAGCTCCAAGTCTACATAGCCCACACTTTCGTCCCAGATGCTCTGTAAAACTGCTTACTTTTAAGCAAAATTTATAGCCTGAGATCAGATATTGTGACTTTAAGTAACACTGATCTGGACAAAAACGACCTAATCAATTTATAGTCAGTTAGTTTCGCTGCAACTAACCAGAGGGTTCTGAATATATTGGATACTGGCCAAAACCCATTTAAAACCGGCTCGGATATGTTCCTCTAGGTTTGCATATTTAGAGTTCCAACATTTGATATATCTATCAAGGGGAAATACACTTATCAGCATGGGTGAGGGCATTTCATGAAAGTTTTGAGTTCACTATAAACAAACCCATATTCAAAAATGTATTTTTCAATATGGATAAAAATCATTTGGCTTGAGTTCTCTGGAAAGGAACCCATATTCAAACCTCATAGAGGAGATGTATTAGGTAATAATATAAAAAAATGTTTCATGCACCATATTAAAGCGCCTTGGGGTTCATAGCTCCCACTAGAAAACAAACGCATCATGTAACTTTCTGACCTCGAGGTGCATGTCATATTAAACCCAGGTTTAGATGGGTTTGGATTAATATGCATATTCAATACACCTTACACCAAGCAGTCGAAGGAATCCCCACCCAACTGCAAATTTATTTCTCTGGATGCAAAAACTGTAGCTCCAGAGAATGATGGCAATAGATACAAAAGTGCAGAAATTTTCATTGAGGCAATGCACAACCAACCTTGACAATAAAAGCTACTGCACAAATTTACAGGTATGAAACTATCATAGCACAATTCAACATCCAATATCCATACGAATAAAACGCAAATACAGCATTATTCAGCATTGAGGGGAAGAACAGAGTCACCCAAATTCAGCGCTTCACGTAAAAAAGGAGCAGATGTTGTTAATCCCCAATAGTAGAGCCTGGCCACCATGAAAGGCTGAAGCTAAATCAGTTGAAGTCGTACAAATAAAAATATCTGAATGTGATTAGCTGGTCAAATGTTTGTTGGGAAACTAATTCGATCTTCCTCGCTGCGGCCATTCTCATTTTTATCGCCTTGTTAAGTGCGGATTAAAAATAGGATACGACTCTTTGGGATTTTCATCGCCTTGTTATGATGCGGAATATAAAAAAGATACGACTCTCAGGGAAGGTTAATCCTGCTATGTATAAAATTGTCGTTGACGAATTATGTGGGCCTATCAATCTGCTTTTTCACCCATATATTTAAAAAAAAAAAATAATGCAAGGTCTAAGCATTTTGAAATTGGAGTCCTTCCATGATATTTGTGGGAGAATTTTGTTATGATATGTTTTTAGAATTTGTTTAAAAATTTAGGAAAATCGTTGTAAGTCCATGTACTTTATCAAAATATTTGAAGATTTAAATATATTTATGTATTTAAAAATGTAAGTTTTAATAATAATAATAATAAAAATTTGATTGGAATTATATAATAATTTAATTTCGATAATAATTATTAAAAATAATAATTATATAATATTTAAAAAATAATTAAATAAAAATAATAATTTGTATGGTGTGGTGAATAATTTGTTTCCTAATACATATTTTTAAGGGTTGTTTTATTCTTGGGGTTAGGCCTTGTCTGTTACATCCACCTAGTGTTAATTTGTTTTGCTAGTTGGGAGGTCACACAGTAAAATTTTGTGAAAACCCTTGGGGTTAGGCCCTGCCTCGATTTTCAATGGATATAGCAGCCACCCAGCGTTAATTTGTTTCCCAACACATGTTGTAAAGGGTGCTTTATAGTGATGGCAGATCTATTAAAGTTAAAACATAGTTTAATTTATAGAAGAAATGACTTTTGAGGGTATTTTTTGTTGTTAATTTTAATTAAAATTGGAGACATAGTTTTAAAAACATTAATTTAATTGCTAAATCCATTAAAAAATTCAAAAATATATATTAAATAACAAAAAATCACAATTTTACTTAAAATTGTAGTGTTAGATTCCGATAAAAAAATCTCACTATTATTAAAAATAATAATAATAAATAAAATTAATTTATCTAATATTTACTAAAGAGACATATGAATGGATTTAATAGTTTAAAATATATAATAAAAAGGAATCGATAATAAATTTAATAGTTTAAAATATATAATAAAATGGAATCTATAAGCTTAAAATAAATTAAGAGTCAAAAAACTACATGAACAAAGCTTTTTATCTTACATATAAACAAATAATTTTGAATTAATGTATATAAGAAAATTTTCGGAAGAAATCACATTGAAAATCTTTGGTCGACGCGTTTCAAACCAACCAGTGTGGTTCATCTTCAGGACAAGATGAAGAATAGATCTCTGTAGCTAAATTTGACAAGAGGAAGAAAAAGAAAAAACATATATTGAAGAATAGATCTCAGTAGCTAAATTTGACCAGAGGAGGAAAAAGAAAAAACATATATTATTTAAATAATTTTTTTATTACTTAATAATATTTATTTAATTGATTTATTTATTTATCTAAACGCCTATATTAAATTATATATATATATATATATATATATATATATATATATATATATATATATATATATATATAATTAAATAATAATAAAATTATTTAAATTTCGTTGTTTTTTTCTAGCGGTTAGGATGGCCTATCTTCCTATTTAACCTTCTACCGAGATTTGTTCTTCATCTTATCTTAAAGATGAACCACTCTTATTTAACCTTCTACCGAGATTTGTTCTTCATCTTACCTTAAAGATGAACCACACTTGTTGGTTTGAAAAACGTCGATCAAAAATTTTCAATGTGATTTCTTCCAAAAATTTTCTTATATACATCAATTTTGAATTAAATTATTATAATATATTATTTTTATATATTAATTCTAAACATATGTAAATTGGTGTCTTTTGCAGTAACATGTGTAAAAATGTTGTAAGTATATTTTTTTTTAATATTTTAAAATATTATATATATTTATATTTATTTATTTATTTATTTTAATAATTAAAAGATAAATTAAATAATTATATAATTATTTTTTAATAGATATATTATATAATATTTTTAAAAACAATTAAATAAAATAAATACACTATAATTATTATTTTATTTATTATACATGGATGGATTAGGTAGTTTAAAATATATGTTTTCTGTTTCTTTTTCAAAATTATAAAATGAAATCTACAAGTTTAAAATAAATTAAGTAGTTAATTTTAGTTTTTTGAGAAGATTTTTCAGCGTAATTCACATTAGAATGCTTTTGTCAAGGCTTTTCAAAGCAAGGAGTGTAGTTCATTTATATGTTTTTAGTTTTTTTTTTCAAAATTATAAAATGAAATTGCTAAGTTTAAAATAAATTAAATAGTTAAAAAAATTACATTAACTAAGCTTTTTTTATCTTTTTACGTAAACACAATTAAATTTCAATTTTATATTAAATTTTATATTTATATATATAATAAATATTATTATTTTTATTTTTAACATATAATAATAATAATTTATTTCTATAATTTTTATTTTTATATTATTTTTATAATATTAAAATTTACTAATATTTTTAAACTAATAATATTATCATATAAATTTAAATAAAAACAGTTTTAAATGAAAAGGGTGTTTTTCATTTTCATTTACATTTCTCTTTAAAAAAACAAAAACAAAAACAAAACAAAAAACTATTTGAGTTGGCCTTAAAGTATATAATCATCTTTATTTTCATTTTCATTTCCAACATCATAGGAAAGAGATTGGAGTTGACTATTAGAGTCCTCTATTTCCCTAGACAAATTTATGCTATTGTAATATAAAAGGCATCAAAAATTATTTGGAGTAAGCGAGATTGAGAGTGATAATTATGCCTTCATTTTAATTTGATTTTCCTAGTTTGATGTTAATTATTTATTTGATATAATTTGATAATAAAAAAATTAAGCAATTCGTGAACTTCATATTAGCAAAAATGATATACAAAATTTGCATAGCCATAGTAACACTGGTGAGAATAGAACTAGGACCAACTACCCACCAATGGTAAACCAGAGTGTCCCTACGTGAAAGCATGAATTAGAGAAAACTCAATGCATGGACAGAGCAAGAGAGAGTGACATACAAAATTGGTGATCAAAATACAAGAGTTCTTGTGATGTTTTGCCTGAGAGTTTAGCATAAAATCCGTTAAGAAAGACAAGGGTTGATAGTTTAAATTGTGTGTTTGCCTTTGGAGGTCGCAAAGACATCCAGAGCATTGTTGGTTTGCAATTGAATTGTTGCCTCTTCCGACTACTCCTCCACGATAAGGCAACCATATGAGCTCAATGTTTTATGTATTGATTCCTTCACTGCATCTCGAGTCACCTGGACTTATAGCTGCATGTCATCAATTCTTATGGAAGGGGAGGAAGATACATGCAAGATGGAGAGGGAGATAGAGCCATCTTGAGAGTTGGAGGAGGAAAGGAACAACGGGACAGGAGGGAAGAAAATGCCAAAGTGGCGGGTCCATTGACGCAATGATTGGCAGAGGCTACTAACTTGGGCATTGGCATCAACCACCTTCCTCGATGTTGCCTCTCTGGCTTACTGTTACTTCCAGAGGTGCCTGGCCAACAAGTTTCTTAAGGCCCATTGCCCATCACCAAGGCACCTTCTTTCATCAGCTTTAAGAGAAGCCACAGTGCGTTGAATGCTCACAGGGATGTTAGGGACAAACAAATTAGAATTCTCATCAAATTATGCAGTGTGAGGGGGACGCCCATAACCATGACCATCGCCTCCTTAGTTGACTTGTTTGTGCTCACAAACCATTGTTACAGGCGGGAGGATGATGAAAGGGAGTCTTGTTACCCACCATTAGTGGGTGACCCCATAAGAAAATTTTTCTCCTAGATTTGCCTTCAGTTGACAACCAATAGCCCGTGACAGCCACCAATGTAGTCGATCTTGTGCCAGATGTCTCTACTCCATGAACTAATCATATGTCCCCTTGCCCATCTATCAAGATCGTATGTTTGAAGGTGGGTCATCCAATCTTGAAGGTATGTCTTTCATTATGCAATCGAGTGCTTATGCTTATTTTTCTTGGGCACACTTGGGTGTGGATTAGTCAGTGACTTGGAAGGAGGAAGGGTTTCGACTATGGTCTTGTTCCCTCACCTTAACTGGGGGGTTAATCATTAACCCTAGTACCATGGGATCTCCCCTATTGGCTTATAGCTTTAGGATGGGCACTACTTAGGAAACCCCAATTTTGGTACCGTGGTCCCATTTTCCCGTTCGGCATTTTTCACTCTCATTTTCACATTGCATTCCCTATTTCAACATCTCCCCCCTTTGGGTCCACATGACCACTGGGTCCACAAGGCTCTTGTACTCCCACTCCCCTTGTCCACATGTCTGGGTCAACCCTGGAACGATGCCCCGGAGGTTGATGCAGCTAAAAAATAAATATAAAAGCATAAATGGCCACATACAAAATGAAATAATACCACAAAATGCAAAAGGTGGTCAGGACAATAAAGTTTAGCACATGGGAGGAAGTTAGACATGAGCTCTGTGCCTTATCATTATGGTCATCATCTTGGTTCCAGGGCCCCTATGAGTGCCACTTGCATCATTAAGGAACCCATGTATGTCCCAGCTCCCCATGGGCAATGAACTACCCCACCTTAAGGGTGCAATCACTATTATATCATACACATCATGCTCTCATCCCGTAGAGCCCCAAGCAATAAAATAAAAGAAAAAACAATAAAAGGCAAAAGGAAAATGAAGAAGGGTGGAAAAACAAAGATCGGGGTAATTCATGTACCACAATTTCTCCCTCCTACATTCATACACCCAAATATGTGGACATCCCTCACGATTACCACCATTGAACCCATGGCATTTGGCCTTGAGACCCTTGTGTCGTATCCATCTCATTATTATTCACATGACACCTACCAATTGAAGGATGTAACTTGGAAATGTCCTTCCCTTTAGGGGTTGGGAACACCTAATATGGTTGTCTATTAACCACTCCTACCTAGGGCGGTAACACCATTAAATGCTCAAAGCCCCAAATCTATAAGGGAAACCCATTATCACGTCCCCACTTACCCCCTTGATTAACAAGCTTATTCACTCAATTGCACTAATGATTATTGTATCTGAAGGTGAGGAGACACATTGGATCTTATACAAGATTGGCAGGTGGTTTCACTTTGGGCTTGGCCTCCCTATACGGGATCCAAGCCCACCAGAGGGTCATATCAACACTTGTAGGGGATGTGTTGAGAGCCATGGGTTTCCATCATGTGACATAGCATTATCTCATGCCATGGTAGCCTCAGCACCTTCACCAGCTTATCATTGGCCACATTACATGAGAGATGATGCACTTGGACCAGCAATGCCCCCAGCTGACTTAGCATTGTATACAATGTTTGGCAGTTGATCTGAGGCCTAAAGGAGGTTTGTCTCATCCTTGAGACATGGGAGGGAAAGCACCATCTTTTGTGCCCTCATTCGGAGCAGTATACAAGCTTATTTTACACCAAGAGACCCATGAGACCACTACTTGTGCCCCAGAGCCACTTTGGAGCAATACATGATGTTTTACTTGGAGATCAAGGGGACACCCCCTTTGACCAGCATTCATGGAGCCCTCTTCTTCATCATGGCACCTTGAGGACTCGATTAGGCCTTCTAACAAACCTCCTACACCATTGCTACATCATTTTGGCTTCATTTTAGATGGCTTATTCTACACTTTTGAGCTATTTGGTGGGATTGTCACCAAAGATAGGTTATTTTGCACATTAAAATATTGTTAGGGGCATCTTAGGCTAATTTGAACTACTTAGAGGCTCATATAAATAGAGTTAAGGCTCATTTGTATTGATCACCATAATCACACTTGGATATCTCTCTCTTGAGAATTTTGCACTGTACTTGGATGTCTATTGGAGCTTCTTTGATGCATTTCAATATTTTTGGGAGTTAAATCTTGTTCTTTCTTGGAGCCACTATATTCATCTTGGATTAGATATATCTCTTGTTATCTTATAAATGTTTTTGTTGAAAAAAAATCATATAATGATGTCTAATGTGTGGAAATTTTGCAACTAGCTAGTTTCTTTTTGTGCCCCAAATATTGAATATCATTGTAAAAGTTGTTAGATTGCAAATTTGTGCATGTTACTCATTGATAACAAGTAGATGAATGTTCCTAGTGGATTAGAATTTGTTTTTCTTCCATGAAAGTCCATTGATCTTGGGTGGGTAAATGCTAAAGAGTGATAGCTAGGGCATGACAATTTAGTTGGATTTTGAATCACATAGACTCCATAACCCAAGATTAAGGCACTAGTCCTAGCAAATTTGGTGATCACCCTCATTTCTCTATTTTGTTTCACCTCTCAAAAAAAATTGGCCCCTTCCTTGGAAATCCAACTAGGGCCTCTTACGAATTACATTAGAAAGGAGCTCTTGCAAAAACTATTTGGATAGGCTACTGTGTTGGTGTTTCCTCTAGCTCTCCTCCAAATTTGAGGCAATTCCCACGGTTGGATTGTGAGAAAACTCAAATCCTAGTTGCATTCCTGGAAATCATCTTGAACGTCTTGGTAAGATATCTTCTTGAGGGTTTTTCACATAGTATTCGGTGGAATAAATCATTTAAAACCATTTCCCTGCACTACCTTGACCTAGTGAGCTCCTTTGAGGGTCTCCTCTCGTGATTTTTTATAGACCCTAGGTCTTGTGTAGTCCCATTCTATGCTTCTCAAGAATAGCGAAAGCCTATTTCATCATGCAAAGCTTCTTGAGAGGTCCTAATCATCTTTGGATCCTTGACCTTAGGCCTCCTTGTCATAATTTGATATCATTAGCCCTTGGCCTTGGTCTCCTCGTAGGTCTTTCTTAGGGAGTCTTTTTCTTCTCTTGAAACATTGAGCCTTCATTTGAGCCTCCCCTTTGAATGGGCCTTGGAAATCAAAATATACCTTATCATTGATCCTATCATTAATAGTGGTTTCCCTTATATAGAGACTCCCCCTATAGGTGAAAGTTTGTAAAGAGCAGGGGACACTGACTAAGGTGACAGTGGGTCTTTGTCCCATTGTTGTCATTTGGTATGGTAGTTGTCCCATAGGTTCCCCTCCTAGGCATTTGCTAGATTGTGTGGCAACACGTCCAAAATAACAGGGGGAATGACAACGCTTCTCCATAAGGGGGACAAGAGGGTGACACAAAGAGTGATAGATTCGCTTCAGGAAAAGGTTGAGTGAGAAATGTGGCAAGGAGGGGCCAAATAACTGGAAATTTCTCCAATGTCAAGGAAGGGGCTTGTGAATTAGTTGAGGCATGAGAGCTAGGTACAGAGAGATCGTAGAGAAGAAATGGAATAGAGGATCTGGAGTCATCAGGATTGATGGATTTGCAGGCTAAATGGGAGAATTAAAGGTGCATGAGCGCCACTTGTGGAGATCATACATAATGGCATTAAATGCAAACATGACAACAATGTTCAGATGCCACCCAAATCCATGGGATTCAGGTCTTGTTGGGCAATAATTTTACATTTGGAGGTCCATACTAGGAATTGAGAGGAGAATGGAGACCAATCCTAGAAGTGGGTGTGATCTTCCACTCCTTTGTTAGCTAAGAAATCGACCAAAGAGTTGCTTTGCATCTAGTGTGGGCGAAGACAATTACATCTTGTTGAGATATGATGGAGGTTAGTTGATGCATATTATGCTACAAACTCCAGTTGGTGGAACACTTGGAGGAGGTGTGCCATTGAGGATATTAAGGGCTTGATTTTGGAGTCCCCTTTAACTATGAATGGAAAGAGTTTGTTGATTTGGGTCGTACGAAGACCTTGGATCAGGGCTTCAAGCTCTACTGCATTGTTGCTTTCATATCCAATGTATCCCTTGCAAAGCATGATGATCTCTCCGCTATGATTGTTGATGACTCCTTTGATGTCAGCTTCCCCTAGATTACCCCTGGAGGCACCATCTAAGTTTAATTTGTAGTGATGTTGCAGAGGCGGGTGCCATATTTTTGGTGAGGGATTTGGAGTGCAAGTATGATAGGACACCACATTCATTTTGTTGAATTTGAAATTCCACCAAGCTAGGGTTTTTCTTTCTTTAGGAGTTCCTTGGAAGTCTTTGTCTTCCCAAATTGTGAGAGACAGAGTTTCCTCTAAGTGAATGTGGTAGAGTGTCCAGATGCCCTCCAGTGAATTGTGTTTTTCATTGAAAAACCTTTGATTCATTTATTTTCATACTTCCCATATCATGAAACTAGGAGCTAGAGTCCAAAACCTATTGAGGAGATTGCTCCGGAATGGATTCTTAACCTGATTTTTTATGGTTTGGGTGATGTTATCCATCTCTTTGGTCAGGCGCTGGATACATGTGGATAATTTTCTCCATAGACTGTTTACCATTGAACATGAATTGTATAAGTGGTCTATAGTTTCCTATTCAGAATTACACATGTAGCATCTAGAGAGGCCTTGGAAACTTTTTCTGGGGAGGTTTCCCCATGTAAGGTTTCGTTACTGAATTAGGAGCCAGATGAAGGTTGTGATTTTAGGCCATAGTTTCATAGACCATAGCTCCTTCTATAAGGGATCTGATTCGATGGGAAGATTCTGAATTTGAAGATGGTAAGCTTCCTTGATTGTGAAGATACCTCGATTATGATAGCCCCATCGAAGAATGTCTGATCTATCTTTATTCCTGGTCAATCTTTGAAGGAGGGCCTCTTAAATATATTTTTTGTACTACTCTATGTCTTCTTACCTGCATATAATTGATTGCTTCCAATGGTGGATTTTAGAATCTTTTGAGTCCTCCCATAAATGATGGACCTGGCTGAGACCTGCGTTATGGGAGAGCTCTTATTGAGGGGTTGTTCATGATGTTAGATGCTGCCAACATGTAAGGGGATATCCTCGATGTGAAGTCTCAATTATACCTCACACTGTTTGGTGTAGGAGTCCCATTCGGCTACATGGTTCGGCCACCATTGGAAAGGTTTCAAAGATGTGCCTTGGTTACAAAACATGCACAAGAGATCGCAACACCTCTTTGGGGCAAAAAGTATGTAAGCTTTGTGAGACACCAAATGTAAGGTGCACGAGGAACTTCCACAACTAGTAAAGGAAAACGAGCCTTCGGTTAGGAAAGTAATAATACTATCCTAAAGGGGGACCCAAGAATGAAGAGAAAGGCTTGTTGATTACCTATAGATTAGTCCACATAATAAACAACAATCATGAAAACATAACAACACTTATTCAATAATAACCATATCTAAGTAATGAAATAGTTCATTAGCCTTAGTATGTAATTAAACCAACATATACCATAAACATAACAAGAATAGTCCTACTACATTCATGATACATGTATGAAGAAGTGTTGGCTCATAGAGCTTCTGATTATGAATGAAAGATCCCAAGTACATTGTTACATAGATGAAACACTATATCCAGTAGTGGAACATGAAGCCACAACTTGCTTCTCCAAAGAATGATCTATCTCCTATGCACTACAAGAGAAGCCAAGGCAAGACTCCAAGAATCCCAACCCTTAGCTTGAGTTATGAGGAGCTATTTATAACTAATGACAATGACCATAGAGGTTCCTCGTGACTCTTTAACTTTTATGATTGTTCATATCTATAAAACAATCTTTACATTCCATATGTGGCTATTCACATTCCACGCGTACCTCTTGGACTTCATTACATATAATTTATTACAAAAGACAAATTACATATGAGACGGTGGCTATATATGACAAAATTAATAATAGGAAAAAATCTTATCAAATTGAAAAATCATCTTCTTCCTCATGGAGCTCATTGGTGATGTATGTGTGCCATGCTTTGAACTTCATAGAGATGACTTTGACCCAAACCGGCAAGTCCCTTGCATAACGCATCTTCACCTCCAGTGCCTCTGTCAATATATTCTTGGAGCTTGTTAGTACATTATTCCATAGCCATGAGAGTTTCATGTGAGCTTTGACTAGTGCGATGGCATATTGTAGAATAATGTCTTTGGTGATCTCTGAGCCTTCTTGTTCCAATGTGTGCCTGATTTGTTTTATGTGTTGCCTAATCTCCTAGAAGATTATTTCCCTACCTATGATTTATTCAAGTGATCCTATTGAGGGCATCCCATGTTTCTATGTTAGAGACTCGAAACAATTGTGCAGTCAATTGTAAGCGATAATAGTGTTAATCCATTATTCTCCTAGACACATATAGTTCTGATGGTGGAGTCTTAGCTGAACTGTCTACCTCAATGACAATCCTATATTTATCTCTAGATGTTGTGGAGCATCTGAATATTCGACATCCCATTCTTGAAGTTGATCAATCGTTATGTTTACCACTTTCAAGAGTTTTACAACTCCCTGTGATTTTTTCCAAATTCCAACAAGAGGAGCCACTACTTGTTGTAGAAGTATCATCTCATCATATAACTGTGTCATTGTGTCCTCCATTAGCCCCAGTTCCTCTTGCATGGTTGACTGTCATTATGCGGTGTTGCATCTGTGTGAAGATAACTGTTGATTATCTACAACAAGGTGTTCCACCTATTTCTTTACTACAACTAGTTATCTCCTTAATCTAACATTCCCATTCAATAAATATTCAGAGTTGTCCTATGCTGCTACAGCAAAAGCAATATTTTCCACCATGATTTCCCTGGGATTCCTTCTAGTATTAGCAATCATCACCTTCTCTGTAGATACTGAGACTCGATTCTAAGGATCATTTCGGAAGTATCTCTGCCTCTGCTGCATGATCTTGTTCTTGAGTTGATCAAACGTGACATTGCACACATCCATGACTCTGTGCTTAGGTGGAGATGTGATTCCCATTTCACCAAATGGGAGATGGCCACCCATGAGAGGAGGTTCTTCTGGAGAATCTGGTTCATCATCCATGGGTTAGATGGTATCCTCTTCCTCCAACTCTTCCTCTATCTCCTGAGTCAACTATTCTTCCTCTAGTCTTTGTGTTGCTTCTTCCTCTTGGGAATACCTTTGTGTTATGGTGGACAAATCGCTATTGCGGATAAGAGAAATCTCCCTAGATTCAATGGTTGAATCTAGTAACAAACAAACAAACTAGTAAATCTTTCCCTGAGTTCATTCCTATTGAATCATAAGAGATAATGTTGGAATATGAAATACATACCTTTCAAACGAAACGACTAATGAAGATCCTCGCTATGGTTTGATGCAGCTCCTCAATGTTCAAAATTCAAACCTGCAAACATAATAACAACAAAGGATCAAAGGCATATGATAGATAAATGACTCAATAACACCCATACTAGTGGTCAAGGAAAATGGTACCTAATATCAATATTAATGGAAAAATGGAACTAAACACATAATACACCAACTCCATTGAACAATACATTGGGAAAGAAACACTCTTTTGTATTAATCTTGAACAAGAAGGAGCAATACCTTAGCCTTGATGTTGTAATCCTCTTCACAATAGTATACAATCCTTCCTTCATTGATAAGCTTCCAGCCCCAATCCAACAACATAAGTTTACATTCAAAACGTCCCCCTTCATCCTCTAGCCTGTGTCAAATTTATAGGCCAAGAGGATGAGGTTTGAGATCCTCTTCTTAAGGGATGAGATCCTTAAAAGGAGGGATTAGGTTCCACAAAGGGAGGGAATCTGCTCCATAATCAAAGGGATGGGGCCCAAGTATGTAGAGGCTCGAGGCCTTTAGTTGGGAAATATTCCTCCAACAAGGCTTCTAGAAATCACTTTTTTATTTTTACTCTTGTTGAGATATTTGCGCACTTCTAGTGGATGACAGTTTGCAACATCGGGTAGGCCACAATGGTCAAATTTGTGCTTGTTTATGAGGCTCATCAATAGGTAAACTATATGGGTCACAATGCCACTCTCCAACTTATTAAAATTGACTTTTCTCACATTTATTTACATATTTTGTTATTTGCTTAGTGAGAAGGGTGAAGGTGAGTTACTATATCTTGTGGCCTAATATGTATTAAATGCAGGAATTGGAGCAATGTTGGGTTGAATTAAGTGCAGGAACTCAAAGTGAGCAAGCAAAGAGATTTTAGGAGATTGGTCTCCCTCCTTAACTCCTCAAATCATTTGAAGATTCCACCACCATATCTCATCAACTCAGAGTTACTAGCAACCAAGCAAGCCGAGTCCATTAGCAGCCAAGCCAGTGATAGTTAAGAAAGAGTCATTCTCGAGTTAGGGAGACAAGTCTCCCTATTTTCTAGGGAGTTGTTGGGAGCTCCAATTTTGTATAAATAAGAGAGCCAAGGGACTCATTAGGATTCAATTTTTTGTTGTAGCCAAGAGGCCATTTTGAGCTAAAACATTGTGACTGTTATTGTTATGTTGTAATTGACATTTTGAAGATAATGAGAAATTATGTTTTGATCCAGCATTGAGTTGACTCAAAGGGTTGAAGCTCTTGGGTTAGGGCCCAACCCTAGCAGCAGAAGTTCCTCTTTTTGTATCTGTATTCTTAGATTAAAATGATAGTTAGTTGTTGAAGTTATTTATGTTTTGTTTAGCTTAACAAGTATTTGAATGATTGCTTAATCTTGTTTCCATTAGTTTGAAGAAGTAGATCAGAGGTGCAGTAGTGAAGGAAGGTACTCCAAAAAATCTTGTGACAGTGGCCTCTTCCTCATCTCCCTCATGGGATCATGATTAGAGGGTCCCATTCTCACAGCCCCAAAAACATAGTTGTCTTTTGGTCATTGCATAACTTAGGGTTCATTTTTAGATAGATCATTGTTTATGATTTCTTGGAAGCACCTGCAGTTGTTATTTTGTTTCTTGAGTTTTCTATAGCTTAAAAAGGCATTCCATTTCATAGATCTAGTCATTAGAAATAGATAGATCAACTTTCTCAAATTCAATTCATCTTTTCCATGTTGATATGTAGCGATGCATAAATGAAGAGAAAAATAGGTTTTGTTGCAGGAATTGTTGATCTGCGGGGAGGAACTCATCCAACTAGCTTCACCTAAGTTTTCTCCATCTTCTACCAAGGAATACCAGCCCATACTCCAAATCTCTGTTTTGCGGCCACCGTGAGCAGCCACCTTAAGAAAATCCAACCTCTATGAAGTGTTGGGTTTAGCCTCGGGAAATGTGCACCTTCTCTCACTGTCATACATCTCTTCGACACCTCATCCACTATTCTTGCCCTCCTAAAGCTTTCAACTAACTTCTTGCAGAAAATGAGGACATCCTGTAGCAAACTAGGACATCTTGTAGCAGTTTCTTATAGCAGCTACAAGATCTCATGTAGCAACCTGTTTGACCTTGTTTTGACCAAAAATAATAGTATAGAGTAGGTTAGGCCCTCATCTTGGATTCCATGCCTATCATTGCCACATGAGATCAACTCTCCCATACTTTTCCCCCCTGCAAGGTCAAGCAAAATAAGCATAGAATTTACATTTTTGAATTTAGAAATTAAAAGACTCTTTTTTCTGCAAATACAAAATGAAATAGTTAGTGCATGCATATATAAATCATAGGATGATAGAATAACTTCCCATGTCCAAATAGTCCAAATAACTAGATGATCAATTGCATAGTTATCCTAGTTATTTTCTGCAAGTAATTTGTGTTATTTCCTAGCTAGATGATTTATGGCATTTGATAGCATTTATCATTCAACAACTTTCATTTCCTAAATAGGCAAGCATTTACTTTCCTACATTAGAACTAGCTTTACATTCACTGTTAGTGGTCAGACTCCTTCTAGTCAATAGAAGACTGGTTTGGGACCTTAGTGGTCTAGCGCCCCAGTTGAGAAGTAACATGAGTAGAATGTTGCATCTGTTGTGTATATAGCATTGTCACCTCCAAGTTTGTACGAAACCCTAGGTTGATAAAGTAAAGTTGGTAGCCCTAGGAGTTGTAGAATCCTTGTTGATTTTTGGTAGCATCGGATGTGTTATAGCCTTGAAATTTGGAGGAGAGACTAAGGCACATGAGATCTGCAAGACCCTAGAAATCGTTTTGAGAAATTCCACCCAGATGAGGAGTTATTAAAATAAATATTATTTTTAATGGGTTCTTAAGTCCAAGCTCAGGAAAATAAAAATATTAATGGGTATCAATAAAGATAAGGGTGAGAAGCTTTTAAGAGACGAGAATCAAGTTTGTTTTAATCTTAGCCATCGGTTAGAGACTTAATCTCGGTCGTTGATTCATCAATGGGAAAAGTATAAGAGAAGACTTGAGGATCATTTGGAGACACACCGGCAGGTACTAGGTATCTCTACGAAAATCGATTCTCAAGTAAAGGAGATCAATTTCAGAGGGAGAGTTGCAGGGTGGAGGAAGAGGAGGGCATCAACAGGAGGCAGTGACTAAGGAGGAGGTGACGCAGGGACAGTGGGTGACAACATAGAGAGAGACACAGTCCAAAGGTGAGATGCAACCCTCACGCAAGCTGACACAGAGCCACTCAGAGCCACGTTGAGTGACGCAAAGGTGATGCAGGAGTGGGAGCAGGGTCTCCAAAGTGTCAGAAAATATCAAAGGGAAAGTCTCAAGTGTT
The DNA here is from genome assembly GCA_031772625.1 of Pinus tabuliformis. Lineage (NCBI taxonomy): Eukaryota > Viridiplantae > Streptophyta > Pinopsida > Pinales > Pinaceae > Pinus > Pinus tabuliformis. The sequence goes on from CM062813.1 coordinate 563,743,669, forward strand.
TTCTTTCAGTTTCTTTGTAAAATCATTCCTCGTAAAAGCAATTGATGCTGAAGATTAATAAATCCCTCATCTGCTGCACTGGTTTTCCCTCTTGGGTTTTTCCGGGGACAATTGTCCAAAAACAACTGTGATGATGTGATTGGTTCTTGTGCATGTATTTTTTCTTTGGGTAATTGTGTGATAATTGTAGTAGAATTTATTTTAATATTTTCTAAAGGGATTTCATAAATAACTTATTGTGAATAATACGTAGGTGAAATAAATCAGTCGTTGCAGTAGAATTTCAGTTTAGAAATTTTCACATGGTATCAGAGCAGAGATCCGGCAACAGGAGAGGAAAATCAACTATGGGTCAAGAGCATGATGCAGAGGCATCCACTCAAGGGGACTCACGCAGATTTCCAGAAGAATGCACAAGGGATATGAATTACGATTATTCTATGTTAGCTTCCAGATTGGAAGAAGAAGTCGCTTGCTTAGAAAGCTCTGCCTCTTTTGAGGTTTGGTACATGGATAGTGGAGCTTCCTGGCATAAGACAGGAATCCAAGAATGTTTTTCAGATTATTAGGAAGGAAGAATGAATTTTCAGATCACCATGGGAAATAAGGCAAAATGTACTCCACTAGGAAGAGGTACTGTGGTCTTTCAAACCAAAGCAGGAGAGCGACTTTGATCAACCAATGCACTGCATGTGCCAGGATTAGGGATGAACTTACTCTCTGTTTCTCAACTTCAAAAAAAGGACTATGACGTTTTATTTCATTAAGGAGAAAGTATATGTCGAATTCCCTAGTTGGAATTAGAAGGCCCATATTGGAATCATAAGTAACAGGTTGTACATGTTGTAGCTAGAATCACCAATGGCACTGATAGGCAATAATGGAGACAAAGATTTGAATGAACTATGGAACAGGAGGATGGGACACTTGCACCATGGGGCTCTGAGAATTCTCAGGAAAATAGTATCATGAATTCCAGAACTAAGTACCGAACGAGATGATGTACGCAGAGGGTGCGCTCTGGGCAAGTATGCCAAAGCAACATTTTCAAGAAGTAACAATAGGGCTAAGGGTGCGCTAGGATTGATACACTCAGGTATCTGCGGACCGATGTCCACAAAAGCTCTTAGTGGTGTCAAATACTTCGTCACCTTCATCGATGACTATTCCAGAAAGACTTGGATACTTTCTAAAAACCAAGGACGAGGTTTTTGGTTGATTCAAAGAGTTCAAGGCTCTAGTGGAGAATTTGACAGGAATGAAGATAAAAGTGTTGCACTCAGACAATGTTGGAGAGTATGTTGACAAGGACTTAACCAATTTTTGTGCTAAGGAATGCATCAGAAGAGAGTGGACAACTCCCTACAATCCGGAGTAGAATGGAGTAGTAGAAAGGAAAAACATGACTATTGTGGAAGCATTTAGGGCAATGTTGTATGATCAGGATATGCCTAAATTTCTGTGGGCAGAAGCATGCAACACGACAGTTTATGTCCAAAATAGGACTCCACATAGGGCATTGGGAAAAATCACTCCGGAGAAGGTCTTCATAGGGAAGACACCTGAAGTCAGTCATTTCAGGATATTTGGGAGTTTAGTGTATTGCTGTATACCCGAAGAAAAGAGAAAGAAATTAGATCAAACTGCTGAGAAATGATATCTTGTGGGATATAGCGAGAATGATAAGGCATATAGAGTCTATCTTTCAGGGAGTAGGAAGGTAGTAGTTTAGTGAGATCTAAAGATCATGAAGGACAAAGCCTTCAGGAAATCTCGAGAAATGCCTTCCGAGGAGCAGTCGAAAGACAAGTCGTTGGTCAAACCACTTCGACCAACAGAAACTAGTACCATAAATTCTCTTGAAGACAAAGCTTCAGAACATGAGGAATCTCAGGAAGAGGAAGAGCTGATAGATGTGCCTACTACCAATGGAAGAACGAGCTGAGAAATTCGACAGATTCTACGCTATGTAGAGGACTTCATTGGTGCACCCAGGAATAATAAAAGGGAGCGAAGACAACGAGACAGATACCAAGCCTTAGTAGATCATGTTGGGGAACCTTCTAGTTTTCAGGAGTTCGTTCAACCTCAAGTATGGGTAGATGCTATGGTGGAGGAATACAACTCTATAATGGTCAATGATGTCTGGGAAGTGGTACCTATGCCTCAAGACAGATTAGTGGTAGGTTCGAGATGGATCTACAAGGTCCAATATGCTGCAGACGACAGTGTGGAGAAATACAAATCCATGTTTGTGGCTAAGGGGTATGATCAGAAGGAAGGGATAGACTACAAAGAAACCTTCTCCCCAGTAGCTAGGTATACTTCTATTAAAACCGTGATATCTCTTGCAGCACAGATGGGGAGGGAGATTCATTAGATGGATGTCAAGATGACATTCTTGAACAGGGTAATAGAAGAGGAAGTATACATTGAAGAACTAGAAGGTTTTGAGACACATGAGAAGAAATCTCATGTATCAAGATTAAAGAAAGCCTTGTATGGGCTTAAACATGCACCTATAGCATGGTATGGTCGAATTGATGGCTACTTGCAAAAGATGGGTTTTGTCAAGAGTGACACAAACCCTAATCTCTATTATCTTGTCATAGAGAATGAACCTCTAATCCTAGTGTTATATGTGGATGATCTCTTCCTAATAAGATCATCCAGGCTCATCAAAGACTGCAAGAAGAACCTAGCCACAAAATTCGACATGAAGGATTTGGAACAGATGCATTATTTCCTAGGGTTGGAAGTTTGTTAGTAGAAGGGTGAGATCTTCCTTGGACAAGGGAGATATGCTACAGATATCTTGAAGAGATTCAGGATGCAGGACTGTAGACCTATGGCTACTCCAATGGTCACCAACTGGAAGAAGATTGATGCATCAGAAGATAAAGATGTTGAGCCCACCTTATACACGCAACTTATAGGGTCCCTGAAGTATCTGGTCAATACCAGGCCAAACATTTGTTACGCTGTCAACACCCTCAATCAGTTCATGGTGGAATCTAAGAGGGCGCATTGGGCAGCAGCCAAATATGTTCTCAGGTATATACAAGGAATAGTCGAGCATGGACTATTGTACACCAGAGGCAATGACATCAGGCTGAGTGGGTTCACTGACGCAGATTGGGCTAGAAGTTCAGTAGATTATAAAAGTACAACTGGGTATTGTTTCAACATTGGATCAAGAATGACCTCCTGGTGTAGTAGGAAACAAAAATTTGTGGCTCTAAGCTCAGCTGAAGTAGAATATATGGCAGCTAGCACAGCTTCGTGTGAAGCCATATGGCTTAGGAAATTGCTTTTGAATTTATTCAGGAGAAGGATGGAAGTGACTAGGATCATGTGTGATAATCAGAGTTGCATCAAGTTCTCTAAGAATCGAGTATTTCATGATCGATCGAAGCACATTGATATCAGGTGTCACTTTGTCAGAGACTGTCCAACGAGGAGAAGTAGAGTTAAGGTACACTCCTACAGGAGAACAGGTGGCAGAGGTGATGCAGGAGTGAGAGCAAGGTCTCCAAAGTGTCAGAAAGTCTCAAAGGGAAAGTCTCAGGTGTTTTCTTTCAGTTTCTCTATAAAATCATTCTTTGTAAAAGCAATTGTTGCTGAAGATTAATAAAGCCCTCATCTACTACACTGGTTTTCCCGCATTGGGTTTTTCCGGGGACAATTGTCCAAAAACAACTATGTTGATGTGATTGGTTCTTTTGCATGTATTTTTTCTCTGGGTAATTGTGTGATAACTGTAGTAGAATTTTGTCTTTGAGGTTTCTGCGAGTTACATCATTGTTTAGATTCTCTTCCGGATCCATTGCATAAGGATTCTTTTCCATCGACGTTTCGAACCAGCAACGATGGTTCGACGTTTCGAACCAGCAACGATGGTTCATCTTCAGGATGTGAGAAATTATTGAAAGACTGGTCTTATTTTTTCTATATATATATAGAGATGCTTAGCCGACAGATATGATTAATTTAATAATAATTATTATTTATTTATTTAATTAATTTTTCTTCATTATATTTGTTTTCATTTGTTTTTATTTTTTTTTATTTTTTTTAATTGTTATTTATTTTAATTAGTTTTAATTTTAGTTATTATAATTATTAATTTTAATTTTGATTATATAATTATTTTAGTTATTAATTTTTAATTGTTATAATTATATAGATTTCATAATTGTTTTATGCAAATTAATTAAATAAATAAATAATAATTATTATTAAGTTAATCATATCTGTCAGCTAAGCATCTCTATATATATAGAAAAAATAAGACCAGTCTTTCAATAATTTCTCACATCCTGAAGATGAACCATCGTTGCTGGTTCGAAACGTCGATGGAAAAGAATCCTTATGCGATGGATCCGGAAGAGAATCTAAACAATGTAGTAGAATTTATTTTAATATTTGTTGAAGGTATTTTGTAAATAATTTATTGTGAATAATAAGTAGGTGAAATAAAGTAGTTGTTGCAGTAGAATTTCGGTTTCGAAATTTTCACAATCCTTACTGTAATACTGAGGCTCATTACTTTTTGGCGTTGTTTCCGGGGAGGTGTCTAGGTAGATGTAATTTATGTTTTTATTTCTAATTTACATTAAGTAGGTAGATGATATTCTGCTTTCCTTTCTGTTTTGAAATTAATACTGAAAACACACAAAAAAGAAAAAAATATATTTCATGCCTCGTAGGAATAGAGACAATTTAGGGAAATTTTTTCCAATATCCCCACACCATCAGACAGTCAACCTTCCCTCTTCTTCGGTGGCTGTCAGCTTCACTCTCTAACTACAGGGGAGTTAGAGGACCCATTAGGTGAGCAACCAAATATATTTGAAGATCCTATGGGGGAAGAAGAAGAAGAAGAAACCATTCCACACATTTACACCATGGCTGAAGACAAAAATAGGGTTGAAAACATAAATGAGGGTGATTTTCCCATCAGAGAGACTAATGGAGATGTTAGGATGAAAAACATAAGCCCCCCCTGCCCTTCCTCACTTCCAAGGTTTAACCTCGGAAGACCCTGATACCTTTTTTTTTGAGTTTGTTGTCATCTGTAGAACTTATGATTATACCTCTGATGACCAGAAGTTGAAGTTGTTCCCATCCACCCTTAAGGATGCAACCTTGCACTGGTTCATGGGTTTACCTGGGGACAACATCACTACCTGGGCTCAAATGCAGCAATCCTTCAATGACAAGTATAGGGACTACTGTAGGTCCAAGGACACCAAAGAGGAAATCTTCAGAATGACCTTGGGACATGATGAATCCTTGGAGGATTATGAGGAAAGGTTCCAACTCAGCTATAAAAGGGATAGATGCACCCTTGATCCTGAATCACTCAAGTTAGTCCTTCTTAGAGGGATCAAGGAATATATCCTAGAAACCCTAAACATGTTGTCTAGAGGGGACATCTATCAACTATCTTATGATGATATCAAGACATTTTTCAAAAATCACTATAGGGTTGCCAGAAATAAGGGTAGGGTTAGTTAAGATTTGGCCAGTTCCTCTTCCTCCAACACATCTATCAAGAGTGAAATTGGAAACATGTTGGAAGACTTTAAAAGTGAAATGTTGCATACCCTTGCTCTGAAATGGACACCATGCAGATTAAGAGGAAGCGGGAGGAAGCAGAGAGACTTAGCTGTATTTTGTCATAGATGCACTAGAAGGCACCCTAAAAATGAATTTCCATTGAATGTTATAGAGGTCTGCTCGGTCTGTGAGGGAGACCACTCCATAGATAAGTTTCCTTCTCTTCCAAGATTGAAATTTGTATATCAAGGAACTAAAGGCGGGGTTAAACAAGTCTGTTATATCAACCAAAGGAGGCCTCAAGGACCTTGACCATACTAGCAGGGCATGAAAGGGGCATCCAATTCATATTACAATCCAAATCAAAATGCATCCCTTCCCCCTTGGTGTTCTCCTGCTCATCCTTCATGGTCCACACCTTCTCCTTGGTCTTATTCACCTCAATATCCTTCCCAGCCTGCCAATCAGTCATTTCGACCATTTTCTCCCCCACATCCTCAGTGGAATACCCCATCACAGGGGTGGAGGCCCCCATTCAACCAATCTCCAGCCTTACTACCTCCACCTCCATCTCAATCACATCTCCTTCATCATGCTCTACTTAAGCAACCTCAGATGCATGCTCAACCAAATTTGAACCCGAACAATAAACAAGCACAACAAGTCTATAGTGGAGAGACATCCTACCCTACCTATGCTGTGGAAATTCAAGAAATCAACCTCAAGTTTGGAAGAGTGCTTCTAGATAACCAAACTCCATCTCCACCTGAGGATCTTGAAGAGGAAAATGAAGAGAGTGTTCCTAAAGCTAATCAACCTCCTTTTCCTGAAATATTGATCCATTCTAGTCATCACACCCTAGAAGAGACTGAAATTCTGGGAGAATTGAAAAACTTATGTTTTAAAATCCCACTCCTCCAAGCCATAAAGGATGTCCCCATCTACAACAAGCTAATCAAGGAAAATGCTTCAAACATCCTGGGAGGAGAAAGAAAGACACCCCTACCATTAATGTCATTGGACAATTGTCTGACTTAATGCTGGGGAGAGTGATTTTCCCAAAGTATCTAGACCCTGGGAGTCCTGTGGTAGATGTGCACATTGATGGCATCATTGTCCCCCACACCTTGATTGATCTTGGGGTTGCCATAAATGTGATGACTAAGGAGACCATGCTCAAACTAAATCTCCAAGGATCATTGAGGAAGACCACAACAATATTGCAGCTTGTAGACAGATCCACAGTAGCTCCTGAGGGAGTTGTTGAGGATGTGATGGTCTCTATTGATTCCTGGGAGTACCCTGTTGACTTCTTAGTTCTCCATCCCAAGACCAAATTCAATGGTTATCCTCTCATCCTTGGAAGGCCATGGCTAGCCATTATTGATGCTTACATAAGTTGTAGGGCTGGGAACATGACCATTAAGAATGGGAATTTTTCCAAACAGTTGGTCTTGTATCCTCCTACTCAACCATCCTTAGAGCATGACTTACCCTTATGGCTGGAAGAGGAAGATGAAGATGAAGTTTACCATGTCACATCTTACCCAATATGTACCTTAGATATTATTATAGGAGGGGGGAAACCTGATGAAGATGACCTAATTGATCAAATCCTCCAGAACCAGCCCCCCAACACCATGCCTCTTGATGAGCTGGTGAAGAAATCTAAAGATAACCCTTGGACTGATTTGTGCCTAGTTGAATCAAGTCCTACTCATATCAAAATGGTAGAATTTGGTCCATCTAAAACATTGAAAATCAACCCCTTGCTCTCAACCCATTAGGAAGAGAATTTGTGCAACATGATGAGAGAGCTTGGATGCTTTTGAGCTATAAGGAAATGAAGGGAGTGCACCCTTCGGTGTGTACTCACCACATCTACATCAAGGAAGGCTGCAAACCAGTGCGCCAACCTCAGAGGAGAATGAACCCAACCCTCAAAGACATAGTCAAAGAAGAACTGCAGAAGTTGTTGGATGCAGGGTTCATTTACCCCATCTCAGATAGTGAGTGGGTGTCTCCTCTAGTTCTGGTCCCAAAGAAGAATGGAAAATGGAGGATATGTGTGGATTACAGAGAGTTAAACAAAGCCACTAAAAAAGACCATTTCCCTCTACCTTTCATTGATCAAGTCTTGGATGGTCTTACAAGGAAGAAGTTCTTCTCTTTCCTAGATGGATTCAGTGGTTACAATCATATCCATATCAGCCCAAAGGACCAAGATAAAACCAGATTCACTTGTCCTTGGGGTAGCTTTGCTTATGGGGTCCTTCCTTTTGGATTATGTAATGCCCCTGCCACTTTTCAAAGGGCAGTTTTGAGCATCTTTGTTGAGCTAGTCCATGACTCTGTAGAAATCTATATGGATGATTTCACTCCCTATGGGTGTGATTTCCTAGAGGCTCTCTCTAACTTTGAGAAAGTATTAAATAAGTGCATGGAAATGAACCTGTCCCTTAGTCCTGAGAAGTGTGATTTTTTGATGAATGCAGGGACCGTTCTAGGTCACTCAATATCCCAGGAAGGACTACAAGTGGACCCAAATAAATTTGTTATCATAAAAAGGGTCACTACTCCTCAAAAGCATAGGGATGTCAGGAGTTTATTGGGCTTAGTTGGATACTATAGGAGGTTTATCAAAGACTTCAGAAAAGTAGCCTCACCATTGTTTAGACTGTTGGCCAAGGACTCTGATTTTTGGTGGTCGGAAAGTTGCTAAGAGATCCTAGAAATCTTGAAGGACAAGTTGACTACTACACCCATACTCTGAGGCCCAAATTGGGCTCTTTCTTTCCACATCCATGTTGATGCCTCTAACAAAGCTATAGGAGCAGCTATAGGCCAGATAGATGACAAGTTTCCTTATGCCATTTACTTCATTAGCAAAAATTTGTCAAAGGCTGAATTAAACTACACTGTGACTGAAAAGGAGCTCTTAGTTGTTGTCCATTCCTTGAACAAATTTAGACACTACATCACTGGTTATCATACCTTTGTGCATACTAACCATGTTGTTATCAAATATTTGATGAACAATCCTGATGTGAATGCCAGAATTATTAGATGGTTGCTTTTATTACAACAATTTGAATTAACTATCATTGATAAGCCAAGTAGGGAAAATGTAGTTACAGATTTTTTGTCTAGACTTGCTTTGCTTGTAGGTGAGGAAGGGATGGTTGATGATCAACTGCTAGATGAGCATTTATTTTCTATTTCATTTCTCTCTCCATGGTTTTCTGACATAGCCAACTACCTAGTTGTTGCACAGTTCCCTCCAAATCTGTCATCGAAGGAAAACAACATAATTGTAAGGAAGAGCGCCCCATTCACTAGGATTGGGGGAAATATATTCAAGCTAAGCCTCGATCAAATTCCGAGGAGATATGTTAGGGAGGAGGAAGTCTTTAACATCCTTATGGCCTGTCACGATGGGCCTCGTGGAGGCCACTTTGCAGTGAAGAGGACAACCTTCAAGGTACTGCAATCTAGCTACTACTGGCCCACTCTCAACCAAGAGGAAAGAAGATACACTAGTCGATTTGATCAGTGCCAGAGAATGGGGATACCTACTCCCAAGGATGAAATTACCTTGCAACCTCATGTGACTCTAAAGCCATTTGACAAGTGGGGTATGGATTTCATTGGGTCCATTGATCCACCATCAGGGGAAAAAAAGTACATAATTGTATGCACTATTATTTGACAAAGTGGGTTGAGACCAAGGCTATCAAGGTTGCAACAGAAGAGAAAGTGGCATATTTCTCAAGGGAGAATGCATTCTACAAGTTTGGGTACCCTAGAGAACTAGTCATCGATCAAGGAGCTCAATTCACATCACACCTGATTGAGAATTTGTTGAGGTAGCATAAGATCAAACACAGGAAGTCAACTACCTATCATCCTCGAGCCAATGGACAAGTAGAGATCACTAACAGAGCATTGGAAGTCATCCTCACCAAAGTTGTGAGTAGCAGCAGAAAATATTGGGCTGATAGGCTTGTGGAGGCCACTGGGGCTTATAATACAACCTGGAAGACAACCACAGTCTTCACCGCTTATGACTTGGACTATGGAAATAAGGTTATGCTCTCCATTGAGTTTGAATATAATACTTTGAGAATGGCAACAGAGTTGGATTTGGATGTTACAAAGGCACAACAGGAGAGGTTGCTCCAGCTCAATGGTTTGGATGAATTCAGTATGTAGGCCCTCCTACACACTGAAGTTTTTCAAGTACAAAGGAAGGTTTGGCATGACAAGAACATCAAAGACAAGGTTTTTCAAGAAGGGGATTGGGCTCTGCTATACTACTCTAGGTTCAAGGATTTCAAAGGCAAATTGATGACCATGTGGTTGGGCCCAGATCTGATAGAGAAGTGTCATGACAATGGGGTTGTTCAAATTAGGACCATTGATAAAGAAGGTATTTCCTTCCTTGTCAATGGATACAAATTGAAAGCCTACAAAGGACCTCTGTCATCAATACCATTAGCAAGGAAGTAAATGTGATTGGAAGTGTCTTAGCTTCCAGATGACACAATTCTTGAAGACTATTGTTATTTTTGAAAAAAGAAAAAGAAAAAAAAACAATAAGGGGCCTAGGTGAAAACCTCTATGAGGCATCTAAGACCAACTATTGGGTTGAAAACCTCATTAAGGCATCCTAAGAGTGCAAAAAATGAAAATAAAAGATCCCTGGGTGAAAACCTCCTTTGAGGTGCCTAAGGCAGGCAGACAGGATAAAAACCTCCTTTAGGCCAACCTGTGTGTCTTTCAAAAAAAAAAAAAACCCAAAAATGCCATGGCATGGACCTCAAACCTGCCCACTAATAAATTCTGTGATTTTGCAGGTTTTTGAAGGCAATAAAGGACTCAGAGTTACAGGGACAACATGCCAAGTATCACCTCACTTATTCCTCCATCCACTCCATCTCATTCATGCCTACCATGTCCCCATCACTCATTTCCACTTTCAGGCATCAAAAATCATTTTTTTAAGCATTTTCTAGCTTGCTACAGGGAAATCTTGTAGCACTACAAGATGTCCTAAAATGCTACATGAAAGGGATTTCGATAGGAAATAAACTATGCAAGCCTATTCTAGGTTAATTTGGGACCCTACACCTTACCATCTCTCACCCAACATCAACTCATATCCATATCTATGTGTCCATATATATATATATATATATATCTATATATATATATATATATATCTATATATATATATATATATATATATATATATATATATATATATATATATATATATATATATATATATCCAAAGGACATGTCCTCACTGGCCTCAACCATCCACCATTCCATTTGAGCCTTCACCACCATCATCAACTCCTACACCACTACCCAGCCTCCCTCTAAGAAAAAATCAATAAATAATGAAGAAAAAGGCAGCTACAGGATCTCCTGTAGCAACCCGTGTCATCACTGCAACCAGCCTAAGCCTGCATTCTCCTTCACAACCAAAGAAAAAAGGAGCTCTAGCATCTCTGAAGACCTTATTTCTCCTCGCTAGAGCTCCACAACAACAACAACAACAGGGATATACCAAGCACCTGCACACATGAAACAACAAGCAGACAACTACATAAGCAGGAGGAAATCAACAAAAAAATGACCAAAGAGGAACACTTACCTGAGCAAGAAGCACACCAATCCATCCTCTAACATGCATTGATCAACAAAGGTAGGCACAGGTATGGCACCTCATCCAACTCTTCCCTGAGTAACGATATGATAAAAATGTATGAATGTTGAAAAAGTTATTTTTTATAAGCTGGAGGTGGCCAGTTAACTTGGCCACCCTCAGCTCGAGATCAAAAAGTGAACTCTCAGTTAGCATGCCATGTTGGAGTGTCAAATAAATGAGCATCAATAAAAAAAGGTGGTCAATTCAGTTATGTGAGATTGGGTGATGATTAAAAGGGAGAGTGCATGATCACCAATGGTGGGCCAATGGTCCTAATGAGGAAATCCCATACCACTGCTAGCCAACACAACACTCCAAAAAAAAAATCGACCATAAATAGCATAAAATTCCAAACTTTCATGCACTCATTGTTCATTTCAATATCAAAGAGACTGGGACCACCTTGGAGAGCCATCAAAGAAGCAAACCCTATTTTGGCCACCCTACAGGAAACAGAGCTACAGGAAGCTACAGGAAACTCAGAAAGCTACAGGAAGCACTGGAATTCCAAAGGAAGTCTGCAAGGGGGTGCTTAGGGTCAAATTGGTTAGCAATTCTCATCATCCCAAGCATCACAATGAAAAGTAAGTGGCCCATCTCTCCTATGTTCATGATTTAATAACTAAAGAAAGGAAAAAAGGAAAAGACTCTGAAATCTTCTAGCAATTACAGCGAGCTTGAGATTTAGATAGAATTTTGGGAATTTAAGAGAATTGTGTGGATATAGAACAAGGTATAAATTGGAATCATCTCCCAAAAATATTTTGAACTCTCAGCTATCCCGAACTCATACTGAATCTAACTTATAAAACTTCCTACATTTAGCTAACCAAAGAAGAGAAATGGGAGGGGATTCAATAGAAGAGAACCCACAGATACATCCAGGATTCGCCTACACCCCCCTGTGGTAGATATCTTTATGAGGCATCACTAATTGGGTTTCTTTGACTTGCTTAGGGGTACAATGATGATATAGCCCATGAGTTTTCCATGTCACTCAACCCTCAGGAAAGAACAAGTGTTACCACTGTGGTGAGAGGGCTATCAATTACAATCAACCCTGAGGTGATCAGCGGAGTAACGAAACTTCCTTAAGGGGTAAAATGGAGAAGGGAGGACAAGGCTAGTAGCACCTTTGCTAAGAAAAAATTCTTCATAAATGATGAAGAGCCAATTGAAGACAAAAATGGGGTTAGGAGGGAGAGCCTTCCCTATCCTTGGGATGTGGTGAGCTACGACATCCTCAAATACATTTCTTATGAAGGGAGGCTCAGTGTAGTCTATGGCTACCAATTCAGACTCGATGAGTTGAGATTTGGAGAGGATTTACCCATAAACCAAAGGCTCAATCTGCATTATTTCCTGTTGCATTCAATGATAGACATGAGCTAGAAGGTACAAGAAGGGAAACACCAAGAATTGGCACATCATGGACTCATTAAATTGATATTGGAGGATGCCTTGAGCCAATTGATAATTCCTATTCTCTGGTCCACATTTAGAGACATGGATAGAGAGGTTGTCCTTGAAATCCAAGCCCTTGAATATGGTGGGACCCCAACCTCTAGTGATGAAGAGGAAGCAAGAGAAGAGGAAGGAGGAGAAGAGGAAGAAGAAGAAGAAGAAGAAGAAGAAGAAGAAGAAGAAGAAGAAGAAGAAGAAGAAGAAGAAGAAGTAGGAACAAACAAAGAAGAAGAATAAGAAGAATAAGAAAAGGAAGAAGAGAAAGAAGAAGAGGAGGAGTAGAAGGCAGAGACTAGCCCTGAGGAACATACTAGAGAAGGGGAGAAATCTCCAAGATTGTCTCTTGAGCCCATTGAAAAGGAGGCAGTTGCTGCCTTGGCTACCTTAAGAACACCCATCAAGTCCAAGGGAAAAAGGCAAAGGAAAAATCCTCTCTATTTTAAAATAAGAAGAAGCACCGGGATCAAGCAGGGGAAGCCACAAACACCTATAAGAAATCCCATCCTAATTGAAGAGTCACCAAACAAGAAAGAAGAGATAAGTTCCTTGGGAATGAAGAGTGAGGAAGGCACATCACAACAAGCAACCCCAAAGGCTCCCATCACCTATGTTAGGAAGCCTGTCACCAGGTAAACTTCAGCAAAGCAAACAAAGGCACCTATGACCCTCTTGCAGAATGGAAAAAGCATGTTATAGGATCCTTAGATAGTGCTATAGGAAACAATATCAGTGCTACAAGAAACATAGAAAAATCAACAAGAAGGATAGCAGGGGAAGAGAGAACGCAGGGAAGCAACACCACAAGTGCATGAGGGGGCAACTTCTTCAAAAGTATCTGTGGGAGATTTTATAGAGTTGCAGGAGCCTAGCCCACAACCAAATCTGAGTTCTTACTACAAGTTCATTGAGGGAGGTAGAGTAATACCATATAAATTTTCAATCCCTCTCTTCTTTGAGCTTGAAAAAGAAAGGGCAAGAACACATCGCTGGATACAAATTGCCAAGTTAAAGAAAGTAGAATATGTGGGCCATATGGAAGAAAAAATCCTAGATATGGGAAGGGAGTTGAGTGAGTTGAGAGACAAAGAACACATCATGAGATCTCAATTTTAGACAGAAAACACATGGCTGAGGAGGCAATTGTAGGAAAAGGAGAGCTAATTGACCACCATGGCAAGCCTCTCCATGGAGGCACTTCAGTGCAGGATGCCATCCAAATCATATGCATTATACCTCAAGGATAAATGGCTACATTTTCAAATGAAGACATTATCATAATAGGGGACCATGTCATTCCAAGACTATAGACAATTTATAGAGCTATGTGATACGAGCACCCTGGAAGACAAGGCCAAAATATATGACTTTTACCTACACAACTTTGCCTTGATAGGTTTGAATGTGCGGGACCCCAATGAAAAGTTGGGGGACTTGCAACTGATGGCCCTTGCATCATGGATGGGTCATGAGAAGGCCAGGGCTTAGGAATTAAAGTGAATAGTAGAAAAAGAGGAAAGAGATCCCCTCTACATCAGAGCAGAACAGATAAATTCCACGGTTGTCATTAGTAACCACAACATCATTTCCAATGATGCCCAACTTGCACCAAGATACCTGGATACACAAGAACATGCCATCTCCCATTTTGAGAACACTTTAAGATTATGGGGGAGTTAAAGCCAACAAACATGCCAGAGGAGATGGAGCAACTTGCCACACTATCTAAGGATCAAAGAGTACCACACCCCTGAAAGGTTAAGAAATGCATTGGAAAGGACTCCCCTGTATAAGAGCATCACGCAGAGACTAAAGATCAAATGGATTGGACTAAAACTTAGTCAAACCTTGTTGTTGGGTCTGTTAGAAGGTAGGAAGGAAGAAGAGGAAAGAAAGTAGTGGGAAGAGATAGATTAAAATGCAAGGTTCTATCCTCAAGAGGAAACTCCATCAACTTAGGCTTGGGATGTCAGAGAGGCCATAAGAGCTATGAAAGATATGGATATAAACTAAGTTGCTCAAAAGATGAGAAACACTTTCAGATGAGGTTCATCAATAAGTAAACTATATGGGTCACAATGCCACTCTCGAGCTTATTAAAATTGGCTTTTCTCACATTTACTTACATATTTTGTTATATTTTGCTTAGTGAGAAGGGTGAAGGTGAGTTACTATATCATGTGGCCTAATATTTATTAAATGTAGGAATTGGAGCAGTTTTTGGTTGACTTAAGTGTAGAAACTCAAAGTGGGAAAGTAAGAAATATTTTAGGAGATTGGTCTCCCTCCTTAACTCCTCAAATCATTCAAATATTCCACCACCATATCTCATTAGCTCGGAGTTACTAGCAGCCAAGCAAGCCGAGTCCATTGGCAGCCAAGCCAGTGAAAGTTAAGAAAGAGTCATTCTCGAGTTAGGGAGACAAGTCTCCCTATTTTCTAGGGAGCTATTGGGAGCTCCAATTTTGTATAAATAAGAGAGCCGAGGGACTCAATAGGATTCGATTTTTTGTTGTAGCCAAGAGGCCATTTTGAGCTAAAACATTGTGATTGTTATTGTTATGTTGTAATTGACATTTTGAATATAATGAGAAATTATGTTTTGATCCAACACCAAGTTGACTCAGAGGGCTAAAGCTCTTGGTTTAGGGCCCAACCCTAGAAGCAGAAGTTCCTCTTTTTATATATGTATTCTTAGATTAAAATGATAGTTAGTTGCTGAAGTTATTTATGTTTTGTTTAGATTAACAAGTATTTGAAAGTTTGCTTAATATTGTTTCCATTAGTTTGAAGAAATAGATCAGAGGTGCAGTAGTGAAGGAAGGTACTCTAGAAATCTTGTGATAGTGGCCTCTTCCTCATATCCCTCATGGGATCATGATTAGAGGGTCCCATTCTCATAGCCCCAAAAACAGAGTTGTATTTTAGTCATTGTATAGTTGAGGGTTAATTTTTAGATAGATCATTGTTTATGATTGCTTGGAAGCACCTGCAGTTGTTATTTTGTTTCTTGAGTTTGCTATAGCTTAAAAAGACATTCCATTTCATAGACCTAGTCATTAGAAATAGATAGATCAACTTTCTCAAATTCAATTCTTCTTTTTCATGTTGATATGTAGTGATGCATAATGAAGAGAAAAATGGGTTTTGTTGTAGGGATTGTTGATATTCAAGGAGGAACTCATCCAACCAACTTCACCTAAGTCTTCTCCACATTCTACCAAGGCATACCAACCCATAGTCCAAATCTCTATTTTGTAGCCACCGTGAGCAGCCACCTTAGGCAAATCCAACCTCCCTGAAGTGTTGGGCTTAACCTCGGGCAATGTGCACCTTCCCTACACCTTATCTCACTGTCATACATATCTCTAGCACCTCATTCCACTATTCTTTCCCTCCTAAAGCTTTCAGCTAACTTCCTGTAGAAAACTAGGACATCCTATAGCAAACTAGGACATCCTGTAGCAGTTTCCTGTAGCAGCTACAAGATCTCTTGTAGCAGCCTGTTTGACCCTGTTTTGACCATAAATGCTAGTATGAGAGTAGGTTAGGCCCTCATCTTGGATTCCATGCCTATCATTGCTACCTGAGATCAACTCTCCCATACTTTCCCCCCTGCAAGATCAAACAGAATAAGCATAGCATTTACATTTATAAATTTAGAAATTAAAAGACTCTTTTTCTGCAAATACAAAATGAAATAGTTAGTGCATGCATATATAAATCATAGAATGATAGAACAACTTCCCATGTCCAAATAGCTAGATGATCAATTGCACAGTTAGCCTAGTTCTTTTCTGCAAGTAATTTGTGTTATTTCCTAGCTAGATGATTTATGGCATTTGATAGCATTTATCATTCAACAACTTTCATTTCCTAAATAGGCAAGCATTTACTTTCCTGCATTAGAACTAGCTTTACATTCATTATCAGTGGTCAGACTCCTTCTAGTCAATAGAAGACTGGTTTGGGACCCTAGTGGTATAGCGCCCCAGTTGAGAAGTGACATGAGTAGAATGTTGCATCTGTTGTGTATATAGCACTATCATCTCCAGGTTTGTACGAAACCCTGGGTTGATAAAGTAAATTTGGTAGCCCTAGGAGTTGCAACATCCTTGATGCAATACTGAGGCTTATCACTTCTCCATGTAATGTCTAGGGAAATTGTGCAAGTGCTTTGAACAATGCAATCCAAAATTCTTTTATTCTTTGGGATTCTTTTACTTCCAACTTTATAGGGGAATGCTTGGAACATTTCATTGGATAGAGAGAGATCCAGATTGGCGGCCATTTACCTAATGGTGACAAAATGACATGTAATAGATTTCCCCCTAAAGTGAAAAGTCAGAAAGGACGTTGAGGGCAAAAGCACTTTATCATGCCAAAATTCGGATTAGAGACTTGAAAAAAACAATCAAGGATTATGATACAATATTTTCTTATAAACATCACTGAGGTAGGAATTCCCATAGAGTAGAAGTATCTCAAAGAATCAGTATGGAAATATACACAAATCCATGTCAACAGTAGACACAGTATGGACGCAACCATCAATTATGGATCTATTGTTTTAATAATGAATATCTTGAAACTCCATGTAGCCTGTATGGATGAAACTAGATCCAGGTTCTTGGTCTTCATCTCAATTAATCCATTGTATGAATCTATTCATGTGACTGAATGTCTTGAAGTCGAACATGGTAAAACCACCTGATTATCAGTCAATGATGTGAACCGTTAATAGGTGCAAGAGAAACCATCAATAACGACAATGGTTCACAAGGTAACCCAATACAATCTATGGAGTGTGAATAAATGTCTTGAAGTTGAACACTCATAGCATCATTCGATCGAAGGTCAATAATGAGAACCTATCGTCGAAGGTGAGAAACCTTCCATTGAGGCACGCAGGCTCCAAGGTACTAAAGGAGGTTTCTAGATGAACTTCCTAGATAATGGGATGAAATCAATAGGAATTGATTTGTCGTAGGAGGCCTATGACTCAAAACTCATTTCGAGTTTTTAAGAAAAAATTTGGAGTGATTCAGAACTTACTCAGGGATGGTTGATGTGATTGAAGCCTATGAATTGCATGGTAATTTTAATTGACGTTGGACTTCTCTTGAACATATCAGTGACATGCCATTTCAACTTGGTAGAATTTGACTAAAAAATAAGACCAAAACCAATTTGAAGACTTTCAATGAGGTATGATTGACTGAGAGATAAATGGATTTCCCAACCCAGGCACCAAAGTGATGGAGTGTCATGTTCAAGAGCAATATATTGCCTTTTGAAATACAAGAATAAATGTTTGTTTCCCATTCCTCCCTACCATTATTGGTAAGTACCTTTTTATTTTTACATAAGCTTGTGGAGGATAACATATGCTTGTCCTGTAAGCTCATCCTTCAATTGAGTCCTTCAGAGTATTTTTAATGAACACTAGGAAGGATTGGTTCCGTCTCATCATGATTGACGAATCCTACCCTATTTACATTTTACGAATCCAATGAAGGGGTAACTCG
Organism: Pinus tabuliformis; assembly: GCA_031772625.1. Classification (NCBI taxonomy): domain Eukaryota; kingdom Viridiplantae; phylum Streptophyta; class Pinopsida; order Pinales; family Pinaceae; genus Pinus; species Pinus tabuliformis. Next base: position 563,761,936 of record CM062813.1, read on the forward strand.
ATGTCGTTTTCACATTAAAGAGTTTGAAAAAGACACGAAAATAAAACTTATTCAGTTCTTTCAACGTAATGTTTTAACGAGCCAGAAGAAAGTAAATCTTGGTATTTTTCATATTTAGGGATTCAGCAGAAAAACATAAGTAAACTTTGAAATTCCCTTTTTCATATATTTTGTCTCTCAATCCTGAAAAAGGGTAAAATAATGTAGGAGATAACTCTTTTAACCATGATTAGTCAAAGTATACTTTTTTCGTATATAGTCTACATTATCTGTAAAAGTGGTAAACTTATGCCAGGTAGACATTTTTAGTTTACTTTAACGAGTTCAAAATAAACAAGCATACTCGACAATATTTTCGTCTTTCAGGAATCAGAAAAGAGCTTAAAGGTAACTTTAGGGTTTCACATTTTCGTAAGTTTAAGGAGCCCGAAAAAAGTGATAAAAGTATACTCATATCACCAACTTTTAATTCAATTAATGAGAAAGAAAAGACCGAAATAACTCGATATTTTCATGTATGTTTTACGAGCATGAAAAGATAGCAAAAGAAGCTAGGTGTTTTCATGAGTTTAATGAGTCTTGAAAATAATAACCGAAATGAACCAGAGATAGGTTTCATTTTTATACACGTTTGAAACATAGAAAAATTATGCTTGAGAGTGGTTTCCTTTTTAGACAAGCTTGAAATAGAGAGGAAACCGTGCTTAAGATAAGTTTTAATGCCCCCCAAGCATAACCTGCAGAAGCACATGCCCCCCAAGCTTCATTTGATCTGCCTAAGTAGACTACTAGTTACTAATAGGCGGATGAAATGAAGGTTCATTTAAGAGATCAAATTCCTCATCCAAAACTGAGCAATCCCTTCAAGTACCAGTTCCTGATTGCATGCACTATCAGTACAACTCAGAAAATTATACAACAAATAGTACATTGTCCCTACACTCTAGTCTCAACTGGGTCTTTCTCAGAATCGACACGCATGAGTTTCGGATGAGGGTATCTTAAGTTAACTGGAGTAGCACTAGTTGGGTGCACTAATGCATAAACTGATTGTTAACTCACTATTAGTTCCTCAAACATTTTGGAACTAATTTAACTAGACTTAACTCAGTAAATTGAGTTAACTAACTACAACTCATACTTAACTCATCCACGACCCTTATCATATAGGGAGAACATATACATGACTTCAGAAAGACTTCCAACTCGAAATTTCTAAGTTAACTAAGTCAACTCACTCTAGTTCGCTGTTACAAGTTGATATGAGAATAAAATTCAATTTTAATTCTCAGTTTAATTCAAGGACAAATTAAATTGGAATTTTTGGATTCTATTTTTATCATTTCTTGTTGCTATTTTAAACAGTTTTGATCCTTAGTGACGAGTCTGGGGATTTTGGTTGTAACTTGATTGATGTCATCATTGCGGTCTGGTTGAGGGTCACGCAGGAGGTTAGAAGAGTGGTGAACTATTTCCTTCTCGATGTCCTCCTGTTTCTCTAAAATCCCCCTTCTTTCGCTGCAAAGAAAGGTGATGCGACTGCTGGATCTGTTTTGGATGGTGGATTTGTGAAAGAAAGAGTTGTTCCTTTCCCCATCCTTTAGCCAGTTGACCCTTGATTTTTTTTTTTCCAATATATCTCCTCTTGTTTGTGGCAAGCTTCGAGTTGTCTGGTTTGTTGAAAATGCAACAATAAAATCCTAATTTATTTTTGTCCTTGAATTAAATTGGGAATAAAATTGTAATTCCACATCTCATGACAACTTGTATTAGTTAACTAAGTTAATTTGATTTAGTTGGGTCAGTTAATTTGAGTTGAGGGTCTAACTAGAGTCATGTAGAGTGTCTCCTACATTATAGGAGCCTTGGTTGTGTTTATTTTTAGCTGTAATTAATTAATTTAGCCTAAGTTAAAGTCAGTTAAACTAGTTCCAACTGATGGAGGAACTAGTGGGAGGTCTAGTAGTGTGGTGATGTCTGCAGTGGAGTGTAGTGCTACCTGTAGTGATCAACTAGTAAACTGAAGATTCAATCATAATTAACTCATGCATGTCAGATTAGAGAAAGACCCAGTTGAGATTGGAGTTCAGGGACAATGCACTATTAGTTGTATAATCATCTGAATTGTACAAGTGGTGCATGCAGTTAGAGGAAGGCCTATGAGGATTGCACAATTCATATTGAGGAATTTTCCTAATTAATAGGAGCTAATTCCTTGAGGAACAACGCAAGGAAATAGGGACTTGGGCAAGCAAAAAATTGGTTAAGTATTAGCCTGGGCTTGTCTAGGAAGTTGTGAGACATATAGAGATAGTGCAGAGGTTGCTCAAGCTTGAACAAAGCATTGTAATATTATCATATTTTCTGACTAATGCAATATATAGATAACATGGTTTTTTAGTTGTGGCTTTCCCTAGGAAATCATTATATAATGTGTTGATTGAATTCTTTTTCTTGTATGCTTTGTGATTTCATGATCGTTTGGTTATTTCCACTGATGAGCATAGTAGATTCAAGTATATTGTTTAGCATATTACAATTAACAATTTGAAGCTACAAGGAATTTCTACATGGTATCAGAGCATAAATCACTCTAGAAGAGGAGAACATGAGTTTGTCTTTTGCAGGCAAAATCGAATTTGCAGTATCATACTTCAGAGCTAACAGTATGTCATTCTACTGATTCAGACTCGAATATGCCCTTGAGGGTAGTTCAAACTATATTGATTGGAAGGAGAGGATGGAGAAAGTGTTGGAAGAAAGCAAGCTTAAGGAATGCATAGACAAATATATTCCTAAGCCTCCGGCAGCTGATGTTCAAGATCTGGTAGAGTGGAGAAAATGTGTTGAAAAGGCGATAAGTAGTTCAATATCATGTTATCTCGAACCTCCTTGGTAATGAGACTCCATATGTGATGTGGAAGGCCTTGATAGACCTATTTCAAAACAACAGTGACCACAGGAAGCTAGCACTGAAGGACAAGCTCAGAAAAAATTAAGATGGAGAAGGGAAACACAATACCAAAGTACTTGACCAAGTTCACCCAATGTTGGGATGAGCTTGGAAGTGTTGGTGTTATAGTTGCTGAAGATGATTTGGTGAGCCTAACACTTCTAGGCCTTCCCAAGAGCTGGCACAACTACCAGGACTCGGTAAATGGGAGGGAGAAGCTACCAGAGTGGGAGCATTTGTGGTTTGACTTGGTGCAAGAAGAGATTCAGTAGAATACCAAATATGGATCCTCATCCAAGCATGATGATGAGGAGAACTATGCCTTAGCTGGAAAGGAAAAGAAAGGGAAAGGGAATTCATCCCATTCTAAATCAGATCCCAGCTAGGGTGGCAAGAAGAAGGACATGTCAAAGATTAAATGTTTCATTGTCACGAGTTGGGACACTATACCACCGTGAAGTTTCCACACAAGAAGGTCGGTAAGAAGACCTTAGGAGGAGTGGCAGGTGAAGCTCTTGCTTCACAATACAAGCTGGATTTCACCCTTATTGCTTGCATGGTGACCTTAGTGATGGGTAGTGTGTGATATCTGGATACTGGAGTCTCATTCCATATGACCAACAACAAAGAGTTCTTCAATGACTTGGAGGAGAAGGACCTCCAGATGCACATCGAAATGGGAGATGATGGGAGGTATAGCGCGGCCCACTTTTGTACTGTTACCTTTCAGAGGGAGTCTGGTTCTCCTCTCACATTAAAAGATGTCATGTATGTTACAGGTTTGAAGAAGAATTTGGTTTTAATTGCCATGTAGGAGGACCGTGGCTACGATATGATATTTATCAAGGGAAAGGATTTCCTTCATCACATAGCCTTAGGACAAGTGAAGTGAATCAGGGTTCAGGTGGAGAACCTCTAGAAATTGGATGTAGAAGAATGTGCTGCTTTGAGCACAAAAATAGAGAAGGTGCAAAGTTGAGACATCGGTGAGTTGTGGCATAGAAGATTGATTCACTTGCACCATGGAGCTTTGAAGATCACGTAGAAAATTTCTACAGGACTTCCCAAGGGTACACTAGAGGAGAGAGACACATGCAAAGGGTGTACAGTTGGGAAGTACACCAAAGCTACCTTTCATGATAAGGGCAAGCGATCCTTGAAAGAGTTCACTCAGATGTGTGTGGATAGTTCTCGACAGCCTCCACGACCAAGCACATGTATTATGTAACATTTGTAGATGATTTTTCTCATAAGTGTTGGATTTTCTTCATGTAGAAGAAAGATCATACGTTCGCGAAATTTTGTCAATTTAAAGCACTTGTTGAGAAAGACATCGACAAGAAAGTTAAAGCTCTCAAGAGCAATAATGGTGGAGAATGTGTCGAATGAATTGAAGAAATCTTGTGCATAAAAAGGCATTTGACGAGAGTTAATAGCACCCCATAACCCACAATAGAATGGGGTGGCTGAAAGGAAGAACAATAGTATTGTGGGAACAGCACGAGCAATGTTACATGATCAAGGCCTACCATTTCACTTGTGGGCTGAAGCATGCAACACAATTGTATTTGTGTAGATCAAAAATCGTCATTGAATTCTCAGTATGAGTACACCAGAAGAAGCTTTTTTAGTTAAGAAACCAGATGTGGCACACTTCAGGATCTTTGGTTCATCAGTTTACTGTCATGTTTCCAAGGATGCAAGGAAAAAGCTAGAGCTGACATTTGAGTTGGGCATATTTGTGGTGTACACTTATACACCTCACAACTATTGGGTGTACCTGCCATATCACATGATGACAGCGGTTTGTAGAGATGCGAAGTTCGATGAAGAGAAGGCCATGAGATGTTCCCTTGAGAGGGAGCTTCAGTTGCATGGAGAAGAGGAGATTTTAGCTCCAAAGGAGGAACCATAGGATGATGTGGAGCAGTCACATGCAGAGGAGCAGAGAGTGGAAGCACCCACTCATGCAGAGACTTCCAGAGATGGAATAAAGCACACCAGGGAGGCTGACATATTGATGTATGATGCTAGAGAGAATGTGGGAGCACCCACATCACAACGCAGGTAGAGGAGGTCACCAGATCGGTACACTGGTTACATGGATATGATGAGCGAGAGTGTAGAGATTGAGCCATCCTCATTCAAGGAAGAAGTGCGACAACTAGTATGGGTTGATGCCATGGTTGAGGAGTATGACTCCATTATCAGAATTGATGTTTGGGAAGTGGTACCAAGACCAGTAGACAAGTCAATGGTGAGTTACAGATGGCTTTATAAGGTAAAGCAAGCAACAGATGGGAGTGTGGAGAAACACAAGGCCATATTTGTGGCTAGAAGGTTCTCTCAAGTGGAGGGAATTGATTACGAGGAGACCTTTGCTCCAGTAGAAAGGTACTCTTCAGTTATATCTATTATAGCACTTTTAGCACAGATGGGATGCAAGATACATCAGATGGATGTGAATACAACATTCCTTAATGATGTGGTTGAGGAAGAGGTGTAAATTGAGCATCCAGAAGGATTTGAGACCTTCAACAAAGAGTCGTAGGTGTGCAAACTCAAGCGAGCGTTGTATGGACTAAAACAAGCACCCCGTGCTTGGTACACCAGGATTGACAACTATTTCACCTAGTTGGGCTTCACCAAAAGTGAAGCAGATGCGAACCTTTACCATATTGTGGTTGAATGTAAATTGTTGATTGTAGTATTATATGTCGATGATTTAATTCTAACAGGTGATGAGAAGCTAGTAAAATCTTGCAAAGAGGATCTTGCAATAGAATTTGAGATGAAGGACCTGGTACTCAGGCATTATTTACTTGGTATGGAAGTATGACAAGGAGATGAGGAACTGTTTATCTCTCAAGGCAAGTATTCCAACAAGATACTGAAGAAGTTCCACATGGAGAGCAGTAAACCCATGGAGACTCCTCTAGCAGGAAATTGGAGGAAGGAATATGCTACTTCAGGAGAAGTAGTGGAGGCTACTATTTAAAAGAAGCTTATGAGTTCACTTTTGTATTTGGTGAACAAATGATCGAACATATGTTTTGCAGCTAACCAACTTAGTCAAGCAATGGTTAAGCCAAACAAGCTCTATTGGAAGGCAACTAAACATGTGTTGAGATACCTCAGAGGCACCACTTAGTTTGGTCTTTGGTACAAACAGACAGAGAGTGAAGCTTCAAGGCTTCACAGATGCAGATTAGGAAGGGAGTCCATCCGAAAAGAAGAGCACATCAAGGGGAATCTTCAATATTGGGTCAGCAACAATTTCTTGGTACAACAAGAAGCAAAGATTAGTTGCACTCAGCTCGACAAAAGCATATTACATGGTTGTTAGTCAAGCAACTTGTGAGGATATATGGATGAGGAAGATCCTTGTTGGGTTATTTTCTCAACAGATGGATCCTACAGTGATTTATTGTGATAATCAGAGTTGAATCAAACTTTCTGAGAATCTAGATTTTCATGATTGGTCCAAGCATATCGACATCCGGTATCGCCATCTACGAGATTGTGTTAAGAGGATAATCATGTTGATGGAGTTCATTCCTATAGAAGAGAAGGATGCATATATTTTGACAAAGGCCTTGTCAAGATGAAAATTCGAGTTTCATAGAGGTAGAAAATAATCCCTTTCTTGTTGAGATGGAGTGTTGAAAATGCAACAAAAAAAATCCTAACTTAATTTTGTCCTTGAATTAAATTGGGAATAAAATTGTAATTCCACATCTCATGACAACTTGTATTAGTTAACTATGTTAATTTGACTTAGTTGGCTCAGTTAATTTGAGTTGAGGGTCTAACTAGAGTCATGTAGAGTGTCTCCTACATTATAGGGTCCCTAGTTGAGTTTATTTCGAGTTGTAATTAATTAGTCCGGTCTAATTGAGTTAAAGTCAGTTATACTAGTTCCAACTGATGGAGGAACTAGTGAGAGGCCTAGTAGTGTGGTGTTGCTTGCAGTGATCAACTAGTAAAGTGAAGATTCACTCATAATTAACTCGTGCATTTCATATCAGAGAAAGACCCAGTTGAGATTGGAGTTTAGGGACAATGTACTATCAATTGTATAATCTTATGAATTATACAGGTGGTGCATGAAGTCAAAGGAAGGCCTATGAGGATTGCGTAATTCATATTGAGGAATTTCCTTAATTAATAGGGGGCTAATTCCTTGATGAACAATGCGAGGAAATAGGGACTTGGGAAACAAAAATTTGTTTAAGTATTTGCCTGGGCTTGTCTAGGAAGTTGTGAGACAGATAAAGATAGTGCAGAGGTTGCTTGGGCTTGAGAAAATAATTGTAATCTTGTCATATTTTCTTACTAATGCAATATACAGATAGCAAGGGATTTTAGTTGTGGCTTTCCCCAAGAAATTGTGTAATGTGTTGACTGAATTCCTTCTCTTGTATGCTTTGTGATTTTGCGATCGTTTAATTGTTTCCGTAGATGAGTAGAGTAGATTCAAGTCTATTGTTTTAGCATATTACAATTAGCTATTTGAATCTACAACAAATTTATACATGGTTAGTGCTTCTTCCTTGTCCTTTGACTCTTTAGTCAAACCCTAAAGGATGATTTCCTACTAGAGGTTGGACATTTCCTTTTCCAAGGCATGCTTTACTTGGAATATGTTACAAAATTCTTTTTGGTTCCATTTTTTGAGAAGGAGATTGATTTGTTTTACATACATATTTGATCCCTTGAGGTGAGCCATGTTGTTCGACCATTTCTTTATTTTTCTTATGAGGTTAGCATCCGAAAGCCAAAATTGTTCAAATCAAAAGGGGCGATTGAGTGGATTACGAAAATTTCTCCAAGAGAGGGCAATGGGTCAATGATCTAAACCCCCTAATGGTAGGATTTTAGCCTAGAGTTCATGGCCTCCTATGAGAAGAGATTCGACAACTGGGAAAAAGTCTAGGCAAGAAGAGATTTGAGCAGCTCCTCCCCTTCCGTTGTTCCATGTGAAGAGACTATTGGTAGTTTTCATGTCTACTAGGTTAAGGCATTCGATGAAGTTGCTGAGATCCTCTGATTCAGGGTCCAGGTGACATTGTCCCCCATTCTTTTCATGGAGGGAGACGACAATGTTGAAGTCCCCACTAATAATCCATTTGTGTGTGTCCACCAACTTCTTGAGAGAGTAGAGATGTCCCAGCATCTCCTGTTTTTTGTCTGGGGCCTAAGGTTCATAGACCTTGGTCATAAAATTGTACATGTAAGTTCCTAATAAGTGCAAAGAGACTGAAGTAATGGAGGAGTTGGGAAGAATTAGCTCCAAGCTAGTTTGAGATGGGTTCTAGGCAATCCCTAAAGTCCCTGATGCTCCCTTTCAGTCCACATCTAGGGTTTTGTAAGATTTCCATAACCGAACCATTATTGATTCAAAAACTTGACCTAAACATTGAGTTTCTTGGATGAACAAGATTGTCGGGAGATCTTATTGAATCTTTCACAAAGAATATGGTGCTTTAAGGGGATATTCATACCCCTGACATTCCAGGATATTATCTTCACGATTAAACTGGAGATTGGGAGGAGTGGATCTCTAAGATCTGCTTGTATTGACCATAATCCACCAATTTCCTACCCAGGATGTCTAAGCATTACAATGTATATTTTCAACCTCTCTTCTTGAAGTCCTTGTTGCATTTCTTTCCATCTTTTGTTGTAATGGTTTGAACCCCTAGTTGCATGGATGCCTTGGCTCTTTGGAGGGGCACTACCAAGAGGTTGATTTGCATGGGCAAGATTGTGTTGATGGCATTCTCTCAAAAAACATCCTCCATGCCCATAAGATTTAATCCTTCCATGCCTGTGAAATCTTCACCTTCACCCATTTGGATGTCCTCTTATGGCTGAATGTTGATTTTCTCCTGCAGAGTAGCGGGATCAACTTCCATCTGATTTTTTCCCTTGTCTTCGTGGGTCTATTGTTTTGGCTTTTCTGGTTGGATTTTCAGGGTAGGTTCTTGTAAAGGATGCTAAGGTTCCTTTGGAGGATCTCCTAAAATTTCAAATTTGTTGCTAGTTCTATGTTGCTCAAGAGTCGAGGAGGAGCCAACTTTCTTATTGTGGCATTTCTTGTTTGGGATTTTGGTGAATCCCTCTGTATCCACCATATTATTATCTTTGGGATTTGGTTTGGCTCATTCAAAGGGAAGTCTCTGAAGAGATGCCCATGTTGGTGGCATTTTCGACATCTGAAAGGAACATGCTCGTAGTCCAAGGTATGGAGCTAGTCTCTGTCTTTATATTCTAGGGATATGGCTTCTAGAAGGGAACTCACTATGTTCTTGTAGACACATATCCTAGCATATGGCATGTAGAAACCTTGCTTAATATACTATGAGAGGCATATGAATTTACCTATCTTGTTTCTTATTCCTTGAAGGGTCTCTTGATCCCAATATTCATATGGTAGCAAGTACATACAGATCTAGACAGGGGCCTAGGAGAAGTCTTCCTTGTTTGGGTCAAATCTTGTCATCCATTTGTGCATTTATAAGTCAATTGAGTTGAAGAAGTAGGGGCCTCCTTCCATTGCAGATTTCAGTTTTTCTTGTCTTGAGAAAATCACAGTGAAGAAGCCCTTAGAACCTAGATTGACATCATGATGGGCATTGGGCTTCCAACATTGGGAAATCTATTACAAAAGGGATTTTTTCATTGGTCAGATCCCTATAAATTTGCAGATTAGGGCATGGTCCTCCATGTGCTAGATATTTTTGTTCAACCTGTGTGGAGGAATGTGATGGCACAAGATCTTTGTCGTTTTTCAATGCAAGTATTGGTTTGTCTTTGATCTGGGATTTCAGGTTGAGCTTGATCTATGATGTCAACAGTCTCAAAAGGGGTACCACCAACTATATTGGCATTATTCATATTTGTGCAAAGGATTCATACTTGAATGATTGGGGGTGGTTTGTGAGGGAAGATGCACCAAAACAGTGAGGTGGGTTAAAGGGGCTAGGCGCCCTCCCTCCCTTGCTGACCATCAAGTTGTAGTAATCCAAAGAATGGGGGTATGGTGACAACTCAGAGAAAGGTTCAGGGGATTGGGGGCATCACGAAGTAGCGTGGAGTTGCAGAGTGGGACATCTCAACCTCGATATAATTTGATACTGAATAAGAAGGAAAAATTAATTTTGGATTGTTTAATTTTAGTCATATATTTAATATAATTGTTTAGTATTTTGATGTGCTTCATTTCCTATTAGACTTTTATGGTTGATTTTATTGAAAATATTTAAGTTTGAATTATAATCATGGGGCTAATATTAAATTTGGACATCTCCATCGCTGATGGGGGTGACGTATGGTAGAGGAGTGTGCCTTGCAACCCTCTCCCATGCGATATCAAGCATAAATGAATCGTGTTGGGCACGCCTCTATCGACATATTAACATCGAAGCATCTAGAAGCGTTGATCGTTAAAATGGTTAGAGCATTGATTTTAGGAAATTATGGTTGGTGGGTGGTTATGGGACTATTGGATTCAAAGAATTTTGAGCGCCTATGTTTTCAAGGTGGCACTTCAGTAGTGCCATCCCTTGTGAACCAAGTTGTGAAGGGTAGTAACAACGCACAATGTGAGATCACAGTGTTGGATAGTGGAGTAATTCTGTGGTGGTGTGGGATCTAGGGTATATTTGCTAACCTTTATCGTTATGGGGTAATGTACTCGCCTGGATGTTTAAATAATGACGATGGGGGGAAGGTTGATGCATTGAGCTAGTCGACATTTTGAGCTTTTGGTGTCCGATAAGCCTTGTCGATTTCGTTAAATTGTTAATTTATTCAGGTCATGTTTGTGCTTTTGTTGTGTTCTCAGGGTGGTTAGGTGGCTCAAGAAGGAAGTCTCCAAGTATTCACTCATCTAGAGAACATAGAAGATGTGACTCTACTAGGTTCGTGGGTGAGCCTTGGTCAAGACAAGGCTCTACTTAGGTGGTCTTGTTCATGGATGAGAGTAAAGTGGGCTTCTCATAGGCCTGGAGTTTATCCTCGGGGTTCGATAGTGATTTTCAAGGCAATGGATTAGGAATTGTTGTGCCTAGTGGTGGCATAGAAAGAAGGTGGCTTGGTGGAGAAACCTAGACCAATGGAGTGAGGTTTTATTTTCTTGACATGTGGTGATGCTTGGCTTACCTCAATCCCATGTTTTGTTAGCGACGTCATGTGAGAAAGGGAGTGGGCCCTCGTGACTAAGGGGGAGGCCACCAAGGAGAAATTTGAGACATGGGAGAGGAAGTTGACCCTCCGTCAGTGCCATATGTAGGTAGGGTGGAGATGCCTCCTCCTTTTGAAATTTTTGAAGAAACGATTCAACAAATTATAATGACCTTGGACCAGATTTTTCAGCCCCAACATGATGATAGAAATGAGGTAATTAACTTTTTAAACGACCTCTAGCAAAATCAGTGGAGAATTATAGACCATATGACTTCTCTATGTCATAGGCAAAGAAGGATTAATGATCGACTGGCGAGCTTAGAAGGCGGACTTGAGAATTATGTGGAAGGCCATGTAAATGACGTTTTTATGCCTTTCCCTCCATGCAATGGAGAGGCCATCCGAGTTCTGGCTCTCTTTTAGGAACAAGGATGATAACATGTTACTTTGATGTTCTATGCACCTTTTGGTCTTATTGGGCTATCCTTCTTCAATTATCTAGTTTGATGTGCTTTTTTGTAATGTGATTATCCTTTTATCTTTGGGCCAACAAGTCAAGTAGGGTCGCGTCTAGTAGATTTTTACTTTGGAGATCCTCCTAATGTAAATAAAATAAAGTTGAATTACAAGAAAAAGTTGGACATCTCCATGAGAGATGTAAATATTAATATATTAATATGAAATAAATATTATTTATTACACTTACTATTTATTTGAAAATATAGGAGGATCTAGCACGTGAGTAGTCATGCTACCCAATTATCGAGAAATTGATTAATAATTGGTTGTAGTCCAAGAAAGGACAATTTTTGAAGTTATAGTTGTCACAGTCTAAATCCTCCATTATTTTCAAAGATTCCTAACCACCAAAGAAAGCATGACAGGAGAGAAAGATCATGGGGTGGTGTTGTGCTGTACAACAACCCCCCATTTCATTAAATTTTTCTTTAAAATCATAATATGAAATGGGTCCCTTTTAAACATAGATGTGTGAATAATATTGGTATTAACTCATCATTAGAAAAACCCTCATAAAAAAGGTTCGATGGAAACGTTATATTTTAAAAAATAAACCTTTTTGAATAGAAATAAAGTTGGTCTTTTAAATAAATACAAAGCTCTTTGTTATTGCGATAAAGCGATCTCAAGATCGCATATCGCAACAATAAGGAAAACATATATAAGCACCCATTGACTTACTCCGATCCGAAAAGCAAATAACTATCGGATATCGGGAAAGGCGAATAACAAGTAATAAAAGACCCTTCTTCATTTCTCCGATGCGATATCGCTATCGGCAATAGGCAGTAGCAACCCAACGCATGTTTAACGACACATTCAAATCTTCCGATGTGATAAGACGTATCGCCATCGGCGATTGGCAATTTTGCAATGGCATAAGTAGTATGAACCGAACCCATCCCCGATTGCGATGCATTAAATCAAGGCGTGTGTTTCAAAGACTGGCATGCATTATACCACCTTTGGTGATTGAACGATATTTTGGACTATTATTAAAACCTTCCCGTTCACGTTACCAATCACTGATTGCGATTTACTTCTGATTAACCGCCAAAAGATCTAAGCCACGCTTGAATGGATCATTCGTCATACAAACGATAGGATGGGTATTTAAAAACTCCTTTATCATGATTGACTAGTTAAACGACCAATTAATGAAGCAATTATGCTAGGATTTCCCTTTAGATTGTATATGCGGCAGTTTCACTATAATCCTTTATTATCCGCTAATCGATATAATTCTTTCATAGTGGCTCATACTTCCTATTCTCTGTATCACGTTGTTTTCATTCCCTGCATAGAACTTCGTCGAAACAACAAATTTGAAACAAATGGGAAAGAAATCCAAGAGATCCGCGGCAGCAACAGCTCCTACAACAACAGTGCAACCCACCAGTGATCCAGGACCAAGTAAAAAGGGTTTAATCTCAGACACTACGTGTCTTGGCCTTGGAAATACAAGTTGGCAAAGTATCTACAATTTAATTGAAGCAGAGGAGCCCGAGGAAGTGTCGGAAGAAGCTACTGCAGATTCAACTAGAAAATCAGAAGCCTCCTTGAAAGATTTAGCCGACTCATTTTTGCACAAGATAGCAGCACGAGAGAAAGTTCTTCCATACACTGATGTAGTCAGATGGGTGGTTGAAGAAATCCCAGTATCAAATAGAACGTTTCGCACAGTTGACGGAAGAATTTTTGGTTCATTTCAGCCTGATGACCTAAGGAAGATGTATCATTTGCCCGAACCTGAAAAGAAATACAACAAAGCCTTTCTGGAGAAATTCGCAGCAGAGAATGAGACTGAATCGGCCCCAATTAAGCAATGGAGACAGAATTCCGCAAAGCACAAACATGAGTCATCGGGTAAGTACTCCGTGGATTCATTATCATCTCCTTACTGTTACGCTGGGGCAATGATGTGTAGAATGTGGGGAATGCATGATTCTGCAAAGTTTACTATTGAAATGGTTCCTTTAATGGAAGCAGCGGTTAATAGTTATGTAATGGATTGGGCAAACATATTGTCCAATAAATTAGCCTCTGCAATTCTTGATTTTAGATCAAATTCACGTAAAACCACCAGGACCATTCCCCCTTTCTATTACAGTGCTTATGTCATGGATATTCTTTGCTTTAATTCCGAATACCTGGTGCTTGGGTGGAGATGGACGCCACAAGACCCTAAGCCAATCCACATTTATCATCAAATGTTATGGAAGGTTCACTATAAAGACCACTTGTACCAAATCTGTAATGGTTTCATGTTGCCTATCTATTATGCCATTTTTGATAAGCCTGCCCCAAGGATTTCCGAGGAAGCAGAGATTGACTTGACTGCTGTAGGGAATTGGTTTGGGGAGGACAAGTTCACATATATAAGGGTTTATGGTAGCCTTGCTAGACCCCATGTCCTTCCTTTGTATATACCTGATAAGCTGTTAGCTCGAGAACTGACCTACCAAATAACCACTGCAGGAACATCCAAAACTCTCAGGCTTTCTAAAAAGTAGTCATGGCCTACATTTCCTTTAAGATGCGGTGTTTATACTCTGCATGATTACAAACATGCGGAAAAGGAGATAGGAAAAATAAACATGCTCAATCTTGCAACCATTCCTAATAGGCAATTCGATCCAAGGAAGGTTGCCTATAATGTGCTTGAACAAGCCAAACTTACAAAGTTTGACCATGAAAAAGATAAATTTGACGACCTGTTTTCTTCAGCTGAATCATTATTTCAGGTGAAAACATTGGCCAAGATGAAATATAAAGATGAAGGACTAGTAGAATTCAATAGGCTCAGAGAACAGAGGTTGCAAACTCTGCCTCTGGACTTATTAGCTACTACACCAACAACTTAGTCAAGCGAGCTTGAACAACAAATTATTCACAAATCTCCTGCTACAAAGAAAATTCTCGAGAAGGGAAAAGGACCAGAGCAGGAAACAAAGCAGGAGAAAGAAAAGAAACAGGATAGTGAATATATTGATTTAGATGCTCAGATTGATCCCAAACTCCTCAAAGAGTGGCAAAAATTTGACTCTATTATAAGCAATCCCGAGACTTCACAAGGATTTAGCACACCTCAGGTAACAGTTGGTCAAGAGACAGCGACAACTACGGTTCCAATTGAAGGGACCAGCGGCCCACCAATCAGCAAAGATGTGGAAATAATTCCTAAGGATCCATCCGACCAAATTGTTTTGCAGATAGAAGACATACCACCATTAGATGTCTTTTACAGTCCCAAACACAGGGCTGTAGTTAAAAGGCAACGGAAAAGGAGAAGACTTGATCAATCCTCCCTTTTACCAGCACAAACAGAGATAGCTAATGTGGTGTGGAAGGAAGAATTTAACCCTTCCGATGATCTCACAAAACTTTCGCAGTATGCCGGAGCCTATTCGGCAGCCACTATGGATAAGGCATCGGAAGTAAGTAATCTACTTAAAGAAAAGGACCAAACAATTGTCTCATTACAGTCACAGGTGTCCGAAGCACAACAAAAAATAGAATAGTTAGAACAGCAACTATCAACACAGCAGCAGGTAAACAATCAATTAAATGAGCAATTGCTTAAGGAGAAGCAGAGGATAGATCTAGGCGCTGTACAGAAACAAAAAGAATTATCCGAAGCATTGGCCAAGTTGAAGGCGATGAATGAACAAATGAGCAAGACCAAAGATGAGCAAATCGCTCAACTTTCACACCAAGTAGAGAAGTTCAAGAGTCTTCCCCAACCAGCAGATTTCAGGTCCGAGGCTCTCCAGATCAATAAAGCATTGATTACACAGCTAAAACTACTATGTCATAACATTTCTCTAGTTGAGCCCCTTTGTGAGATTACTGCATCAATAGTTGACAAATCAGTCGATGCCAGGCAGGATTTGGAACAGGCCGATGAGACTCTATCCAACTTTCTTGCTTGGCAAGAAACCAGCGAAGGACAGGCCGCGAATCTGCCTAAAATTCTAGAGTCACACAAAGAAATCCTTTTCCTAGAATGGCAGTCACAACTGATGAAAGCAGAGAGAGAAACCTCAAGATGCAGATTATCTACTAGTAATTTAATTGAGTTAATCAATGACACTCTTTATCTCTCTAACTTGATTTCACAGTGCACTCCAGGTAAATTTCCGTAAGCCAAAGCATTGGAACAAACATGCAATCAAGAATTGGAGAAGAACGGGAGATTAATCGCCGGCATCCAAAGTTTAACTTGGGATGCCTTTTGGTTTTTCTTAATTAAACCATACAGTCAAAGGGCAACACTCAAATGTTTAACCGATACGATCGGTTACATGATTTCCGAAATCCATGATGCCACATACTCAGCCCAACTGCATTCTCGTCTCAGTCGTCCTCCAGAATTGCAACCGATGCTTGCTATCTGCCAGCTCAAGCCAAAGGGAGATCATCCGAAACAATGAATCATGCTGCCGACTGCAAACTAGCCTATGTTGAGAAGATACTCATGATCGAGTTGTACCAATTAATAGCATTTTATTTTGTAATTAGTTAGCCTAATTAGTATTTATAGGCCCTTTCATTGTTTTGGAAAGGGTCCTCAGTTTTTGTATGAACTCAAATCAGTAAGTCACACTATTGTGCTTCTGGTATATTTTTATAAAGGCTGGGCCAGTATTCTGAATTTTAACGAAGAAAGCTTTGATGAGATGTGCACTATTGCCTTTTGTGGAAGTGTTTCTAAGTTAGAAGAAGGAATTTGAATGCGATTGATATCGGGAGTGATCCAAATAACATATGGTACTATTATCTATGCTCTTGTTTCATTATTTTATGTGAATCGGCATTTGTTTAATCTTGCTATCATTGGATATATATATGTGTTTTAACAGTATTCCTTATGCTTATCACTATTGAATGTTTAAGGAATGTTATTCTTTCAATCATATCTATGTCAATGATATATGAGGAATAGTGTGATAATGTTTTAATGATTACTTTGTTCAACTACTTGAACAAAGTAATTATCATATGAATAAATATCTTTGTTTACCAATAGAGTCATCTATATGCCTGTTTGTGGATAAAGACCATCAAAAGTTACACTAAAGCAGAGATTTCCCAGGATAGAATAGTTGTTTATAATTTTAATTTTTAGATTAAATCATTCATCCATTATCATTAGATATTAGAGAATCAACCACTTATCCATCCTATTTACTAATCATTGGGAAACTGGTCCCATTATTTCTAGTGGGAGCCACCACACCAAACGGAAAAGGAGCTGCCTTTAAGGTCCGGACCGGGTGGTTTTCCCCGATGTTGTTGCAGCGATTTTCGAGGCATCAACAGGTGGGAGAGGAAAAAGGATTGCAGGAGAGAAAGGCAATCTAAAAGAAGGTCCTGTGAAGAGAAAAGACTGGACCCGAAATAATATGTAGAAATTTTAGACATTGATCTAGTGGGACGCTACTAGGGTCTAAGGAGGAAAATTATAAAAATATTGATCAATATTTCTAACAGAAGGACAACCTAAGTCTTAGGGAGAATTGTTGATTAGTAGTTCATTAGTTGGGAGGAGTGCGTTTTCTCTTGTTATATTTAGAAATACTCAAATAAGTAAACTAATTGTCATGCTTGTGGACTCTTAGAAATATGCTTTACAAAAATATTATGAATGTATGCAGAAGGAAAAGAGAAAGTAGTGGAACATATAACTCGCTTAATGTCTTTCTTACTAGGTAACTAATTCTCAACTATGGGTCTTGTTCTCTTTAGCATTTTGAATAAAATAACACATTCTTTATATTTTACTATTGAATAAGGAAAATAGTAGGATTAGCATGAGTAGTAGGCTACTATAGAGGATAACTTTGTGTTAGTTCTTAATCAATGCTATCCCTTCTCAAAGTGAAAAAGGAAAAATATTTATATGGAGTAGATGTAGAAACCCAAGTCCAAGAGTCTTGCACCTAATTACTTATGTATCAAGGATCTTTCTCATAGATAGTTGAGTTAATAGGCCAAGGACTAGTTTAGAAAGTTTGGGGCGATATTTATATATTCAAATAAATCGAATGAGAAAAATTAAGCGCAAGGGCTCAATAATAATTCTCTATTACAAAGTTAGGAATTAGAGATCTATTATAAAATATACATGTAAAGACAGAAATAAAGAAAAATTCAAGTATAATAAACAACTCTATGTAGTTTACATAGATATAAGGCCAAAGAATTGTATATAGAATGAAAAAAAGATAATATCTAAGCACTAAAACTATCTTTTTTCTTTATGAAAAATCAACTTCTATTGAATAAGCCCTAAATATGTATACATATAACTGAAGGAAGTCAACGGAGATGAAATAACCAAATGTGGAAATAAATTTTATCTCTTTGATCAAAACAAAGGAAGGAGACTGAGAAAACTTTATATACATGCATTTGGAAGAAATTTCTTGCAAGGAATAATGTGCTTAAAAACCTATTTCTAGAAATTAAAATTTATTTATCTATAGGACCCATGGAAGCAATTGATTACATGAGAAATTATGTCAAGTAAAATAAACAAGTTCATTTAATGTATGGAAGCAACCAAGGAATTATAGTGACATAACAATTATAAGTAAAACATAATATGGGAGGTTTTATAATGCCAAGTTTAGGAAGAACTATAATCAATATATTTTTTCACTACATGAATTTAGGGCGAGAACCCAATGCAGTCCGATGGAAAACTATTTCTAATTCATGCTGAAACCCTAAGTATTCAATCTAGAATAGAAGAAAGACTATGCCAATTGTGGCTACAACCATAATAGGATGGTAAGAAACCCTTTAGACTGAGTCATAACCTGTAACAAGATAGGGACAAGTTTTAATTTTTCTTTTTTTTTGTACTTGGAATGCTAAAACATTAAGTTCAAAGATGTCGACTCGACTCAGGAGAAAAATATAACCTGGTATGAACAAGAGCAGAGAACCCTGGTTAGCAATGTGTGTAACTATATATATGTGTGTGTGTGTGTGTGTGTGCGTGTGTATATTAAGTAAAGGGTTTTTTAAGTTTACCTCATGTGTTATGGTAGAATGTTGGAACTTTCATTTTCTACAGAAGGGGAAAACTCTCTATTAATAATTTAACAACTAAGAGTTTTCAAATTTCTTGTTCTTCTAAAAAAAATATATCATGTAACATAAAGAAACAAGGGTTTAAAAATAAAAGCATTACCTATGGCCCTCAACTGCCTGAGACTAGGTTGCACTAGAGGAATGAAAAGTAAAAACCTTGTCACCACTATGGAAGGGGGGATTTTATGCCCAAACAAGAGTACAATACGACCTCAGTTAGACAATGACTCGAGAGAGTAATTTTTGTAGAAAACATTTTAGAGAAATAAAATTGTGGAGTAATAATTCCTTAACTAC
The DNA here is from genome assembly GCA_031772625.1 of Pinus tabuliformis. NCBI lineage: Eukaryota > Viridiplantae > Streptophyta > Pinopsida > Pinales > Pinaceae > Pinus > Pinus tabuliformis. The sequence continues at coordinate 563,780,996 of CM062813.1, forward strand.
TTGCATGGTGGCACTGTGGCTCTAAATACTCATTGTTGTGACCAGAATGAAAGAAAGTAGTTGGGAGTGTTGTAGGATCTCCACTCGAGCCTGCAAGGAAGACAAGGCGCTTAGAAACCACATAACCTTGATGACATTGAAACCCTCTAGTTGAATTTAAACAAAATAATGTGAGAATTAAAAACCCTAGATGAATAATTACTTGGTGATTACCTGACTTGATAGAATTTTTTACCATCTGTAAGGCCAAAAGGTACATTACAACTCTCTGTACTAATTGGCTTAAATGGTTGAAAGGGTTTCCTGATCGAGGGAAGAAACAAAGAAACCCTAGGTCAATTAGTCAAAGGAGCTAATTTATCCAAGTTCCTTGAACCTGCACATAGGAACCAAAGTTTGTCAACCTAAAATAAGCCTAATCTTGACCAGGGAAACTATAAAACATGAACCATAAATAGCAAAAAAATAAAAAATTTGGAGATTGATGGTACTTGTAACGTTGCAGTCGCATCAAACAGATGAGGGGTTTAATACCCAAGAACCATTTTTCTCTCTAAGGGAGTTAACCAAGAGCAAGGAGGGTGAACATAACATTAATGTAAAAACCAGGTAGAATACATAATGGTATGATAAACCTTAGCTCAACGAAAATCCTCGCAGATTTGCAGAGCTCTCGACCCCCCTAATCGACATTGAAAATGTCAAAGCGACTGGGGAAGGAGGGGGTAGTAACCTTAATTATCTTACAAAGAATCATCATCATTGGATCAACCTGGATGCATCTGGATCATCCTTGTCTAACCCATCATGTGGCTACCCAAATGTCACCCAAGTGGGCCAGCAACATAATCCAAGTCACATGGCCAATTCTGTAAAGATACAATATAACAAAAATTAAACCATAGAGTAGCAATGTAATCCACTGGTAAGTGAATCCTCCACCATGGATTAGGGCACAAGGTCCAACCACTTCCAATATTATATTCACGAGCAAATAAAATAAAATATGTATGTAAGTTACGTATTGGGCCTTAATGTTGAACATGTTGTTCTGAATATTAACTAAAACTTTTCTCTTGATAAGGTAGTGGGGTGGTGTAGACACCCTATTACCTTTAAAAACACAAATATGTTCTACTATAAGTCAAATTAAATAAAAGCCATAATCCCTTGAGTCAACAATGTGGAAACACTATATTCATGTGTGCAATGCCTTCAAATCAGTTAAACAAAACAAGGATGGGAGGAAGTTGTGTAAACAATATATATATATATATATATATATATTGTTTGGACAAAGTGAAATTATGGGATACATTACATGTGGTATCAGAGCTATAAATTATAATATTGCGACCTGTGAGCTCAATCACAACTTTCATTTAACAAATAAATGCTTTGTTTTACATAGTGAAGAAGAAAATAAGGAACGTTGATGGCAGAATCATTTGTAAGATCAATTGTTGGAGAAGAACAAATCTGGGTACAGTTAGGAAGAGAAACACCACCTCATATAATGGAATTATTATATATGATTAAAGGAATGAAGTTGGAGCTAGCCAGTATTAGAGAATATATTGAGAAGCTGATGAAAGCTAATGCTAAGCAAGAAAATCTCATAAAAAATTTAGTTGATAGGTCCAATCCAAAAATCATAGAACTAATTGCAGAGGAGGAAGACAGGGAGGAATCTTCCAAACGAAAGAATCCATATAACATGGATGAAATCAAAGATGTTAGATTTGAAGATGTAGAGGAACGTAACTTAGCTAACATGCTTCCTAGTCAAGGAAATAAACAGAAAGTAGAACTGCAAGGGGATTTGAAGAAAATTAGACCTCCAACCTTTGATGGCGAGTCAAAGGAAGGAGCAAAGACATTGCTTCTCAACATGAACTGATACTTTCAAGTATACAAGTATCTTAGTAATTTAAAATATAGAGTGGCCACTTACCAATTACAAGGTAAGGCATCTTTATGGTGGGAGGATATTATGAGTGTACATAATATAGAAGATAAGACCATGAGTTGGGAAGAATTTAAAAGAAATTCAAAGAGAAGTATATGAGAGAAAGATACTATGATGATAAATCACAATAATTTCACAAATTAAGGCCTATTCAGATGAACATGGATGAAATAGTTACAAATTTTACCCACATCTTGCTTTATGTACCCTGCATTTATGAGAAAAAAAGCTAAAGTACAATAATTTATCAGTTGTCTTCCCCTCTCATTTGAGGAGAAAATTGAATTTGAAAATCCTAAATCTATGGATGAAGTACTCCAAAAGGATAGAATTTGTTATCAATAGTCTAAGCAAAGAAATGAAAATGCAAAATCTTGGCCACACAAGAAAAATGACAAACTTATACAAGGGGGCAAAGGGTTTAAAATATCCTCTTTTAAGATTTTTATTAAGAGTCACCAAAATCATAATTTTAATAAGATCGGTAATCAACAACAAAATATCTAAACATAAATAGGGACTAGACCGATAGATCTGTATAGTAAATGAATCAATGGAAAAGAAAGGGAACCACTAAAGTATTCGGGTTGTGGAGAGCCTCATCTCCTTCAAAAATTCTGATATAATGTAAAACATATTCAAGCCTTACAGAATATCCAAGAAGCCTCCATAATGAATGATGTGGCCAAAATCATTCCTAGAATTAATGCAGCCCTAAGGAAGCGTCAAGTTGACCATCAATCTATCATGTTTGAAATAGAAGGTAATATTTTAAACCAACATGTGTCCATTTTAGTAGATCCAGGTGCCAATTTAAGTTATACCAGTCCACAAATAATGGACAAATGTAAGTTGAACACTGAAAAATATAAAAACTCTTGGATGGTCTAATTAGCCACCGACACTAAGAGGAAAGTTACAAGTTGTGTTACGGACCACCCCATCAAATTGAATGGAAATAAAATAACATTAAATATGAATGTTTTACCTTTGGGATCTTACGATGTATTAGTGGGAATGGACTGGTTAGAAAGACAAAAATAAATTGTTAATTGTTTAGATAAAACTGTTACTTGTACCATGGATAGAGAAGAAGTAGAAATTTTCAAGGGTATATTGAGACCATTTTCTATCAGGAAAATATCAGTCTTAGAACTAAAAATATGTGCTAGGTGTAAATTTTTTGTTATCCATATAGAATATGACTCAGAGGAAACTAAGACAAGAACCTTTGATGATCTATAAGTGGTATGGGAATTCAAGGATGTGTTTCAAGAGGAAATCCCTAATTTACCACCTAAAAGAGATATTTATTTCACTATAAAATTGATAATTGGAGCCAATCCGGTGTCCAAGGCACCCTATAGAATGAGTGTACCAAAGTTAATGGAATTGAAAAATGCAACTTCAAGAGTTAATGGATAAGGGATATATTAGACCAAGTGTGTCATCATGGGGGTGCCAGTATTGTTTGTGAATAAGAAAGACAAATGTTCAAGTTGTGTATTGATTATAGGCAATTAAATAAGTTAACAATAAAAAATAAATACCCATTGCCTAGAGTAGATGACCTATCTAATTAGGTTAGAGGAGCCATTATCTTTTCCAAAATAGATTTATGGTTTAGTTATCATCAATTAAGGATTAAGGATGAAGATATACATAATATTGAATTCAAAATTAGATATGGGTATTATGAGTTTATTGTGCTTTCATTTGGTGTCACAAATGCTCCAACTACATTCATGTGTATGATATACAATATTTTCAGCTAATATCTAGACAAATGTGTGTTGATTTTTTTATTTATGACATTTTGATTTATTCCAAAACACTAGAAGAACATGAGCAACACCTAAGAATAGTGCTGCAAACACTTAGAGAACATCAACTTTATGTCAAAGTTAGTAAGTGTGAGTTCTACCAAGACCAAATCCAATATCTGGGACATGTAATCTCCAAAGAAGGAATTGCAGTAGACCTGGACAAAGTCAAAGTAAACCTTAATTGGGTTGTCCCTAAAGATGTAGTGAATGAAAACATCCCTTAATTGGATTTTCCCCTAAATATATAACAAATATCAAATATGTTATGGGTATTACAGGATATTACCATAGATTTATTGAAGGGATTTCTAAATTGGCCTACCACAGAACCTCCTTCCATAAAAAGGGGTCAAATTTGAGTGGACTAAGAAGTGTCAATAAAGTTTTGACCAACTGAAACATCTACTGGCCATAGCAATAATACTTAAAAATGTTGACTCTAATAAGGATTATATAGTATGCACAAATGCTTGCCTTGAAGGACTAGGTGGGGTATTGATGCAAGATAATCATGTACTAGCCTATGAATCTACGAAGTTGAAATATCACAAAATAATTTTTGTGTGTGTGTTTGATTTAGAGTTAGTTGTTGTAATCCATGCTCTATAAATGCGGTTCCATTATTTGATAGGTTGGAAATATATTTTGATTACTGACTATATCAGCTTGAATTATTTCTTTAACCAAACCGATTTAAATGATAGACAGGCCAGATTAATGGCTTTTTCTAAGTGAGTAGGATTTTGATATCAAGCATATTAAAAGAAAATGAAATAAATTGGATGATGCACTGAGTTGAAGTGTAAAAGAAATCTGTGGAATTTCAGTGAGTAGCATTAAAAAAGTTTTTTCTGGAGCAAATAAGAACAAAAACCCTAGAGGATTAGGTTTATAATCAAATACAAGAAAAAAATGATGAGAGAATTTGATCAATAAGAAAAAGCAAATTATGCATTAAATAAAAATAATTTGTTATCCTTCAGAAATAGAATCTACATTCCTAATGTGCCTATACCTAAGTAGCTAATTCCAGATAAGCATCATAAAAAGTCTTTTTCATCTCATCCTAGATACCAAAAAATTATTACAGCCCTTAGGAAGGAATTTATTTAGTCTGGAATGAAAGGAGAGGTAGCTAAATATTTGGCAAAGTGTCAAGAATGCTAAAGAGTGAAAGTAGAACATCAACATCTTGCTGGATTATTAAATCCGCTGCCTATTTCAAAATGGAAACGGGAAATTATCTCATTAGACTTTATTATGAGGCTACTCAGAACTAAAAAACAACATAACTCAATCATGGTTATAGTTGATACTAAAGATGCTCACTTTATATTGGTTCAATCAACATATAAAGTTGTTCATGTGGCTGGAATTTTCATGAACAAAATCTTAAGATTATATGGAATACCAAAAACTATTATATCTGATAAATATGCAAAATTTTCTTCCAATTTTTGGAAAGCGCTTTTTATAGGAATGGGTACACAACTGAATTTTAGCATTGCATACCATCCCCATATAGATGGATAAACTGAATGACTAATTAGATTCTTGAAGACATGCTTCACATGTAGGTGACGGATCAACACACTAAGTGGGATTTTTTTTTTTTTTACATCTAGTTGACTTTTCCTATAATAACAATTATAAGACATCCCTCAATATGAGTCTCTTTGAAGTCCTTTATGGGTGAAAGCGAAATACTCCATTGAGTTGGAGTCAACTAGAAGACAAATTTGTCTTGGGACCTGATCTCTTGTAGATGGAACAAATAGTTAAAAAGGTAAAGCAAAACCTAAAGGCAACCCAAGACAAACATAAGAGCTATGCAGATATGAAAAGGACACATAAAGAATATGAAGTGGGAGAAGACATGTACAATAAAGTCAGACCTAAGAAGAGTACTCTTAAATTGGCAAGTTGTGTTATGTTATCACCCCATTTCTGTGGACCATTTGAAGTACTAGCAAGAGTAGGACATGTGGTATACTAGCTAGCACTAACAACGAATATCAAAGTTCACAATTATTTCATGTATCACTTTTAAATAAATATATTCATGATCCAACTCATATTATCGATTGGAACATTGAATAGGTCGAACTAGAAGGCATGTTCCAGGTCGAGCCTCTTTAAATTTTAGACAGGAAAAAAAATATACTCTGGAATCAAGCCATCGCCTAGGTTAAAGTGTAATGGATGCACTTTAGGCCTGAGGAGGCCACCTAGGAGATAGAAGATGAAATGAGAGAAGCATTTCCTTCACTTTTTCAAAAGTGGACTTTATTAAACTCACAAGGGAGGAAAAAGTAGACAATGATGACCTAATCATTAGTTTTGATGTGGTTTCATTATTCACTAAGATTCCCTTATAGGATGTTATCCAAGTTCTCTACGAGGTAACTCGCCTTGAAAATGCCATGCTTGCTGAAGTTTGCCTTCGCTCAACATTATTTAGCTTCCAAGGAGAATACTAGGAGCAGGTCACAGGTGTTGCTATGCGCTCCCCCCTTTCTCCTATTGTAACAAATCTATACAAGGAAAAATTTGAACAAACAACATTAGACTCCTACCCATTAAAACCTAGAAGATGGAAACGGTATGTTGGTGATACTAATGTGAAATGGCAACATGGTAAGAAAGAACTAAGCACCTTCTTAGAACATCTAAATGGAATACCTATGACATAAAATTCAGTATGGAACTAGAAGATAATAATTGCATTCCTTTCTTGAATGTATTAATTACTAGAAATGAGGATGGGACCTTAGGGCATCAAGTATTCAAAAAAAAGACTCATACTAATAGTTACCTACATGTGGACTCCCACCATTACCTAGCTAAAAAATTTAGAATCCTCAACACATAACCTTATGAACTGTTAGGATATTTGATATAGATCACTTGGATCAAGAATTGGATCACCTCAGTAAGGTCTTCAAAGAGACTGGATACAAGAGTAAAGACACTGCTAAGGCCATCAAGAGAGAAAATGAGAGGATAAACCCCTCACAGAAATCAAGTAATCTATAACCTTCCAGCATGAAGGCCCACCTCTCGTACATTCGTGGTGTAACCGGAAAAATAGTTAAAATTCTCAAAAAAGGAATATTGGTTCAGTATTCAAACCATTAGAGACTGTAAGGCAAAAAATGAATTAGTTAGGGATAACATTGATTAACAAAAACTAAAAGGAGTCCATAAAATCAATTGCTCCTATGGAAAAATTTACATTGGTGAAACCGGGAGGTCATTCAAAACAATAATAAAAGAACATTGTGCCGACATTAAAAATCAACACTCTCGTACTTTTGCTCTTGTAGAGCATTCCCTCCACACTAAGCATCACATATGCCTTGAGGACACTTCTATCATTGCAAATGAAGATCACTACTTGAAGAGAAGATTTAGAGAGGCTCTTGAAATTTTGAGACATCCAAACAACCTCAACAGGGATGATGGTCTCAAAGTTAGTAGGAGTTGGCTCCATGTGCTTTCTTAGCTCTAAGATTTGTTCCCTCTTTTTCAATATTAAATTAATAGTGTTATTAGTAACATTATCACTCTCCTAAGGGTCTTAATATTAATAATATTTATTTCTTCGTTTCCATCTAACATAGTTCTATAATTCTTAAATCTTTATTCCTTTTACATTGATATGTAATTAATTTTATTAATTTAGGTTTTAGTTCTAATATATCAATTATAATGAATAAATAAATAATTATTTATTAATACACGATAGATTATATGATGTTCTATTAATATAGTTACTAATATATGAATTATTAATATTTTTTTCTCTTCATTTATTATAATATATTATTAATTTTAATATTATTAGCATTATATTGCTAATTCTTATATCATCATACTAATATATTAAGTTAGTAATTAGTTGTAATATATCAATTAACTAGTTATATAATAATTTATTAAGGTTAATATTTTAATTAATTGTTAATATTTTTTATTTAGTTAATACCAATATACTAATTAAAGCTTCCTTTCATTATTACATTTTACTAGTTAATTAATTTACTAATTAATTAATTCCTATATATTAATTAAGTAATTTTCTTTTCTGTTTTAGTTTTTAGGTTTTACCACCCGTCATCTCATTCTTTTAATGCCTTATCACCTCTCCTCCTTCTCTCATCAATTACTCTTGATGATAGTTGCTCGTTTGGACTTAAAACATTGATTAAAAATGATGACTATGGATAAAAATCCGGAACCAGGTTTTCGAAATTATGACAACCACAAAAACTTGCAAACAAGAATTAATTTCCTATCAAACTTTTATGGTTTTATTTTCTTGCAAACATTTAGGTTTGAATTACAGCGGGGGGGTAAGATTAAATTTGGACATGTTAATAAAAAATGTAAATATTAAGATATTTTTTTTTCACTTACTGCTTCACGGATACCCGGGTCAGTGGGTAGCCGCTACGTCCAGGTTTTTAAACACTGAGTGGACGCCACCCGAAGGGCATCAACACCCCTCGGCCTATTTACTGACCTAACCCCAAGAGCTTTCGGGATTCGACCCTGTGACCTCCCATTGGCGAGGCACTTGATTTGACCGATTGAGCTAACTCTTGGGGCTAATATTAAGATATTGTTATGAATGAAATATTGTTTATTCCACTAAAATGTTTATTTGAAAATATAAGAGGAGCCAACACGTGAGTAGTCAAGCTACCCAACTATCAAGAAATTGGTTAAGAATCAGTTGTAGTCCAAAAAAGGACAACGTTTGAAGTGGTATTTGTCAGAGTCTAAATCCTCCATCTCTTTCAAAGATTCCTAACTACTAGAGAAAGCATGACAGGAGAGAAAGGTCATGAGGTGGGAGAGCAAAAATGATTGTGGGAGAAAAAGGCAACCTACAAAAGGTCCTAGTGAAGAGAAAAGAGTGCATGAGAAATAATACATAGAAATTTTAGACATTGATATAGCATGATGATGCTAGGGTCTAAGGAGGAAATTTATAAAAATACTAATAAAAATTTCTAACAAAAGAATAACCTGAGGCTTGAGGGAAATTATTGATTAGCAGTTCATTTATTGGGAAGAGCGTGTTTGCTCTTGTTATATTTTCAGATACTCAGATAATTAAACTAATTGTCGTGTTTGAGATCTCTTAGAAAATTTCTTTACAAAAATATATGAATGTATGCATAAGAGAAAGTAGTGGGACATATAACTTGCTTAATGTCTTACTTACTAGCAACTAATTCTCAGTCATGGGTCCTGTTCTCTTTAACATTTTGAATAAAGTAACACATTTTTTCCGGGTGACTATTAAATAAGGAAAAGAGTAGGATTAGCATGAGCAGTAGGCCAATACAAAGGATAACTCTGTGCTAGCCCTTAATTGATGCAATTCCTTATCAAATTGAAAAAGGAAAAATTATTGTGAGGGATAGATGCAGAAACCCAAGTCCAGGAGTCTTGCACCTGATTATCTATGTATCAAGGGTAATTCTTAGAGATAGTTGAGTTAATAGGCCGAGGACTGGTATAAAGAGTCTGGGGCAGTATTTATGTATTCAAATAAATCAAATGAGAAAAAATGAGCACAAGTGCTCAGTAATAATTCTCTATTACAAAGTTAGGAATTAGAGATCTACTGTAAAACAAACATGCAAAGATGAAAACAAAAGAAAAATCCTAGTATAACAAAGAACATGAAAGTGTGTAGCTTACATAGATATAAGGCCAAATAATTGTATATAGAAGGAAGAATAGGTAATATCTAAGCACTAAAACTATCCTTTTTCTTTATGAAAAATCGACTTCGATTAAAAAAGACCTAAATATGTATACATATAACTGAAGGAAGTCAACATATAGGAAACAACCAAATGTGGAAATAAATTTTATCTCTTTGATAAAACCAAAGGAAGGAGGCTAAGAAAAGTTTTTATACATGCATCTGGAAGAAATTTATTGCAATAAATAGTGTGCTTAAGAACTAATTTCCATAAATTAAGTTATTTATCTACAAGACCCATGGAAGCAAATGATTATATGAGAAATTCTATGAAGTAAAATAAACATGTTCATTTAATATATGGTAGCAATCAAGGCGCTATAATGACACAACAATAGTACAAGTAAAATATAGTATAAGAGGTTTAATAACACCAAGTTTAGGAAGACCTGTAATCAATATATATGTTCTCTACATGAATTAACGGAAATAACCCAATGCATTTTGATGGAAAACTGAGTGTCTTTGAATTAATGCTGAAACCCTAAGTATTAAGTTTAGAATAAAAGAAAAACTACGCTAATTGTGGTTGCAACCTATTTATATTGTTGGAAATCCATTAATTAAGGGGATCTCCTCAATGTGAAGTCCTAATTAGACCTCACATCGTTTGGAGTAGGAGCCCCATATGGAGTATCGAACTGGTTGCCATATATTCTTATAGATTTGCCTTGGCTTTAGCTATCAGCAAGAGAGAGAAGTGTGTATGTGCCTTTGTGAAAAGCAAGTAAGTGTGTCTGGTGAATGTTCGGTTGCAGGTGTATCAAGGTTCTTCTACTGCAGAGGGAGGAAAGGTGAGCCTCTAAGAGAGAGTTAATAGTACCACACTATTAGAAGTGCACACAAGAAAAAGAGAATCACATAACATCAAGCAAAATAGTCCACATAGATGTGACGATTATTACAACCATTACAATACATTTTCAACAAGATAAGCACTAAAATAACCAAAATAGTTAAATTTCTTTAGTACAGGTGAAATCAAACATGAATCATAAATATTCATAGAAAAATCTTACAAATATTCACAATCCATGCATGAAAACGTACTGGCCATCTGACTTCAAGTATTAAGTAAAAGTACCAACATACATGAATACAACGAACATCACTAGCTCCAATCGTGGAGCATTGGAGCCACGACTTGCTCCCCAAAAGTACTAACTCTGTATTTCCGATGCCTTATGGGAGAAGCTAAGGTGAAAATTCCATTACATGAGCAAAGAGGGTGTATATATAACAAATGGGGTGACCTTTCACCTCCCTTGTGACTCTTGGACTTTTCAACTCTTACATGACTCTTCATATTCTGTACATGATTCTTGGGCTTCCACTTTACAATACATTCTCTAATATAAAATTACATAATCCACAAATGATGTGGCAAATAATGACGTGACATGGACTGCATGGTGATGTGGTAGTGCCAAGTTGTCCTTCTTTCCACTTTGTCTTCGATAAATATGTATCCAATACTTTGTCTTCATGAAATATATTCTTTGTTCTTCATATACACCCTCCATAGGGTTGTGAATTAGTATGGAGTCTTCATGCGGTCCTGACCTTTAATCTTCTATTGTACTCTAGTGTTCTTTCATCTTCTTGCCTGATGATCATCTTATCTCTTTAGCTCCATAGGTTTATTCTAGCATGGTATCCTTCTCCTTTTCATCCATCATCATCCTGTCATGATACAATAGAGTACCTGCCACTAAAGCCACTCATGACAAGCCAACATCAATATGAAAAATTCTAACATGCTTCATGAAATCACTTGTCAATGATGGAACTAGTGACTGGTTGAGTGTCTGACTCAAGGATTGTGCAGTTCCATAGGTGAAGGTCTAAGACTGAGGCTTGAGACTATGCAATGCGTAGTTCAGGATGTATAGGGTCAAAGGATTGCACAATTGATGGGCTCAAGATCTCATGCTCAAGGATTGAGACTTGAGATTGCACAATGCATAATTCTAGGGGCCTGGGTAGAGGGATTGCGTATTTGAGGGACTCAAGAGCTCAAGCTGGAGGCTTGAGGCTTGAGACTGTGCAGTGCACAATTCTGAAGGCCTGGGCTGCCCGTGCAGTTGAGGAACCCAAGAGGTCAATCTTGAGGCTTGAAGTTGCCCAATGCACAGTTCAAACAGAAGAACAGGTTAGGAGATTGCGCATTTACATGGTTGAAGGCCTCAAGCTTGAGGTTAGAGGCTTGAATTTTCCCAATGCACAATTCTGAAGGGAGAGATGCCAAGTGATTTCCCAGTTGCATAGTTCAAGAGCTCAAGGTTGAGGCTTGATGCTTGAGACTACGTAGTGCACAAAGAAGGCCGACTAGAGGAAATGATTGCACAGTTCTGGAGCTCAGGGTTTGGGATTAAGCACTGAGATTGCACAGTGCGTAGTTCTGGGGAGTAGAGACTGCGCATTGCACAGTGCCAAGAGGCAAGGCTATTGCTTGAGGACTGAGATTGCGTAGTGCGCAGTCCTGGATGGTTGAATGAGGTTGAGAGGCTCGGTCGGGGAGTTTTCCCAGTTTTGACTAAGTGTGGATCAGTGAGAGAAATTTGAACAAAAACAAAACTTGAACATGATCACACACTTAGTTCACTTTATGAATCAACATAGAACTCTCAAAACACATGAACAACAATCTTTCCTCAATGCGACAACATTGTGATATCTTGCTTCAATTGTGACACTAAAGAAACACTTTGCGACGACACTTGTGCAACAATGCTTGAAAATTTATAAATGAGTGAGATACATGTTTACATGATAAGGACAATTCATTAACACAAGTATTACCCCTTGAAACAACCAAAACTATCTTTTTTACAATATGCAACACTTACCATACCAAAATATGACACTTGCAATATGAGAAGAAAAGTGTGAATGACACTTGCGAAGGTGAACGATGGTGAAGGTGACACATGTCAAAGTGAAGATAACATGAAAATGACACTCATTAAGGTGAAAGCAAGCAAAAGTGACAGTTGTAAACATGAAAATGACACTTGCGAAGGTGAAAGTGCGCAAAAAGCGACAATTGGAGAAACTCATCGAAATAGAAGTACGATCACAAACAAAAGTGAGAGACTGTCGATTGAGAGCATGCGTCGACTGTTGACATAGATTGAACATTGCATACATTGTCTTGATGGACTGTGCTTGGTTCGTTCAAGCTTGCGTAAAAGGATGCGCTCATGAACTTGTTGCAGATTGAGCATGTGTGAGTAGGTGACTTCGACACTTACAATGCAAGAAGGGATCTTGTAGACTTAATAAAGCATCAACCGACTAAGAAGTGACTATGGAATGACCAATCACAAGATCCATAGTAGGCTCCAAAATTCAAGTGTAGACAAAATTTTGGAGGGTGTTTGTCGTAGCGACAACACAACTGTAATAGGTCAGTAAGAAACCCGTTAAATCAAGTCATAACCTGTGAGAAGATAGGGAAAAATCTTTAGTTTTTTATTATAGTACTTGGAATGTCAAAACATTAAGTTCAAATATGTTGACTCAAATTAGGAGAAAAAGCTAACCTATTATGGTATGAACAAGAGTAGAGAACCCTCGTTATACACAGACACACACACACACTCAAATTTGAGAAAATAAGTAAAGGGTTTTTTTGCATGAAGATTTTCACAGTCAATAAATTGAGGTTGATGAAAACTTCTAGTATACTATGTGTTGAGTTCATTGATATATCTAACTTAAGTATTAATTTATTTATTGATATATTGATAAGTTTTATTATTTTTTTGTAGGCTAACAACCATGGGGGATTTGAACCGGTGACCTATCGCAAGAAGTGCCTTAACATTATACTCATTCACCATCAATCTAAGGCCCCATGGACTTATCAATGAACTCAACACACAATATACTAGAAGTTTTCATCAACCTCAAAGTAAAGGGTTTTTAAAATTTACCTCATGGGTTCTTGTAGAATGATGGAATTCCCATTTTCTACAAAAGGGGAAAGCTCTCTATTAGTAATTTAGCAATAGAGAATTTTCAAATTGTTTGTTCTACTAAAAAAAAATATCGCATAACGTAAATAAACGAGGGTTTAAAAATAAAAGTGTTACATGTGGCCCTTAGCCGACCAAAATTGGGTCGCACTAGAGGAATTAAAAGTAAAAACTCTGTCACCGTTATGGAATGGGGGGCTTGATGCCCAAACAAGAGTACAATACGACCTTAATCAAACAATGACTGAAGAGAGTAACTTTTGCAGAGAAAAGTTTAGAGAAATTAAAATTGTGGACTAATAATCCCTTGACTAACTGTATGGCAGCTCTAAACTCTCATTACCATGACCATAATGCAAGGAAGTGACTGGGAGTGCCATAGGAGATTTGCTTGAGCTTGCAAGGAAGACAAAGCACTTAGAAGCCACATAACCTTGATGAAATTAAAACCCCTAGTTGAATTTAAACAAAATATAGTGAGAATTCAAAACCCTAGTTGAATTATCTAGTGATTGCTTGATGGAATATGTTGCCATTTGCAAGGCTAGAAAGGAAATTACAACTCTATGTACAAACCAACTTAAATGGATAAAAAGGTTTCCCAGCGAAGGCAAGAAAAAAAGAAAGCTTAGGTTAATTAATGAAAAGAGCTAAGCTATCCAAATTCCTCAAACCTACACAGAGGAATCAAAATCTGTTAGCCCAAAATAACCTTAATCCTAAGCAAAGTCCGATAGACCAATTTGGTCTGAGTGGACGTTAACCATCATCATCATCAAAGAAACTCTAAAGCATGAACCATAACGAATAAAACAAAGAAAAAACATTGAGATCAATGGTACCTATAACATTGCGGTCGTATTAAATAGATAAAGGGTTTGATACCCAAGAACCATTGTTCTCTAAGGGAGTCACCGAGTCGGAGGAAGAGTGAGCATAACCTCAATGTAAAAACCAAGTAGAATAAAAAGCATTATGATAAACCCTAGCTCAACGAAAACCCTCACCATGTTGCAGGGCTCTTGTCCGGCCAAACCAAAATTGCAAATGCCAAATCCACTGAGGAAGGGAAGGGGTGGTAACCCTAACTATTTTACAAAGAATCGTCTCCGTTGGATCAGCATGGACGCTTTTGGACCATCCCCGTCTCACCCATCATGTGGGCGACCGATATCACCCAAGTGGGTCAGCCACGTAATCCAAGTCACATGACCAACGTCGTAAAGGTATGATATAACAAAAATAAATAATTTAATTTGTAAATTTATAAATAAATAATTAAAAAAATATTAAATAAGGTAATTTTATAATAAATAAAAATTTAATTCATTTTCGAGATTGTTTAATTTCTCATACATTCCTTTTGCTATTGTTTTTTCTTTGGTTTTCATTAATTTTTATTATTATTATTTTATTCTTATTAATTCATTTAGATTCTATTTTCAAATGGAAAATAAAAGATTAATAGAACTTCCCTCTTTTCATTTTATTAGGTTAAATTTCCTAGTTTTAGTTCTAAAATAGTTTTAGATTTTACCTAGTTTTTATTATTTGTGATATATATATAAAATTTAAATATAAAACTTATTAACTAATTAGTGAGTTAATTAATAAACATTTAAGATTATTCCCTATTTATCCCATATCTTTAGTAAATCAAACAAATAAATTTAATATTTAAATTAACTAATTAATTATAAACAATTTATCCTATAATTCTTCATAAAATTAACCCTTATTTTATTATTTATTTAATTACATATATAGAGAAAATAAATAAACTTAGGAATCATGTTAACTAATTAACTAACTAGTTATTAGTTTTACAATAATCCTATAATAATACAAATCTTTGGGTAGTTTATTTAGTTTTAAAATATTAAAGAGGATATTAAATTATTTAGGTTTTAGTTTATGAATTTAAGTTCATTTAAACAATTTAGTTATATAAATAGATTTAGTTGTTACAAATAAAAATAATAATGAATTGATTCAGTAAACTAACTATTTATTAATTAATTAAATACTTCTTATTCTTTTTCATGTCTTTTGGTCCAGTCAAATGTAGCTGTTGCCGAGTCCTTTGTAGCAGTTTCCTTGGTTAAAAGTAGTTGTTTTTATAGTTGTTGAATGATAATCTCTTTATTTAACTTGTTGCCATGATCTGATTCTTCATCTCGTCATGACGATGAACCACACTTATTGGTTCAAAATGCGTCGACAAATGAAGTTTGATGTGATTATTGCCGAAAACCATCTTAATAAACTTGATATGGATCATAGAAGTGTAAATTCAATAATTTAATTCATCTCCGAGGGTTAGTTTAATTGGTGGAGTGCTTATTGTTAAAGCACATTTTTTATTGAGAGGTAAGGCATTATATTCGCTCGACACTCTCAGGGCCAAACTCCACACTCTCACGGCCAAACTCCATGGTCTAGCCAACAGGAAGTGATCCATTCAAGTGGATTTGCCTGGTACAAATATTTTGTATATGTAGTAGTTATCGATTTTCAGAGTCCATGAACTAAAAAAAATTAAATATTAAATATGCTAAAATGTTATAGATATTTTAAACATAGGTAAAGTTGTATCAAGGACCTTAAGTTAGACATAAAAAAAATGCTAATAACATTGGAGATGAGGTCACCACCCAACTTTCCAATTTCACCTCATGCAAGGTTAAGAAGCATCCCATTAATATGGACACTTTTTTGTCCTCCTAAGATTGTTTAGTTTTGGATTTCTTTGCTAGTTTCTTGACGATGTTTATAACCATCACAAATTTTAATTTTGGGTTTTTAACTAGTGTTGATTGCTGACTTTATACCTTCTTGTTTCAAACTTCACAAACTGACAATGCTACTTTTTAATTTTGGGTTTTTAACTAGTGTTAATTGCTGACTTTATACCTTCTTGTTTCAAACTTCACAAACTGACAATGCTACTTTTTAGATGAATAATATTATTGGTTTCCGCCCATAAAACAATAACCATATGATTAACTCTTTCGACATATCTAACCATCGTTAATTTTATTATTTTGAACTCAATACTCTTTTGTCTCTGCTCTTATTTCCAAAGACAAAAGTTCTAACAAATATACCTTAAAAATTTGAAAATTCTTTTGTAAAAATAAGCTTACAAAAAGAATTAGATAAAATTTTATCACAAATTAAAGCTTGTTAAAATGTAATCACTTTAATCACTTTTGAAATAAATATGAAATTGAGAAAGTGACTCACTCATCTAAGTAGGCCTCATATGTAGTCCGTAGACCTTCTTCGTAAATACTTATTAAATATATCTTTTAGATATTTTAAGAATAAAATGGAATGTTTGATGGTGAATACACACAAATGTTAATTAACACAATACACCTCATATGGGCTATGTAGAACTTCTTCGTAAATACTTTTTAAATAGATATTTTAAGAATAAAATGGGAATGTTAGAAAGTGAATATATACACATATATATATATATACACGAAATGTTAATAACGTTAATTCGATAAAGGATGAAAATCTGTTAATATCTATATTTTATAAAATTAAAATAATTATAAATTTCACATATTAAATATCTAAATTAAATATATAAAGAAAATATTTTTTAAAAATTTAAGTAATATAATTAAAAAAGTATGTATATTTAAATATATAATACATTTCGAGTTGATTTAATAGTTAAGAGTATGATTTTCTTCCTAAAATGTGGTATGTTTAAATTTATTGGGAATTAAAGTATATATATTTCTATACACTTGAGCATTTCAAATAGGAAAAAATATTATATATATATTGTTGACTATTTAATTGTTTATTAATAATTTTTTGTAAAAATATGTTAAGTAGTGTAGCCATATAAATTAAATAGCAAATGGTTGGTAAATGCTAATAAGAATCAAAACATTTTTAATTAATGGATTTAATTAAAATAGCATAACTACTTTGGAGATATCTCTAATGGATGTTATCACCAAAAAATTGATCATCTAGACTAATTTACTAGATGGATCAAAGTACACCATGTAAAGCCAATTTTACCATAGTAAAATTGAGAAATTACTTAATAAACCACATTTATTAAGTACTTTATAGTTAAACCCATGAAGATCTGAAATATTGAAATTCACTTGTTACTTATAATATTTTTCAGTTACAATACTATGGGTCCATTCCATGGGTGAATGAATACCATGGGTGGATGTCACAATACCACGAGTCAATTCCATGGGTGGATGTAACAATACCACGGGTCAATTCCATTGGTGAATGAATACCATGGGTGGATGTCACAATACCAAGGGTCAATTCCATGGGTGAATGAATACCATGGGTGGATGTCACAATACCATGGGAAAATACCACGAGTGAATGAATACCATGGGTGGATGTCACTTACAATACCATGGATAGATAAATACCATGGGTGCATGCCTCTTAAAATACCATGGGTAAATTCCATGGGTGGTGAATACCATGGGTTGACGCCATTTTCCATTCGGATCATGTACTTCGATCCATCTTGTAAATTAGGCTAGATGATCAATTTTTGGTGATAACAATCGAGGTGCCCACGAAGGAAGGGGGGCTGACAAGACAACCTCACCGCCATCCCACCCCCATAATAAATGATGATACACCTATTCACCAACCTCCATCACCTTCCATAAATTCAACATGACATACACTATAGGCTACAAGCCCAAGGCTCAAGCTTTGGTTTCATTACTCTGCCTCATTGCGACTCCAATTATTCTCGACCTTACCTGCCCCCTTTGTTACAAAGTCTAGTGGTGTCAGGCTCATTGTTGTTCTCCCACTCTACAACTGCCTCGCTCCAATGAAGGAAGGCTACTATCCAATCCTTCAACTTAGCTGTCTTAGTAGTTGTTTCTGTTTTAGCAAGGGGGAAGGTCCAAGTCCTCCTCACTTGGCTTCCCCCAACTTTGTTTCTGCAAGCAAAGCCTCTACTTTGTAACCATCTCGTGTCCTGTGTGGCAGAATTAGAATTTGGAGTAAGAATTTGTGCAATAATTTTTGTGCTCAACAGAGGCAACATGTTGGCTCTAGTGATGAACACAGTCAGATGTCCCCCTTCCACAGTGGATTACAACCTCCACTTTCTAACACTTGCAATCATGCCATTTTTCCTCTTATCGATCCCTCGTTCATTTCAAAGCTTGTCGTTATTTCCCATTATGTTATGCTTAAAGTACTATATGCACTCCATCTCATGAACCCCGATTATTCTCTCTTATCCTTTAATAAGTGATTCAATTTAACTAGACCCCCTCTCCTTGTTAGAGGCAATGCATTGACTTGGACTGCAGTTTCCATTCTTCCCTCGTGTCAACACTCTGTATGCCCTTCTCCCTTGTACTCACCAGTCGTCCTCCCTTCCAATCCTTTCTCTTGGATACCTCACCCTATCCGAGGCCGCATGAAGTCGAACCCTGTGGCCCCCCTTCTTGTCTTCCACAATTTCCTTACTCACCTACTCTCACACATCACCATTTACCTGTCAGAGTCTTCTCACTCCTGTAGCCATGCCTCATAAAAGAATGAGTTGTAAGCATGGCTCAACTGGTATGGGAGTTGTAAGCTCTCATGACAGAAGTAGGGCCCAATCTGTAGCACATTAATACCATGAAGCCACCCCTTCATACATCTAGCACCTAGTCAATCAAGCAACAACCGAATCCATGCATGCACAAGACACCCATTCCAATGAAGATATCCTCTCACACATTGCTGACTACATTCTTGAGCCAGACCACACTCATGGCCATCAAAACCAATATTTGTGCATAATAGAGCATTATTGACACATTAAAACACTCATGAGAAAATCTCTCAAATAAAAGGAAGATAACAATAACAAAGTATCCCCACAACTCAAGATCCTTCATGTTGAAATTCGACAAATGTCACTGGATCATCTCGACATGGCAATGAGATTGGTGAGAATCGAGGCCCTACTCTTCAAGGGAAATGGTCCGGCCTCACTAGGCACTCTCACAACACCCATAGACGTGTCTACATCTACTCAGTTAGCACCATGGTTCCCATATCTTATGTCAGTAACACTCCAACATGATATCTACAATTCTCTCAAAGTTTTGGAAGCAAGGCTACAATTTTGTAACATGTTATCTTATATATTTTTCTATGTGTATCGCACATTGTGCAAAGATAGGTCATGAACTTACTTTTTATGTTATCCATGTATTATTGTGGACTAAAAGCCTATTGTTCTGCTGCTGGTTTGGTTTCCCCAGTGGAAAACTGCGGAAGGAAGAAGACTAATATGTGTGGATGTACCCTTTTTTTGAAGACCAATATAATTTCATAGCTTACAAAAAAAACTACTTTGGAGATGAATCTCCAACCTTTGACTTGTGTATACTACTAAGAATAATATATAGAGGTTAAATCCTTACCATCCACCAAATAATTATTGATAATTAAATTAAAATTATGGAAGCCCTATTCCAAAATAGATATGTTTATCAACGTAATTACTTTTAAGAAATATTTTTTTTTAATAATTAATAATAATCAAATTATTTTAGGTTAAAGCAGAAAGTAATATTAATTTGTAATTAATTAATAATAATTAAATTATTTTAGGGTGAAGCAGAATCCTAGGCCTTGCTTCAAGGATTGAACTACAAGCACCTTAAAACTTCACACATTATTCGACACTTAGGAGCAAGATCTACTCCTCTAGATCCCAAGCTAAGCTCAATATTCAAGTATGTTCGGTTAGGGATTTCCTCCTTCCTAGTTTTTGACTTCCTTCATATACCCAAGTCCCTAAACTCCAAGAATGATGGTCTAGCTAATAGAGCAACCCAATGTCCATATAGATCCATACGAATTAACTCCCGCACATACACCCAACCCATCCCATGATGAGATTAATGTCAGATGATGTCATATGATGGATGACACGAGTGGAGAATTGTGGTAATACCTACTCTTGATGATTCAACATTTGTAACAATTTCAACCAATTGAGGATGAATCGAGTTAGATTCAAATTCAATTATAAGAGGTCACGTTGCACAACTCTCCATTTCCTTGCTCCCCATCCTCTTCCATCCATTTTACCACTCCAAAGAAACTACAGGTGAACCTAGTTCTTCCTAACTGGATATCTTGGTACAAGCAACAAACCGAGATGTTAGAAAAAATGAGGGGGGGGGTGAATCAATATTTCGTATAATCAATATTTTCACTCTACTTTTGCGGTATTAATGAACAATTATGTTAATCATTGCCAAATTACTTATGTGAACTATGAGCAGTACAAGAAAGCATATAAACATGAATCACATCAATGAGTCAACAAGCACATCATCACATAGGAATATCGGATATTAGGTGGAAAACCCAACTGTGAAAAACCGCCATTGTTGTTGTCTCTGTCATCTTCTTTCATTATAAAGGAAATCTTCTATTACATCTTGCATTGGCACAAACTCTTAGCAGTGCGCAGACTCCTACCTACTTGAGACTACAACCTCCTCTTCTTTCTCTAGCTACCATTGGAGCAAAGCCACCACTACCTAATCATATGTACCACCCACCATCGGAAGGAAGCTACCACTCCTTGATCAAATTTACTGGTCACCACCGGAAGGAAGCTACCACTCACTTATTGAAGGCTCCAACCCTCAGACAATATGTGGACTACATTTCAAAATTTGAATACTCAATCCACTCGAGTCAAACAAAAATCCTATAGGCCACGTTTCATCGAATTTTCAAATGGGACCCACATATAACATTTTACTCAATATGAGTAACAAGATACCAAAACTTCTCTACAATGAAACTCTGAGAAATAATCAAATCCACTCAATTAGACCCTAGTTCATCAAAATTTTCAAATGCCAAGCCATACTCTCTGCTAAAAAAAAATCTCATACTCATCAAGACATCCCTTTATAATCAACAAAAAAACAACTCTCAACAATACTAAACCCTCTCTGTAGTATATACAATCATTGTATACAAAACACAACTGCTATGCAAATACATTAGCATATTACAAATCTTCCATTAACTGATCTCAATCATAATAACTCAATACATCTCCAAATTATATGTGACCAAAATTTCCCCTGTAATGCAATCCTTGCAACCTCTCATTTACCCATTCTAGCACACATAAAAACCTCAAGCATGGAGACTTATCAAAAAGGTTAAACAACATCATTAACTCAACCAACAAAGGAAGTAAATAATGTTCCAATAGTAACAACTCTATTAGCCAATCACTTTGACTCAATTTAAATCCAACCATTAACTCATTATACATCAATATAATACATAACATTACCAAGGCAACTCTTGGCCAAATCCTAATGACAAAATATTCACATATGCATGAACCATCATAATTTACCTTTCTAAATATAGAAGATATAACTCCAATTCCTTGTAATAACTATATCTCTGCCAGACATATCTTTGCATAATGCAACAGTGAAAAACGACAATGAACTCAAAGCAACATCATCATAGACATCTAATCTCTATTTAAGCAACAAAAATTCCTATGTTCATCAAATTCATAAGTATATAAACTCTGTCCTATAAACCTCTATTGTTGATCTCTACACACATTAATCCCAGAAAGAAATATTTTGTCATATAAACTTCTTCCCTAGCAAGACATTGATTTTTGCACTGGGAATTCACCAATAGATCCCAACAACAACGGATCAAGTTATCAAATGTACAAGGTCGAGAATATACGAAGATATTTGCAAAACCCTCATGAGAGTCACAACACAAGCCACAAACTTCTGCCACAACAAAAAATCAACTATTGCAACAATCACACTAGTTTACAAGCACTATAACATCATCAAAACTATCTATGTCCTCAACTATGCATACAACCTTTGTCTCTGATTTTAAGTACAACAACTCTATTAGGGGTGCAATTACATTTCCAAGCAAAAAGTTTACCCTTGTATATCCTCATACATTTTAGACCTTTCCAGCATCATCGTTAACACGATAAGCCTCTATACATTCTCTGTCTTTGAAATACATGTCTTTGCATACCCAACCATTAATATTCAACACACTAGGTATATATCACTCTAGAACAATATAAAACCCAAATATCTGTCAATCCCAAATTGATCCAAGCATAGAAATCACTCAACCAAGATCTATATACTTTAATTACAAGCAACAACTAATAATAGGTATCAAGATCAAGCAATCAACAAAACCTTGAACTCTGTCCATTCTATTATATAACCTCTACCTTGACCCTTGTAACAAGCCTATTAACATGCAGTATTTGTCATATAAATGTATCTTTAATGTAATAGAAGTAGATCAGGAATATAGGGCTAGGAATATAGATCATTCAACCACTACTCTCTGCAAAACACTTACAATAATATCTCAAGAATAATATAAAGCATAATTCACTGTCGATCCAAACAACTCAATCTATCTCTACAACAAAATCAATGTCAACTACATAGGATAAATCTAAAAGTATGGTACACATTAGCTTTAGTAATAGTATGGTGAGCATAGGCCAGAATGAACCTCCAGTGAGTAATACATGGTGCATAGAAAAAACTTGGATCTCAGAGCATAAATGTAAATCACCAGTGGCTGAATTGGAAGTGCACAACAAAATGACCCTTCAATAATTAAAAACAATGTACAACCAAGAAGTGACTATAGACCTTCAGAGTTCCTACATCATAAAGTAGGCACTCAAAATATAACTCATTGTAGATATGATCCTTGTGTGCTAATACACTTAATCCTGTAATTATTAGATAGAGAATTTACAACTTCAGATCAAAGTCATTAACACAAAACTAATTGATCCAGTCACCCTTCATGACACCTGTTCTAGAACAGAATGAAACCAAAAACAATTGCGTGGATTACTTGTGCCAAAACTGAATTGATCTCATCCAAATGCACACACTGGTTGATTAAGCTCGTTTCTTTTTTTATAGCCTTTGTTCCTTCACATTACCATGAGAAAACCCAAGGATTTGTTGATGACGATATCAAATAGACATTGTGAACTTGAAATCTATGGGCAATTTGTTTGTTTTGCCTGTGCTTTTTACATTTTCTTTACCTATAGACAATAACACACCTTTAGTCCCATGAAGTGCATTATAACACAGGTAAATTTCTCTCTAGGGCATATTATAATGGGATTTTTCTACTTCTTTAGCTGCGTTACTAGGATCCTTTGCCCAACACTCTATCAAATTGCCTCAACACTTCCAGAACATGTCCAGCTTCCTTTGTAAGCACCTCCAAACCCTGTCTAACTTCCTTTGAAAGCATCAAGACATCATCATAAGACTTTGACTTTCTAGATACTTATACATCCTCCTACAACTATACTGGCAATCACCAAGAGTGTGATACGATCCAGGTTGACATCAAGGTCAACACACTAGCCATAATGCCAACACAAGACACTTTTTACAAGTTAGAAATGTTTTTTTATCCTAAATAAAATAAATGTTATTTACAACATGTAATTTTTTATATGTCTATTAAATATTTTATATCCTCAAAAGTTCTCCAAATAAAACTTATTTCTTTTTGCTATAGAGGCTTTGGTTTTTGTTCAACATATTGGAGAATATAACTAAAACCATGATATTTCTGCACCAAGAGGCTCTCTACAACCTAGTATAGGTAGATGTGTAGGCATAATGTAATGTAAGAAAGTATATATGTCAACATTTATTGTAGTTTTGTTTTTATTAATAAAATTGCGAACAATTAGGGGTGGCAGGAGGGGGAGGGATTCTTTTGAATACTGAAGAAAATCACGAAATCAAGTATTCTTGGGGACTTGGAAAAATGACGTCAAACAACTTGGCGGAAACATATGGGCTTCTCCTTGGGGTTCAATTAGCTTAAGAAAAGAAGCCCTCCAAAATAATTATCTTAGGAGACTCCCTTCTCACCATTCAACATTTACACAGAAGATCACTCTCTAAAAGCAACAATCTAAGTCTTCTTTTCAACAAAATCCTCAGTATATTGGAATTCATTCCTCATAAGTCTTTCTATCACATTCCGAAGAGTCAAAACAAGGAAGCAGATGAGTAGGTAAACCAAGCATATTGTCTTGAGGCTAATAATATTATCACCAACGATTTATTAGGATGGAAGACAATTCCATGCCACATTCTCTTATTATATTATATCTTAGCTTCAATAGTGGCAGTGGAATAATATATAGGGGAGTTTTATTTTAGCCAAGCATATTAATGTTTCATGAAGCCTCCACCCCTAATAACCTTGGTAATTCTACGGCGAATGTATTGTTTAGGTCATCTGACTTAATGGTCAAAGTGGCGAGCGTTAGATGTATTGGCCACACGCTTTCCATATCCTTAAGAACCTTGCATGTGGCAACTTCTCCCTCCGGACTGTACTACAAGTCGATTGCCCCTTTCCATTAAAAAATTCAAGGTGGTGGTGATTAATGACATTCAATTTGGAAGAGATAATAACAACATGTGAAACTTCAGGATCATGGATTAAAATGAAGAGAGTTGGCTTGGTAAGCTATAACTAGGCCTTTGGAAGCACTTAGTTAATTTCACTTGGTGTGGAGGATTTTTTCTGGTTCATGAGTAGCTAGAGTCTTTGGTCTTATGCTATTTTAGAGGTTCTCCCTAGCATTCTGATAATGTCCTAGCTTGAAAGGGAGATAAAAACTTCAAGGTCGAGTGGTGAATTCCTTGGATTTGGTTTGGTTAGGAGTTTGACGTGGGTTGACCATCCCTTAAGTTCTTGTATCTCTGAGACCCTTAAGGCTTGTGCACCCATATTCCCTGAAGGCTTAAAGGTATCTTTATTGGTTGATGCTTCTTCATTTCTCTGCACTCTAACGATTATGGTATTTGGTGTTTCATCGAATGTGCAGTTGTATTCCCTAAAGGCTTCAGGGTCTCTATATTGGTTGGTGCCTCTTCAATTCTTTACACACTTAGAAACATTTCTAGTAACATGAGATTCTTCTGGAAATTCCTGATGAGTTGATGATTTGCAGGTATTCCCCCTCCTATTTTGGTACTCTTTTTTAAATAATTGTTGGATTAACCCAACTATGGCCCCTTTGTAGTGGTTTGCCTCTTCTCTCTCTTTGATGGTTGTGTTCTTGATTCCCAAAGATTCATAGCTCTCCTTCTTCCTCACCCTCAATTCAGGGCTCTTGTCCATTCCCTTTGCACTCGCTCTCGGTCCCTTTACTTGTTTGTATTATGCACTTTGTGATGCCACCTATGAAACATCGATATCATTCCTCTGACACTTATGGTTGGGCCAATACCTGCCATAGCTTCCCACACCTGCAAATCGACATACACACTCTAATTCTAGACATACAAATCAAAATTCGTTAGCAATATGACACCATATTACTCATGAATGAATAATTGCAAAGTCTGAAAGATCAAGTGAGCAGACAGGATGAAAAAATTGGAGCCATTTGAGGCAAATTGATAGAGCACCAAAATCAGCGGAACGCTAGTGATAAACACAATTAATCTAGAAGCACCTCTGGAAGTTAGTTTGATAACATGTCTCTTGATCCTTCGCCCAAGCAATGATCTCTTTTTGCAAAGTTATAATTTTGTTTGTTCAATTCCGCAAGGCTTATAGTTGTAGTTTGGTTGGTCGTACGTACGTCAATAGAAGTTTCCAAGATGACAATTTTGGAACTCCTCTCAAGTAATTTTTTGAAGAACCAACATTTAGGATCTCATGGTAACCATTTCTCTTGTATTTTGTTGCATCCAGGCGCAAACTTAATACAAATACTATTCATTTCTGTAAAAAAAATTGTGATTTTTTTTAGATAAAAGAAAATCATAATATGCATATCACTTTAAAATAAATAATATATAAATAGTAGCTATAAATTAAGATCCATTTTACTGCAAAAATTAAAATAATGATTTGATAACATATTTAATTTTAAGTAATAAGCACATAAAAACTTAATACTTACAATAAACTTACAATACAACAAGATTTTAAACCATGGATATTCACCCCCACTTTTCCAAAGATGTTATTAACTTTATGAGAGATTCTTCGACGTAAATCACAAGATATTTCATTTGTTGACGCGTTGAACCAACCAGTGTGGTTCATCAACCACACTGGTTGGTTTGAAATGCGTTAACAAATGAAATATCTTGTGATTTATGTCGAAGAATCTCTCATAGACTTGATATGGATCACAAAAGCCTCAATACAACAAATGTTATTAACTTGTAAATATACTTTGTTATAATACCATGGGCCAATACCATGGCTTATCAATACCACATGTCCAAAAACCATAACTCATTTCACAATCAAGATATTTTATAAATATTTTATTTTAATTTAATTTTATCACATTTTTTAATTAAATTTAAAAACAAAAAGGTTATAACTACTCTAAACCCTCTTAAAAAATAAAATTAAAATTAAAAGTAAAAGTAAAATAAAATAATTAACAATTATAATTATGAATGAAACATTTTAACTAGGTCAAATTATATAAAACTAAAACTAAAACTAAAATAAAATAAAATACAAAACATAAAAATAATAATTATTGTATTTATAATTGTGCCGGGCTCTCCATCCTAGTATGGAAGAGATGTTGTAATGTCCTATCTTGTAAGAATTTTGACTCGGTCAAATTACATAAAAATAAGAATAAAAATAAGGGGCGGCATGAGCGGGAGGGGTGATGTATTGCCCCAAGGAATATGAAGAGATTTAATATGCATGGGGATTAGGCACAACCACAAATAATAAGGCCGAATTCATAACGTTGTGGAAAGGATTGGACATCGCCAAGAATAATGATATCAGAAAGCTCAAAATCCTCGGTGATTCCATGATAACCATTAGAATGATTTCAAAGTCCCAATGGTCAAACCATTTTCTTTAGTGCGATTTTTTGGAAGCTTTTCCGGTGGGTTTTTCCGGTCTAATTTCTCTAAAATCCTGCAATAATTTATTGAAATCACAAGTTTGATGGGTAATACCTTCGCAATCGAAGTGCCCTAAGGGTTTCCCAGGGTGCTAAATCCATATATATAGTCAAAACACCAGTTTAAATAACACAAATCAAGATTTCACCTCAATTTTTTCTGCCGGTTTCCGACACCGGAAAGTCCAAAAAGTCGCACTAAAGAAAACTCCATTGTCAAATGATCCGACATCCCCCCTTGTGGTGAAAATAATAATTCTCTAGTTAATTTTTTTTGAAGAAATCTCCCTCTTTCATGTCTTGAGACACTTAAATGGAGAGGTTGATGGTATGGTGAATCAGGGAGCATAGATGGGAGTCGAAGCTCATAAATTAAATGGAATTGACAAGGGTCTAGTCCTTATGCCACAAACAAATGAATTTAAGCTTGGTTCAACAAGCCATCAAAGATGGCGACATAAGGAAATATCGATATCAGGTATTAAACCCCCACATGGATGACAAATTGGGAATGTTGTTTAATAAGAGCCCACTTTGAGGATTAAACATTATACGCGGTATCTCTGGGAGATCAACTCTATTTCCCAAGCACGGTGTGGTTAGGAGGATGGACATATGGACAAAATTTATCTCTGGAGTTGTGGGTTCCCAATGGGTTGTTTTAATGGAGCATAGTCCTTTGCAATCCTCCCCTCATGCCTTCATAAATTTTCTATAAGGAATGTTAGTTTGGTATCTCGGGAAGTACGAGTCTGCAAATGACATGAAGATCAACAAAGATCTGGTTTTAATGGTGGCATAGGAGAGTAATGGTGGGAGCTCGAATGAAGAAGGCCTATTTAAGCTAGATTCACCGGACCTTTGGGCATCTATTTTCCATTTTCTTTGGCGTTATTCTAGCATTTATGTGTTGTTGAATAGTCTGGCGATGGCACCAAAAGTTGACAGCCTTCAAAGTCTAATATGGCACGATGGAAAAAGGAGGTGGAGTTTTTATTTAAGCTGCTAATGGGCCAAATTGGTCTTCTGATTCGTTGAATAAAACTGCTGAAGAGTGATAGAGATGCAAAGTTCGCCCTATTAGAGGCTAGGTTCGAAAGTTTAGAGGCAAAGGTGGAAAGGAAAATGATCAAGATGCAAGCAAACACGATGTCCAACAACACTGATTTTGTCAGTGGTAGTCTATTTGCAGAGATACATGAACTTTTGTTTGTTAAATCAGGTTCCGTCCTCAAAGAGCAACAATACTTCTCTTGTAGGGGTGTAGTTGGGGCAAGGATGATCAAAGGTAAAGAGGTCTCCAATGCAGATAATGATGAAGTTGGGCCTTCCAATCTTGCTTAATCTCATGTTAATATATGTATTGCAAATATATTTTGTTGTTGGGTCAATTTTGTAGGATATATAGAAAGTTTCAATGTAGAATTCTAGTCCAAAGGGCCTGTAGGGTCAAAAAGGTTGCTTTGATTACATTGGAATGTGGAAGCAACAAAGCTCATATAATCAAGTTTTGTTAAATATGATGTCAATGGTTTGGCCATGTAGTCCATGCCAATTGAGGTAAACTAGTCAATTTACCTTTTTGGGCTGTAGGCTTTGAAAACCTATGGCTTTTCCAATGGTATTCTTCTCTAAGTAGCCTATTTAAAGGCATACAATTACAACGATTTTTCTTTTTAATCTAGGCTTTTCACAGTTTTGCCTCTAATTCCATTATAATATATTTTTTCTTTTCTTTTTGCTTTTCATTTTGTTTTTATGTTAGAGTATGCTTATGACTTCATATTTGAATGGAAAACATTGGTATCTCTAGGGTTTGATTAACATAATATGGAGGTTTGTAGTTTTTAACTAGTAAACATTGAATATTTATGGTTATATTGGCAATGTCGAAAATTTTCTATATGTGTATGCTTCCTATTAGTTGGAAAAAATAAATGATTGGTGTATAAGAAGATTTTTCATTTTAAATTTGTAAGTAAAGTTTCTATAATCTTTAAAATAAATGTTGAAATCACTTTTCCAATTATTAGTCTTTTAAAAAAATTCCATGCCACTCCCATTACCAAATTGTTGTAAGAATTTCAATTTGAAATTTAATGTTTCACTGTTTCACATTCACAAATAAATTTAATATTAATTTTAAATATCGATCATTTTTTTTTCCAAAGAAAAAATTGAACTTTTTATAACCAAAATAAAAAGTTACATAGTATATGCCTAAGCATTCATTTTGCTGCATGATTTGCCAATCATAGAGCTCACAGGATGAGACTATCAGTCCTGTCCAAAAAACATGAAAGTAAAAAACCGCTGATTTGATGCACGAGCCTCCTCATATCGAGGAAAACAACCCCCTTTTCAGCTCAAAATAGTAATAACAGTTTAACTATAATGTCGAAATGCATCCAAAAAGGAAACAATTGTTTGCACTTCCTGGGTCTCCTCAGAGAGGAAAACAACCCAAACAGGAAGGAAACAAAACGAAACAGTAGTCTGAAATATAAGCAGCATAAACTATATCATGTGAAAAAACATAAAAACACATCTGAGAATCAGTCTATTTTATAGACCCGAAAGTCCATACAGTGAAAGCTGGCTATGTATATGGTGGTTGATCCGACACACGGATCTCTCCCTGGTCCTCATCCACTATCCTCCAACTGCCCAACTCTTGTTGCATACCCTCTTTAGAAAGCCTATCTGCTGCATCATTACGATCCCTGTAGATGTGGCAAAGAGAAAAAACATTAAAGGAGTACTTTAAATGTTTTGTCTCTTCTAATAATGGTGATAAAATGTAGTTTTGACATCTGCTCTCTCCATTGAACCATTTTATAACATTCACTGAGTCCCCGAAAATCTAAACCGTGAGAATGTTCAGATGTATAAGCCAACATAGGAGAAATTTAAGGGCTGACAACTCCGCAAAATTGTTTGTTCCAGTTCCCAGGCCCACTAAGGCTTTAAGACATCTGTTTTGATTTATGTGTATTACCAGCCCTGCTCCCGCTCTATTGTTTTGGGAAGCCCCATCAAAATATGCCCATGGTATTCCTTCCTTGATGTGTTCCACTCTAGATTGTCTGGAGGTGTTTTCTTTAACAGGCTCAGGTATATTGGTGTATATTGAAGTACATTGGATTGCAATGGCCTCATAAGGGGTGTACTTATCCAAAAAGATGCATCTGTTCCTTGCTATCCAAATGCCCCATGCTATGATAAGAGGCAGATTTCGCAGGTTCCCTTCCGGGTAAAGCTGCCACCATTTTTGCCAAACTTCTGGGAAAAATTCCCCTTCCCAGACTACATTCTTTTGAATCAGCTTCCCAACCTCCAACCACACCTTTTTAACAATAGGGCAATCTATAAATAGGTGCCTTATTGTTTCTGATTCATTTTTACATAGAGGGCATCTCCCAGGTCCTGACTTGTATCTGGCTTGTAGAATGTCCCATGTTGGTACCTTCCGCTTGAGTATGCACCAAAAGAAAAGTCTAGATTTTGCAGGACTTTTTAGCTTCCACAAGTGTTTGGCCCACCAATCCGGATTTCCCCATCCTTTCTTCGACATAAGGAACTTGTATCCATATTTTGGAGAATAGGATCCGGAGTCTGCATGAGCCCACACCAACTGATCCGGTCTCTCTCTCAGCCTCACATTTGATCTGGACAGCTCTTGGATAAAAACATTCCATTCTTCCCACCATTGAGGCATCAACTCCAAATCCCTCCCTGATAGCCAAGCTTGTCCCCAAATAGTGGAGTGACCTTGTTTCTCGATCTGATTGAGGAAGTGAATACCTTTAGAGTCGAGTTGCATAATGAGGTCTGGGGATAGTGCAAAATTTTCATTACAGCCTACCCACGGGTCCTTCCCTATCTGGATGTTCTCCCCATTCCCTACCTGCCAGGACAAACCTTGCTCAATGATCTTGAAAGCGTCTATGGTAGCCTTCCAAACAACTGATACATTCCCTTTTTTCTTAATTGGACTTCTTATCCAATCTTCTAATGGGATAGGGTCTATATATTTCCTCTTGACCACCATCGTCCACAGGTTCTCCATCTTAATAATCCTCCATCCTAATTTTGCTACTAATGAAGGCCCGAAAGCTGTGAGGTCTTTTATTCCCCAGCCTCCCCATTCCTTTGGCCTTGCCACCTTCTCCCATGCTACCCAAGGGAGGACTGATTCCTCCTTAGACCCTGCCCATAGAAATCTGCTGCAAATCCTTCTTATTTTTTCCAGAATGCCTTTCAGAACCCATGTCAAAGCTGCCCAATAAACTGGAATTGCTAGAATGATAGATTTGATAAGGGTCAACCTTCCTGCCCTTGAAAGCCACTTGAAACTCCAATGTGTAATTCTGGCTTCTATTTTTGCTATTAGCCAGTACCAGTCCTGTTTTCTATAGGCATTTGGTTTCAGCCAGAAACCCAAATATTTAAATGGATCATCAAGTTTATGTACTTCAAAAGGCAAAACTTCTGAAATTTGGATTATTTCTTGCCTATTAAAACCTTCCAGAATCAGCTGAGATTTCCTTTGGTTCACTTGCATTCCTGTGGCCTTCATAAACAGGTCTAATATCCTCTTGAATTCCTTTATTTCATTGATATTCCCGTTACTGAAGAGCAATATGTCATCTACAAATAATAGATGAGATATAAACAGGTTTATCGCCACTTCCAGACCTCTTATAGCTCCATCCCTTTTTGCCTTCTGCACTAATTGGCTCAGTCCTTCAGCAACCAGAAGGAAGAGCAGAGGCGAAAGGGGGCATCCCTGTCTCAGTCCCCTTTGCCCTTTGAAAAAAGAAGAAGCAGCTCCATTTATCATTACCGCGAAACTAACACTTGTTATACATCCCATGATCCAGTTAATGAAATCAACTTTGAATCCCAGATGTGTTAGTAACATTCGGATATAGATCCAACTTATTCTATCATAGGCTTTGGAAAGGTCAATTTTCACGACTGCTCCTTTCCCCTTCTTCTGTTTGACACTGTGAATTGTTTCCTGAGCAACCCCGATAGCTTCGTGGATCTGTCTACCATCTAGGAACCCAAACTGTTCTTTTGATATGCATCTGGACAAGATGGGTTTTAACCAGACCGCTATCACTTTTGCAATTATTTTGTAAATGCAATTACATAAAGAGATTGGTCGAAAGTCTTCAAAAGAGCCCGGGTCTTCTTTTTTTGGAATTAGGGCTATGAATGTTGAATTAAAAGGGGGATAGATAGCACCTTTCCTCCTGGATTCTTCGACCACATCTGTCACTTCCTGTCCAATTTGATCGAAGAAATGTTGGAATAGTTCAATTGTCCACCCGTCTGGACCCGGGCTCTTGTCCTTTGCCATTGATTTGATGATGCTCTCTACTTCCTTCTTCGTGACTTCTCCCATCAGATCCACAACTTCTTCCTCATCCACATAACGGGGGAAACTTTGGGCTGTCCTGATAACCTCTGCCAATGAAGCTTCTGCTTGTCCTGTGAAAAGCTTTTGGAAATGACTTCTCCCCATTTGTGATAGAGTTTCAAAAGAATTTGCTTCTCTGCCTTCTTCATCCTTCAGTTTCCAGATAGTGTTTGAGTTCTTCCTTCCTCGTGCATAATTTTGGAAGAATTTAGTGTTTTCATCTCCTGCCTTCAGCCAAATGGCTCTACTTTTCAGTCTCCATTCTTCCTCTCTTGCTAGAAGGATTTTACTTTGTTGGCCTTCCAGTAACAAAATTCTATCCTTTTTCTCCTGGGTTTCATAGCCATCTGATTTAGGACTTTCCAAGTCTTGGAGTTCCAGACCAATTTTGCTTAATTCTTCATCCTGTTTTTGTTTCTTAGCCTTCGACCACTCCACCGTTGCTTTTTTCAGCCGCTTGAGGTTTTCCATGAACATGAATCCTTTTTCTTCTGGATCACTGATTCTTGTTGTTCTCCAAGTTTCTCTGAAAAGCTTGTTAAAAGAGTCCTCCTGCAGCCATGAAGGGTTGAATTTAAAAGGGGCTGCCGGCTTTTTAGGAGGCTTGGAGAGCTCAAGGAGTATTGGAAGGTGATCCGAGTTCCCTCCCTCTCCTACCCATTGACGAAAAGCTGGAATCTTTGATGCGACCTCTTCACACAGGAGGAAACGATCCAATCTTTTTGCTATTCTGGATTCCCCTGTTCTTCGGTTCCTCCAGGTGGGCCTTACTTTCAACAAGTTGATATCCATCAAATTGTGTGAGCTAAGCATATTGTAGAAAAAGTCTGATAAAGAGTCTTCTCTAGCTGATGGGCCCCAAATTTCAGCGGTTCCAATTGAGAAATTGAGATCTCCACCTACCACCAGATTTGGATTCCTCATCACAGATTTGGAAAGTAAAGAATTCTAGAATAAAGCTCTCCCATGACACGGTCCATAAATATTGACTATCAACAGGGGGAAACCTAGTTCTAAGGATAGGACTTCCATCCCCATTGCATGATCCATCCCCCAAGAGTTTCTCAATTTAAATTTCCCTTCCCTCCATGGCTAGACCTCCAGAGTGTCCTATGGAATCCATTGCCTGAAAATTCCACCCTGGGAGAAGAGTTGATAGCAATTTTGTGACTTCTTCACCCCTGCCCAAAGTTTCCTGCAGAAGAAGGATATTCGGATTGTACCGATGGATAACCTCTTTGAGAGCCAATTTTTTAGGTTTACTGGCTAAACCCCTACAGTTCCAGGAGAGAATGATCATTTATCAACCTCCACACAGGGCTTCGCTGCTCTAAGCACCCCAAAAATTGACATTTGTTTCCCATCAGCTATATCTATCTTAGCTCGAACCTGAGCTTTTGACAAATTTGTTTTCCTACCTCTCGCTTTCCTCTCATTACTCAGAGAAAGGTCCATTCCCAAACCCCCCACGGTCCCCCAAGGTGGCGGTTTTCTCTCACGAGATCGAAGGTTATAAGGGTTTAATCCAGGGAGAGCACCTTCCCTCACTCCCTCCTCTTCGCCCAGGTCCAACTCACGGTTCAGGTTTAGATTGGGTATGAAAGTTATAATGCTATCCACATGTGTATAATCAGAACTAGATATAGGAAAAGTAATATTTTGAGCACAAGAATTATAACTAACATCTTATAAAGATAAAGATGGAGAATGAGAGGGAATGCTTGAGTCCAGTCTCATACCCTTTGAGTCTTCTGTACAGGGAGCTGCATGTGCTTCTGTGATAGCCTGGTCTCGCTCCTCTTGTTCTTGTGACTGTGCTAGGAGGATATCAGGTAAGGGGTCCTCCTGCAGGATTGCGTCCTTAGATATTTCCTCCTGAGGCCTATCAATTTCCATATGGTCTGTCCCCAGATCCATCTTTGTTTGTTGAATCTTTGACTCCTCCATCCCGGTCACTTCAGCCTTGACCTTCCTCTGTTTCCTCCTTCGCCTATACCCCAGAGGACAGTCTTTTGCCAGGTGTCCATAAACATGACACCTATGGTAGCGAAAGGGCAAATGTTCATAATCCAGAGGTTGAACATAGTTGAGCTCTTTGTACTGAATCTTAATTTCTTCCGCTAATCCTTCCCGTGGGTTCAGTCTTACCAGAATCCGAGCCATTGCCTTGTCCTTCGTCTGAATGAAAGACATGTCTGTTTCCAAGTATGTGCCAATATGGTTTCCAATTGATTTAAAGACCGATTCCACCCACAGAAATGGTGGTAGCCCAGGCACACAGACCCAAATAGGTATATCTTCCACTTTCTCTCTTTGCGCATCGAACAGAGGATTCCAACGTTTAAACAGTACTGGGTGGTTGCCAAAAGCCCAGTTTCTTTCCAAAACCCAGTCCACCGCCTCTTTCTTCTCAAACTTCACCATAAACCATCCTTTTGCCAAAGATGTTACCTGAATTCCATTATCGGGTGCCAATTGCCATTGCTGCATGGCCCAATTCTGTATAAACTGGGCTGAGTGTTTCTTCCCCCTTACCCTTCCCACCAGGGTAAGCTCTGCCACTTCGATGGCTTCATCAATCTGTACATCCATACCCAGTACCAGGTTTGCGACGCTCTCTTTCTTCTTGATTATTTTCTGCTTTTTCCTCTTTTCCCCCGTCTGCCTCTTGGATGGCCCTTCCTCCCTGTTCTGTGTAGTTGTTGCAACATTTGCTATACCTTCCTGTGGTGTACCTATATTCTTCCCTGTGACGATGTTAGGGTTCCCTCCTTCCTCCCTTACTACTGTTAACCCACTTCCTAACCCTTCCTCTAGGCCTTCTGAAACCCCAAATCCTCCTTCCTTCCCCTTATGACCAGATCCTCTTCCAGAGTCTGTGTCTTCCTTCCTTAGGTCCGAACCCCTTCCAAGCCCTGATTCATCCTTCCAAGATACTATCCTGGGTTTTCTTGTATCCCGAAAATTTTGTTCCTTTCCTGAAGCCGGCGGCTGATCCACCTCTCCATGCCCTAAAACCGTCTTAGAAAAATTGATTAAGCGGGAGAGGGATATATGTACTTACTTGAGGGTTTGGTGTAAACTCCGCTTTCTTGACCGCTGCCGACTGGAATTTTGTCTCCTGTAACGGAGAAACTGCTGAAACTCCCTGGCCGCTCAATAAAGCCAGCCCTAAGCTCTCCTCCAGCAATCCTAACGATTTCTTTTGGTTCCAGGTCACCTCCGAGCCTGATTTTTCCTTCCCAGTGTGTCCAGCTGGCCGGATATATTTTTCAATGTTCTGTTCAGATACCTCCAACCCCCAAACCAACAAAATGTCTCTAGGTTCGGGATCAAGATCTACGGCATCGCTGGGTTTGACCATTTTTTAACAGTTTTACTACTAGTAACTGCTGGAAACCCCAAGGGAGAAACAATCTGTTCCAATTTCCCTTTGTTGAAATGCTTGCAGTCGCGTGCTGCTCGGGGAAAGTGACAGCAAAAAACTAACAGGTTCCTAAACCCTGTGATGCTTCCGGCTGCCATTTTCTGAGGGAAACCATCGGGCGGTCCACGTTCCCAGAAGCTCCGTCTACGGGCCCTCCAGCTGTCCTTTCCCGTTCCCAGCTCCTGCCACCTGCATCCTTATTCCTTCCGTGGTTGCATCCTGTATGCCTGCGTGTCCTGATCTTAGACCCTTTGTCCTCCACCTGCAGAACCCTAGGCCCTCGGCCCTGTAACCCTAGCTCCATATTAAATATCGATCATATAACAATCATATAGAAATATGATCTCTATTTTTTAACATTTGTGAATAAAGTTTCCACAATTTTTACATAATATTAAATTTAAATTTGATAAAATATTAAATTCATTTAAATGTAATTCAAAAAAAATACCATCGTGCAACCAAATTTTAACAACACAAAAAAAGTTCAATTACACTATTTAAATTTAGATTTTGCAAAACATTAAATTCATTTAAATATAATTTAAAAAAATTACAATATTACAGACAAATTTTCACCAAAAAAATCTACACCATTTAGCATACATTCAATACACAAAATACTTTTATTTTTAAATGATAAGATTATAGTTAATCCTCCCACATTTGCTTTGAGTTAAGTGCCGCAGACCATCAAAGATGTCTTGAAATTTTATCCCCATGTATTTTTATTCTTTATTGCGATGCAAAGAAGATTTTATCAGAGCAAATTGCAGCTAACCTGAATAAGTCTTTAACACTCACATATTCATATAAGGAAATGATTAAATTAATTTAGAAAGTAGGCGGTCAAATTGATTACCTATCTCACTTTATATTCCAATTAAATACCAAATTTAAGTTACTTGTAAAAACGGATTATTGTTCTTTTATTTGTGTATTTATATTAATTTAATTTAAATAATTATGTTATTTATTTAAAATGATGAATGGATGTGGTTTCAATGGCCAATTTATGAAGCATGGGAAGGGATCTTTTTACATCAAGAAATTTGAATTTTTTTCAATATTAAAAAAAAACCGCAAACAAAAATAAAACAATTTAACTACACAAAATACTTTTATATTTTAAATGATTACGCAAAATACCTTTATATTTTAAATGATAAAAGCATAGTTAATCTTTTAGAATTAACTCTGAGTTAGGTGCAGTCAACTATCAAAAATGTCTTCGAAATTGTATTTCCATATATTTTTAGTGTAACTAATTTTTTTTATCAATTATACATTTTAAATTCATTAAATAAAATTAAAATTAAAATAGAATAAAAATTAAAAATTAAAAATTTATAATTAATAATTAAATCAATTTAAATTTATTTTAATTTTGAATTTACCAAGTGTCAAGAGGGGTTAAATCTTTTGAGATGTAATTTTTTTTAAAAATGAAATGAGATTTAATCCTTTTCCATATTTGATAGATCAAAAATTAAAATAAATCTAGACTAATTTAAATATAAATCTTTTAAGCTCTCATTACAAATTTTAATTAATAAAATAACTTTATTTATAAATATTTACTATCTTATATAAATTATAAAAAAATAACAAATTTTTTTTTAATTATTTTGAAAAATATTTATATTTTAAATAATCAATAATAACCAATTCAATTATAAATATTTGTTACTTATAATCTTATGTAAATCAATATTTATTTTTTAATTATTTTTTAAATGATTAGAACCTATCTTATTATATAAATCCTAGCATGAGATGTGGCTTTTTTTTTTTTTTTTTTTTTAATTATTTTTTAAATAATTAGAACCTATCTTATCATATGAATCCTAGGATGAGATGTGCATCTAATTGATAACACTTTATAAATTTTTCATGTTAGCCCTTAAAGGTTTAAGAAGATATGGGAATTTTTAAAAATAAAAATATATAATATTTAAAGAAATAAATTATATAATCTTTTTAACCTATACAATTTTTTTTAAGAATAATTGCTTATAGAAAATTTTAGAACATTGTAATGCAAAGTAAACTAACGTATGTTGAATAATTGCT
The DNA here is from genome assembly GCA_031772625.1 of Pinus tabuliformis. Classification (NCBI taxonomy): domain Eukaryota; kingdom Viridiplantae; phylum Streptophyta; class Pinopsida; order Pinales; family Pinaceae; genus Pinus; species Pinus tabuliformis. The sequence goes on from CM062813.1 coordinate 563,819,510, forward strand.
CGTTCATATAAACATTATAATCCAATGTAAACTAACGTTGGTTTATATAGGTATTATAATGCAATGTAAGTGCAAACATTATTTTATTTATATATCATATGATAATGTTTTTAACTTGTAATTATTATTTTTATTTTATTAAATGAGTAAATTGTTATTTAATAAAAATATTAATTTTATTATTAATATTTTTATTATAATAATATAAATTTTGTCTTTTATATATTTTATTATATTTATAGTAATTAAATTGTTTTTAGTTTTTCACATGAAGCTTTGAATTAATGGTGAATAGATATTAGGTTAAGTCATTTTATGCCATTTAAAAATAAAAATTATTAATTCAAACCTCTTATAAATATTCACCAAAAAAAAAATGTTTTTAGTTTTGTATTAATTTATAAATTAAATATTTTGAAGTTTTATTTAATTTTTTTTTTTTTTAATTTCTATATAATAATAAGATTTTAATTTTTCTTTTATTAAAAAAATCATTTTTTAAAAAATCAAAGTTTTATTCATTCATAAAAAATGGAGTATACGGGGAGGCTGGAGTGAGAGGGGTGCTTTTAAACTTCAAAGAAAAGACTGAATTAAAGTTTGCATGGGGACTTGGCAAAGCCACGAACAATCAAGTCAAAGTGCTCTCTCTGGCAAGGCTTGAAAACCAACATTTCCAAGGGCATTAGGATTCTGATCATTGTTGGTGATTCTATAGTGGTTACCCAAAAATGTTTGAGCCTCTCCAGGCATGAGAACCTAAATGAGTTTGAAACCTCTCCAATTCTTATAAGGATAATGTATCTCCTAAAGAAAATTCAAAATTCAAAAATTTCCATGTAAAAAGAGTCAACAATCAATCGACAGACGCACAAGCCAACATTGGTGCGGAGTTAGAGAAAGGTTCTATACGAATTAACCATATTTGTGATATATGTCATATTCCATAAAGTTGTTTAATAACACAAGATCTTTGGAGTACAACTGGGTATGAGACTTCACAAGAATCTATAGGTAGTTAAGATGGACAACATTCTGAGGTTTCACTGTAGTGCATTGAGTGAGGGGGCGGTTGGTAGGAAGTTATTGCACAGGTGGGAACGCGGGAGTAAGGTGGCCATGAACCACGACAAGTGGGCTTTTAGTCCTTGGTTATTTTCCTAGTTATTAAATATGATTTCAATCGAGGGCAGGGTTGGTACCATCACATTTCGAACCAAGCAAGATTTGGCGGTGATGGAGATGGAAGGAAGTGGCTTTGCCATGGTGCAAAGACGATATTCATTTATGGTTAAAAAGATTGGAAGAAATGATGGAAAGAGGCACTTATTTATAGTTGCTGGTTGAGGCATGTAAACCATCAGATATTGCTGGTGCAGGGGAGAATAGCTAGGAAAATGGCCTCAGCGAGCAATGGAAGTGGTAGTGACGTGGCAGAGTCTGGGTGTAGTGGGAATATAGGGGATATAGTTGATAGTTCCTGTAAGAAAGTTGTCAAGGAAATTAATGAAAACATGGCGGTCTTGTATGCTCAATTGTTTGGTCTTGGTAAGGATATGGAATTTCTCCAAAAAACCATGGAACTCCTGACTACAGACATTATGAACCTAAGTCATAAGGTAGAGAATATTAAAGTGAAGGTGGAGATAACCACTGTGGGTATCTTGAAAGAAGTTTTTGGTTTCGGTGATGGCTCTGCTCTTCAAGCTAAAGGTGTCACTAGCATTGAAAATCGTGGCCTTGGTCCTAGGGCAGGCGAAAATGAGGAATTGGTTATGCCTCTTGATGAGGCTCTGGGAGAAGTTGACCCTAGAAGCTGCGGGTAGCAGTTGTCTCTTTCTTTTTAAAATCTATGTTTTGTCCCACGAGACACATAGTTGGACCTCCTTCCATGTTCAACTGGCAGAAATGAAACTTGTACAATAAGTAGTAGTAGTAGCAATAGTACTAGTGCGATAAGCGGTCCTTGTACAGATGATATGTGGACAATGTACTTTGATAGATCAAAAACACAAGAGGGCTTTGGAGTTAGTTGTGTTTTAAAAGACCCGCTGTAGAGAAAACATTTAATCTCTAGTCGCTTGGAATTTGAGTGCACGAACAACACTGCAGAGTATGAAGCACTCGTCTTGGGCTTACAGAAAGCCATTGACCTCAAGGTTGTTATCTTGAAAGTGGTAGGTGACTTTGAAATCATGGTGCATCAGGTACATAACACTATACATTGTGTGTCACCTTGTCTTAAGAGTTATCAACAAGAGGTATGGTGACTCATTTCTCACTTCCAAGCTTTCAATATTATTTCAGTACCAAGAATGTGTAATGCAGCTGCAGATGCCTTATCAAACACAACTGCTAGGATGTTACCGTTAAGGGACACATTTTCTATTGAGATTTTGTATAAACCATTTGTCCCAGAAAACATCACTAACTTAAGTGTTTTTGATGATGATCAATAGATACTACACTTCATGGCTAACGCTGACGTATTCAAAGACACAACGATAGGAGGACGAGCACAAACAATCTCTGCAGGACACAACTAGTACAAGCAAAGGCAACCTCATCCCCAAGGGTGTGGTATCACTGGAAAAGTTGTATGACCTGCAAAACCGTTTTCAGGGACTTGTGAATGCTAAGACCCATAACTCTACATTTTCGCATGAACAGATCAATTTGGGAATAGAAGAAGATCCGAAGTATGTGAATCTTGGTACTTGTTGTACACCACAAGAGAGGCAAGATTTTATCCACCTCTTCAAGCAGTACCGTGATGTCTTCGCATGGACGTACGATGATCTTAAGACATATGACACACGAATAATCTAGCATGTGATACCGATCAAGGAAGGAGCCAAGCCTTTAAAAAAAAAAACTGAGGAAAGTTCACCCAACACTTGAGCCTCTCATACAGAAAGAATTGACAAAGTTACTGGATGCTCAGATCACTTATAAAGTGCAACATTCGACATGGGTGTCTAATCTAGTCCCTGTAAAGAAGAAGTCCAGGGAGATCCTTCGGTGTGTATATTTCCGCAACGTCAATCGCGCCTCAGATAAAGACAATTACCTAGTGCCATTCATGGAGCACATATCGTAAATAGTATCTGGAGCAGAGATGTTTCCTTTGCAAGATGGTTTTTCTGGTTACAACTAGGTTCTAGTAAAAGAACTAGACAAACTCAAGACTACATTTTGTACCAAGTGGGGTATGTTAGCATTTCGCAGAATGCCGTTTGGGCTGGTTAATGTAGGTGCAACATTTCAACATGCAATTGTACCGTGGACTAGTTTTTTGGAAGGTTTATAGTACAAAATATGTACATAGTATATATGTGAATAACATAGGTAACAACAGGCAACCCCGAATTATCCACCATACTTCTACCTCATGGCACTGCCAACTTGCGCTCTCCAGTTCGGGGAATTACAAGTGAAACCATAACTAGAAAACATACCAAATATACTAAGCCTTGTTGTCACCTCTACCAAAGGAAGCGCCTACAAGCAAAGTCGCAGATAAAATCACTGGACACCCAACCACAAACACACTAGGTACAAACCCAACCTGGTAACCCATCACTGCAAACACCTTCAGACAATTTTCCCACCACCAAACCCAATTTCTGCTCACCCAACAATGGGTCGCAGGAATCCACAGGAAAGCTACAAAAATAAGAAGACCCAAAAGATAATCGGTTGATAGGAGATACAGACGCCCTCGGAAACTCAGAAGGCATCTAGGAAGAGAGTTAATCATTAGCACAAGAAAGGGCTCTAAAGGCAACCTAATAACCATGCATAAATCACTCAAACCTCTGAATAAAACGAGATACCAAGCACAGAGAGAGGAACTTATCGCTTTTGTGAGCTGGAGGCTAAGGATGAAGCAACGACGATGAAATCTTCACCATTCGCAAACAAACCAAAGGCTAGAGAACCCTGTTAGACTACTATAGCTTAGACCTCGAACAAGTAACCACCAATTCGACACAACATATAGCAATCCTGAAACTCAACATGAGCCATATACCAACGACCCTCTCTTGCTCTCAATCCAGAAGAGACAAAATGAAACATCGCATGCCGCATCATTAACTTCACCACACAACAAACGTAATAGAAAGAAAAAATGAGCATCCTCATTACCATTAGCCAAATATTCAACTTCAAAAAAAAATCAAATTTTAATATATTATCAAAAAATTATTTACCTAATATTTTACCCAAACAAATAAATAAATATTTAATGATTCATTTTTCATTGATCATAGTATTTATTTACACTTATATCAACATCAACCGACTTCACTTTAAATTCAGAAAACATATATTATTACACACTTCATTATATAAAGTAAACATTATTTTTCCAAAAACATAAATATAAACCTTATCTTTACAATCCACATCACCCAAATAAATAGATAGATATCATGGTCCGCAAGTCTCCACTTACCGGTCCTTACCTTGCAAGGACTATCCATTCTAAATTTCATAATAGCAACATGATATAAAGGCCTTGCATGGTAGGGCATAGTTATCATACATAAGCTCCTAAGCTCCTATCACTTGATTGCAAATGGAACTCCATGTATAAAGATAAAGGTAATGCAATGTAGGTTACTTCTCTGGGCCCTTTTTCTTTTCTAATATTCTATATTAAATGGAGAATATCAAGGTTGGCATGATACTAAAATGGTCATGTTGGAGAATCTTAATACACGTTAAGCCACATATTTTAAGCCAATTCGTTATTTATTGGTGCACTAAATTGCTTAGATTTATTTAAAATAGAAGTCAATTCATCGTACGTGCAAGTGTTTGTGTAAATAATTCCACTTGCTATACAATATTATTTTTGTATTTTGATTCATCAATATTTAATTTTATTGTATTTTAGTGTGTCAAAAAATAAGATTTGGGAAAGGTTTTAATTGGCCATAATAAAAGTGGGCACGATAGCAAAAGCAAAACATAGGAATAAGTGTACTTACTAATTTATTTCACTTCTAGTTTGGTGACTCGGCATCCTTAAGATTATATTAGGAGATAAAGAATTAATGTGTCCCACAACTAGTGAGATGTAGATATATATATTATATTACTATAGGGTTTGAGTTGGTGTGACTATTTGAGTTTATATATATAATTTTTATTTTATGAATATATATATATATATATATATATTTTTAAAGAAAATTTAAAATAATATAGATATGTTTATTTCTTTTTTTTTTTATGCAAGATGTCCATCTACTATGTAACATGTTGTTAGCGATGTGGGTAAAGAAGAGTTATGAGGGGCATTAGGCTCCACCTATTTGACATTTTGCATGGTGGCCTCGTCGCCGCAAGGATGAATACAAAGATGTTAAGTTTTTGTTTGCGCAGACTAGAAGCACATGCACAATGGTTTACACATTCGTAGACCCAAAGATTTAATTATGACATATTGTAGGCATGGACATGATTATTATGCTAAGAAGTGGGGGGAAGGAAACAACATAGCATACAGAAGGAGCTTAGATCTTCTTATAATCTACCAACCATGGTAGAATTCCTCTAGGATATGCAGATTTGGATTGTCAGCATTGTCATATGGAGAACATGTCGACAAAGGCCTTAATTATCACAGTCCATCTCAACAGTTCAAGGGTCTCTTCATTCTTATGTGCCACTCCTCTCTATAGGATTGTGGTAGGACTTTATTATTCAGATTCAGATTTTGCGTGCTCTTTCACTACAACTCTATTGCGGATTTGCATCAATTTATGTTCATTCCTTTATCCTTTGCACGCTCTTTTGGTTTTGGTCTTCCATCCCCATTCTCGGCCTTGTGTTCTTGGGAGGTTAACTCTTGATTGTTTCTCTCTTCCTAACTATTTGTTGGATCTATTGCCTGATCCCTCTCTTGCTCCAACCTAGACCTCCCAGTTTCCATCCTCTGTTAGGTTTCCTTCACCCCTCACTTGGCCATTCATTGTTTCCCTCTACTTGCTCCCTCTTCCCCAAGATTGTCTCTCCCTCTTCGACCTTCCTTGTCACCACCCCCTTCTCCTTCTTGCTTTGGCATTGGCTTGTTGGACCCTCACACAATGGCAGAAAAGGCGAACTTGTGGCTCCCTCCTCTCCCGACTTCAACCCCCTAACCTTGAGAGGCACTCATGCTCAATCCTTTACTAAGGAAGCTATGGAGTGATATAGAGATAATATCCTTGAAGTTGTACAAAGGGAAATTTCAAATGTAGAGGAGCAAGTCCCACAAGTTTGTTGGTTTATCTCAGACACACACATGGAGTGGGAGACCAATGCTTGGATCTATGATGTTAGCAAATATATCAGAGTCAGAGCATCTGCTTATATGCAGATTGTCAAATTGTATTTGCACATAAAAACTATTGAGGGAAGAGTTTTTAGTGACAGAGTGAAACTAGCAGGAACTTATCATTTGCATGGTTGAGCTCCTAGAAAAAATGGATAACATGAACAGGAAAGTCACTCTGCTAACCAAGAAAATCACTGGCACTGACCCCTCATTGTCAAACACCAATGGTGACCTCCGGTCACCTCATTGGGCACACAATTAAGCTGAATGAAAGAATTCAGGGCTCAAGCTTAGGCTAATATTTTATTTTCCAATATGGCCATGTCTACCAATTTATGTATTATTGTTTATGTGTAATTTTGTTTGTTTCATGCTATCAACGTAGAAAATTAGAAACACCAGAAACAATCTAAAATTTTTGAGTTTACGCTACTACTATGGTTTCCATAGTGGTCAACCAATAGAGACTATCAATATTGTAAATATGTGTGTTTTTTTTTTTTTTTTTTTTTTTTTTTTTTTTTTTTTTTTTTATGTTTACTTGATACTTAAGAGGATAAGTAAAAGTTTTAGTTTTGAATAGTTTTGGACATCTAGTTACATGATTAATCCAGTGACCATTGACCAAGACAAATAAACATGATGGGATATTGATGGTTAGAAGAGTTGGTTTTGGGTGCCCTTCCACAATGACAGGGCACATCATCAACATGTTAAGTGAACTTGCTCAAATTAGGCATAATATATTCCTTGGTAACTCACACTAATTGGGTACACCAAGAGAAGCTTGGAAGGTAACTTGGTGAGGGAAGGAAAAGTGGAAGTTATGGTATATGACCTTGTACGATCCATAAGTATGATTCATGATGACCAAGATTGGCATAGAGAATTTGATTAGTTTTTATAGGTTTGGGTGTTTGGGCTATGTGCAAACCAAAGGATTTGGGTACATCACACTTAGGGGTTGTGATGGATGGTAGAAATCATTCAGGCACAAAAAATTATGGAGTGCAATTGTGGGATACACTTATTGGGTATGCATTTGTTGGGCACACATCCATTGAACACAAATGTTAGACACACCCTCGTTAAGTACACTTGTTGGGTGCATGACAATTTGTGTGAAACGTCATTAAATGTTATATGGTCAATGGGAAATCATGAAGTGGAGGGAGGCATTATTAGGCATAGTTGAAATTGATCCAACATAGACTAAAATGGCTTCTAAGCATGAGGTAAGTCTAATATAAAAAGAGGGTGCGTCAAAGATTCTAACTCATCAATCATCCATTGGTCATTCACAAGGAGGGTTAAAAAACTCTATAGTTTAGGCTAAGTTTAAGGGTTGACATAGTAGGGAAAATTTCACTCACTGAGCGAGAAGAAGAAGATAGCACCTATAGGTGGAAAGATTGATATTACTTCAAGGGATGGATTATGCAAGCCTATTGGGAAAATAGGGAAAACATTATATTTCCTTAGCGTCATTGAACATTTGTAATAGAGTCACAAGCAAAAGGTTGCAACTCCCTTGTTGTATATCTTAACATTATCAATCTAAGTAAAGTTTGGACCAACCTTGGGTGTCGTCTATACATGTGCATTGTCAACTCTTTATGTGTCAGATGCTATTGTTTATTACTTTGCTTGTGTTTGTTAAGTTTCGAAATATTAGCGAAGTGTTGATTTAGTGTTGATGGATATTTTAAAGATCTTAGTGAGATGTCTACATATTGTTGAATAAACTCAATTGAATAGGACTTGATTGCGTTTGATAGGTGCAGTTATGGGGAAACATTAAGTGAAGTGCCATATGAATTATGGCCTCCTTGTTGGAAACACACCTGGGGTGGATAGTTCAACCAATTGAGCTAACCCTTGAGAATTTGTTTTCTAAAGAAAACCTCACAAGACCCCCCCAGTTCATCCCAATGATATCCATAAGGAGGGTGATTCAACCACCAACCTGTTGATAGTGCTGAACCTGCCAACATGAAAGGGGCCCCCCTGATATGTGGTACCAATTAGAACTCACATTGTTTGGGATAGGATCCCCATTCGAAATAATGCTTGGTTACCATTTTCTTAAAGTTTTTCCTTGGCTCTAACTGTCAGCAAGAGAGAGGAACACATATGTGCCTTCGAAAAGAAAGTGAGTGGGCTCATTGAGTTTTCAGTTGTAGGTGTGTCGAGGTTCTTCTACTGCCGGGGGGGGGAAGAAGGTGAGCCTATAAGAGAGAGGTAGTAGTACCACTCTAGTAGAAACACACACAAACAAGAGATATTCGTCTAACATCCAACGAAATAGTCCACAAAGATGCGACGAGCATTGTAACCATTACATCATATTCTCAATATGGTAAGCACTAAAATAACCAAAATAGTTCAACTACATTAGTACAGGTGAAAACAAACATAAATCATAAACATTCATTAAATGGTCTTACTAACATCCATAATCCATGCATGAAGGACATGCTGGCCATCAGAATTCATATATTAAGTAAAATTCCCAAGACACATGTATAAAATGAACACCAATAGCTCCAATAGTGGAATGTTGGAGCCACTACTTGCTCCCCAAAAGAAATAGCATGTCTCTTTGATGCCTTGTGGGAGGAGCCAAGGTGAAAAAGTCCTTTGCTCATGCAATGAGGGTGTATATATAACCAATGGGTTGATGCTTCACCTCCCTTATGACTCCTTGACTACCCTCATGAATGTTTGACTTCCTATGACTTTTCGACTTTACATGGCTTTTCATATTATGTACATGTCCTTTGGATTTCCAGTTTACAATACATTTTCAAATAGGAATTTACATAATCAACAAAATTGATGTGGCATATGATGACTCATGACATGACACTGATGACATGGATTGCATGATGACATGGAAATGTCAAGTCATTATTGCTTCTTCTTGTTGTGTATCTTCTTGATCGTGTGCTTCTTTCCACCTCCATATGGATTAGAGATAAGGAGTCTTCAGTGATATCAGGTCTTGAGATGCAGTCACAAAATGCTGTCCCTTTTATTTTTCGTGATTGATCAACTTTCATAATCAACTATAGAGGCATCTTATAGCACGCTCCCCTTTTCCATCTCCTTCTTCATCATCCTCTCATGGTATGATAGAGCATTTCCATATGCAATTCATTCATGACAAGCTGACATCAATATGATAAACCCCTAGTCTAAGATGCTTCTTGATGATCCACTGGCCAAGTCAGAACCGAGTGGCAGGATGAGGGAGAGGCTTAGTGATTGCACAATTATGCAACTAAAGCAATCAGGGGTTAGGCTTGAGTCTTGAGATTGTGCAATGTGTAGTTAAGGTTGGACTAGGCATGATGATTATGCAGTATGGGGGCTTAAGGTGTCAGGGTGAGGGCTTTATGTCCGAAGTTTCCCAATGCGCAATGACGGAAGGATAAAGAAGCTAGGTGATTGCATAATTGTGTAGTTCAAGAGATCAAGGGATGGGCTTGAGGACTGAGACTGCACAATGCACACTTCAGGCCTAGCTGGAGTGCAGGATTGCATAGTTCTGGAGCTTAGGGGCTGGGCTTGAGGATTAAGATTGCATAGTGCATAGTTATGGGAGGTAGGAACTAGGCATTGCATAGTGTCAGGAGGCAGGGCTGTTGCTTGAGGGATGAGACTTCACAATGCATAGTTCAGGAGGGTTGGATGAGGTTAAGTTGCTTGGTCAGGAAGTTTTCCAAATTTGGCTAAGTGTGGGATCGGTGAAGCAAATGTGAACAATGATAAGACTTGACTATGATCACACTCTTAGAAAAATTGATGACACAACATAGCTCATACAGGACACATGAACAACATACTTCCCTCAATGTGACAACTTTGTGATGAATTACGAAAAGTGTGACACCAAATATACACTTTGCGATGACTGTGATGAAGCTCTGTGATGGTGCTTAAAACTTTGGAAACGAGTGTGACAAATGTTTACATGGTAAGATCAACTCATTTACACATATATAACCCTTGAAACCACCAAAATAAGCTTATGTACATTGTGCAACACTTAACATGAGAAAATATGACATTTTGTTTTTCTTGCAAATGGGACCAAAACACTTAGAGAAAACACATGCATAGGTCTTAATGTTTGTGATAAAAGTATACAAGATCAAAGTAGGCTCCAAAATTCAGGTGTAGGCAAAATTTTTGGAGGGTGTTGTAGTAACAAAAACACTTGGCGACACATTGGTAGAATTCTAGCTTCTCTATCTAGGTTGATTCTTCTGTGCAGGGTCTTAGTTCTTCAGGGAGTATTGATTCATCATGTAGATCATTTTGGATTCCCCATTTAACCCATGAATAATAATGGTCCCCTCTATGCCTTCTCGGTTGGACACAAACATAAGATCAACAATATCACAATGTTTCAAATTGGAAAGGGTAGTGTAGTTTACGAGCTTTAGATTTTCAGAGTATAGTTCTTCAGCTCTAGTGTTGCTCCGCTGCCAATAGGCCTGAACAGTACCCTGACAGGGTCACCACAGGAACACAAAAATTGCTTCACTTCCAGTGAGCATGAACAATAACCCGACAAAGTTTCTTTATTCACCTTTCTGTGTAGGAATCCTTTCTCTTCTTTTTCCTTTGTTTATACATTTATATAGGACTTTGCATATGCCCTTATTCATTTTATGGGTGGAAGAGGGATCCTGAAGTATTGAGAGTAGGAGAGGTTGTTCCTTCAAAGAAGCATATAGACACCTCTGATTTAGATTTTCCATTTAGATTTTTTCCCTTTTCCTCCTCTACTGATTGGATAAGCGTGAAAACACCGAAACATAAAGAATCGAGTGCAGGCATAAGGTTTCTAGAATAGACACAAGTATCATGGTTTGACACAAAACTCTCCTTACGGACAAATCATATTTTCTGTCAGAACATCATTGACCAAAAGATGTAACCAACATAAAGAAGGACGACTGAAGGTTAGCCAAATCTTGTAGTGTCACAAGACTCTTTTCAACTTGGCCACACACAAAGAAGCCAGAAAACATGTTCACACATGACGCTTATTTACATGAACGAAAAACTAGATGCAAGACCAAACAAACAAGCAAACAAGAAAATAAACTATGTACATAGGGCAGGGCACAACCCAAGATCATCATTGAAAATATTGTTTTAAATTTTGGTCATTAACAGGAAGAGAGTCAATCTCCCTGTCTAGATATTGAAGATGATATTTGTGTTGGCCAAGATTGTTGTGCACAGTGAACGGTTCGATCCACAGGGATTGGAACTTAGTGTGTTTGCCTTTGTCCTCATGGGCTTTTTCCCGCTTCAAGACTGTGTTACCCACATCGAATTCACTTTTCTATGTAGACTTCTTGTTGAACCACCTCTTGATACGACTCTGGTGGACAAAAAAAATTTCTTTTACTTTCTTACTTTCTTCTTGAAGCTTCTGGAGGTTTTCTATTCTACTATGGATTAATAAGCATCTTTCCCTGGGATTCTTGTGAAAGTTGGAGAGTAGGAAATTAGATGTTCAGGGTAGGATGGATTCTTTTACATACACCAAGAAGTAAGGAGACGTATTCATAGAGGGTTTTGGTGTGACTCGGTCATCCCATAAAGCATTCACCAAAATAGAGTGCTAGTTCCTTTTTCAAAGAAAACAAGCTTCTTGATAATGCATATAAGGTTCTTATTATTGGACTCAACAAGACCATTTCCCTACAGATAATAATTAATAGAATGTTTCAATACAATTCCATTTTCCAATGAAAAATCATATAATCTTAATGATGAAAAGTATGTTTCATTTTAAAAAATAAGTGAGGTCAGAACGCCAAACCTGGAAATGATATTCCGCTTAAGGAAGTTGATGACTTACTGATCATTCGCTTTCTTGAGTGGAATTGCTTCTTCCCACCACGTGAAGTAATCTGTTGCAGTGAGAATATAATGGTGCTCCTTTAATGAGTGCGGAAAAATCTCACCAATGAAATATAGGCCCCATTATTGAAATGGTTCTTCCACAACGATAGGTTGCAACAGGGCAACTGACTTCTTTCCTTGGCTGACACATTTATGCCAGATTAGAAACTTACGGGCATATGCGTTAGCATACTTGAATAATGTGGGCCAAGAAAAAACTTCCTGCATAACTTTTTGCACTGTTGTGTCACCCGCAAAGTGTCCCCTGACTGGTCCATAGTGGATATCACACAAGACTTTCTTTGAATCATCTTATTCCAAGCATCTAAGCAATACTCCCCATGAATCAATTGGTAAGATAATGCTTTTAATATGATTGCCCTCTTTTTCCGTGCAGATAAGTGAGGGGGAAAAGTGCCAATCTCGAGACACTGACGCACATCTGCATACCAAGAGTTTGTGATAGTAGTGGGGGAAGTTCACTCAGCATTATACATGTTGATTTTCTACTCCCATCTAGATGGATCATCTTCTTTTGCAACCACTGCTTCTACTACTAGCTGACATAGACCATGGCCCTTGATAGTCTGAACTAGTTTGAATTCTAAGTCATACTCTTACACACTAGTCATCCAGTTCACTCTTCTCTCACCCAACTCTTGTTGGACAAACAACGATTTGATTGCTATGTGTAGAAAAAGATAATGTAATGATTCTTAAAGAGATAGGGCTGAAATTTATTTACCTCCTTATAAACGGCATACGCTTGTTTACCAAAGTTGGGATGGTTAAGTTCAAGTCCTTGTAGGCTATCACTAATAAGGGATATTGGCCACTCATTATTTTGATCATACTTCTGTGTAAGCACAACAACAAGAGAAGTATCTAATGCAAAGGTGTAGAGGAGAAAATCCATGTTGAAATCTTTGCTGTATAAGGTTGGTGCTTCTGTGATAGCTTTCTTAATACAAGAAAATTCATCCTTTTTCCTTTTATCCCACTTGTATATTGCGTCCTTCTTTACTATATCCTGTATATATTTGACAATTATAGTGTAATTAGAGACAGACTTGTCGAAAAAGTTGATTTTCCCTAGGAAGGAATGCATGTATTTCTTGTTCACTGGGAAGGGAATCTGCATAATATATCTGACCCTTCAATGGTCCACTTTAATCCCACTTTTAACGATGATATGGCCCAAGAGAGTTTCCTCAGACACTACAAAAATACTCTTCTTGGCATTAAGAGATATCCCGTATTTTTGACATCGCTCAAAGATTTTCTTCAAGTGGTGTAGGTGGTTAGATCTCTTCTTTGAAAGCACCATGACATCGTCAAGATACACCCCCACACTTTGTCCCATCATTCTATGAAATGCGATGTCCATCATACATTGAAAGATCGCACCAACATTAACTATCCCACGAGGCATTCTTCTGAATGCGAATGTGCCCCACTTTATTTGGAAGGTAGTCTTAAGTATGCTAGGCTCCAAGACCAGAACCTGATTGTATCTAGAATAACCATCAAGAAAAGATGACATTTCTAACCCAGATACTGTCTGCAATATCTGTTCCATAAATGACTTAGGGTAGTTGTATTTTTCTGAGGTGCGATTGAGATTTCATAAATCTACGCATAAGTGTATTTCCTCAGACTTCTTCCTCACTGGGTCTAGATTTGACACCCATGTTGAATGTCACACTTTATAAATGATCCAAGCATCCAAAAACTTCCTTAAATCCTTCTGAATCAGGGGATCAAGCATTGTATGTACCTTTCACAACTTTTGCTGAAAAGGCTTGGCCTCTTCCTCGATTGGGATAAAATGCTGGATTATTCATATGTCCAAGCGAAAACATATTGATACCACTTGAATAAGAGAATAAAGGCTTGCCGCTCTTGTGGTGTGAAACAGGTATTGAGATTAAAAAACTTTAGATCTTTCTCCGTCCAAAGATTAATCTGTTTATGCGAAATCATTTAACTATGGGTTTTGGTATTGACTGGCCCTCTAAAGCAATTCTGCAAGTCATGCAACTTTTCAAATGATACCACGCCCTTTGGCATGGGGTTATCCTTGTTCGTGTAATTTGCATCTTGTAATAATTTTTTGTGCTCGTCTTCGTCAATAACTGCATCTTTGAATACATTACTGATATTATTAGGGACATATGGTTTATAAATAATTTCAATATAAAAACCATCCCTAAGCGGTGACAACCTAGCAACAACATTTGTGAATGCATCCGCAACTGTGTTACACATTCTAGTAACATATATAATGTTAAAATCTTGGAATTGAGAAATTAAACACCATACCTCTTCTTGATGACTTTTTAAATTAGGTGACACATAATGTATAGTATTGCATACCTACCACACGACGATCTCTGATTCACCTATTTATTTAACAACTCCAACATTGAGGTTAATGGCCTTATGTAAGCCCATAATGAGTGCTTCATATTCTGCTGTGTTATTAGTGCACTTGAATTCCAAGCGGCTTGAGATCAGGTGATTTCTCTATCATTGGTCTACTAAAACACAACCAACTCCAGATCCCTCCCGTGTCTTTCAACCATCAAAAAACAAAGTCCAAACATCATATGTTTAAGAGATAAGCCCTAAACTAGTGCTACTACGACTACTATATACTGTACAAAGGTCATTTGTGCCAGTTGGACTAGGAAGGAGCTCCAACTATGTGTCTGGTGGGATTGGGGAAGGATGAGCAAGGTAGAAACCTAGGTCAGTCTCCAAGAAGCAACTACCAAATATTAGATATGTGAAAGAAACCAGTTCATTTTTTCCCTCGAAGGGTGTGACTGTGTGCTTCATATAAGGTTTTGAGTATACTTGGATTTGGTTGTTTCTTCCCTTATACAGAAGCCATAAATGTGACCAGTTAGTAGAAAAATACCCTTGTAATTTGCTGGACCAATCTCTACTTAACAATACACCGTATGCTTCTGGGACGTCTACAATCACTATGTTTATGCATTGGTGAAGTTGTTTATCAAATGAAAGGCGAATAAGCACATTTATGAGTTCACCAATTGCATGAACAAGAGTCCTGCCCAACTGAATGATCTATGCATTAGTCATATCCCATTTTGCATTGATTTTCTGAGCTACAAATAGTGGAATTATGTTTATATATGCACTGGAGTCAACTAAGAAATTGTGCACATTGTAATTAAAAATTTCAAATGTCAATAAAAGTAGAGGGCATAGTGTGTTAGAATCTAATATTAACACATCAAGAACAGATTTCAGCCAACCATAAGACTTACCATATCCATTTTGTGAAGAAGCATTGTTACTTGAGGTAGGCTGTTCAAGAGCGCAAACAAGTAGTTCTCGATGGCTCATGGTTCTTGTAAGTTCGAAGAGTGAAATGGTAGCACGATATTTCTTCATATCTTTGACTATAAAATTGATCTGAATTGGATCCATGAAGAAAAATCAAAGAACCATGACTGTATCGAATCAGGACAAAACTTCGAATTCAAAGAGCATGGAGCGATCAGAAAAACCTTTGAACAGTGGTAGTTGGCAGCCAGCATGGAACGACGAGGACCTCGGTCAAAGCGCGCTGACCGAGGCCCATGGAGACTGTGCAGGAGGCGAAACTAGCCCCTGGGAAGCCCGGATTGGGAAAAGGAGGCAGTTTTTGATGCGCGATTAGCACTAATCGTGCATCGCTGGGCAAAACCCCTCGAGAAGGAGAGGCCCCGAGCACTCGGTCGCATGGGAGTTGGGAAAACCATGGGAAAAAGCGCTAAAGGCTAAAGGCGGGACCCACGCTCCAAAACCGGTGGTATTTATTAGGGGCACCCTTGGGCGGTAAGCAAATTTGGTGAAAAAGGAGCGATTCCACTCAACGCCCGACACGTGGCAAGTGGAGGAGAGAGAAAACCACTGCTCATTGCGTGCTAACGGTCGAGCAAGTCAACCGCACGAAATGAGTGAATGGCGTTAGATCTGAGGGCTCCAGATCTAACGGTTGAGATCGTGCCCGATGGAGAAAATGGAATTGATGGGGGATTAAGCCACAATATGTAAGAATTTGAGGTCTGATTTGATGCGGAGGTGGCGGATGAGTCATTTCTCAACGTAATCAAAGAACCAAACCGACAAGGAAGAGCTGGCGCAATTCGTAGGAGGACAAGTGGCCACTCCCTGTGAGCCGATGATCATGACGCAAAGACAGGGGATCCCAAGCGAACAACAGCAGGCGATCCAACGGAGGTAGAAGGGGAATCGAACAGCCATGAGATTGACTTGCTTTAAAGCCATGAACAGAGAACAGAAAGGACACTGAGAGAAGAAATGGAGAAGAAGAAAACAAGACAAAGAAGAGAAGAAACAGTGAAGCAAAGAGTAGAAGAGACAGAGAGCCGAGCTGACCTGCAGCATAAGGCAGCATCGAGAAAACCTTGAGAGGTTCTGTCAAGGACTGAGCACCACATTGGGCTCCTCCCATTAAAGACCAGAGAGGTCAGAGCTGGTAAGGAAAAGAGTCTGTGTACTATAGTGGCTTAGGGAATCCAAGAACCACGCTACCAAGTAATTCTATTCAGGAGACTCAGATTGAGCTCCTCATTGTAATTCTCTGCTTTAAGACACAATAAAAGAAGGCCACCACTGAGAGCTGGACTGGAGATGTAGCCCTGGAGGATAGGGTGAACTCCTTATTAATTTCTTGTGTCCTTGTATTTGCTTACTGTGTTTCTCTACTGTTTTCCATTTCAAGTGTCTGTGTATTTGCAATCTGATCAATCCGTTGCCTAAATAACATAAACACACACTAGCACATGAGTTTGTAATACCTTCATTCAATAATTCTTAACTGAGATCACTCATAGGTTATTTTTAGATCAAGTGGTATCAGAGCTCTAGGCTGTTAAGGTTAGACAGGCTTGTGTTGGTTTAGCTATTGAATGCTCACTAGATCAAAGGTCAAATTAGGAGAAGGAGAGTTGGTTGAAAATAATCCTGAAATTGGGAGAGTTTATCCTTGGAAGACAATGACAGAGGAAGGTTCTGTGGGGCCAGACTCTCAATTCATAAAAAGTTTCCTAGCCATAAAGTCCATGGTAGAAGAAATGTATAGGGACTTTAGAAAACATAAGGATGAAGATTCATCAAGCTCTAAACAAGACAAAGAAGAAGATGAGTCTCACTTCCATGACCACTCCAAAGGGAAAGGGAAAGAGGAAAGCTTTCTCACACCTCCTAATAGCCCTGTGCATAACAAGAAAGCATCTTTGATCAAACTAGATGTTAAATTTGATTTGCCTATATATGATGGAGAGCTAAATGCAGAAAAGTTGGACAATTGGATTAGACAAATTGATGTGTATTGCAGAGTGCAGAATATCGACTCAGACAAGAGTAAGATTCAGCTGGCAAGCCTACGCCTAGGAGGAATTTCCTTGGTTTGTTGGGAAGGCAGAACCCAAGCTGACATGAAAAGACATGGTAAGACTATCTCTGTCTGGAGTGAATTTGCATCTGCAATAAAAAATAAGTTCTATCCATTGGCCTACATGCAACAAGCCATGATGAGTTGGCAAACTCTTCGGCAGTTGAAAGGGCAAAGTGTGCAAGGGTACACTCAAGAATTTAGAAAGAGAGCATTGATTCTAGGAATCTCATTAGACTCACCAGAGACTCTTTTGAAGTACATTGGTGGTCTACACAGCTACATGAGGCATACCATCCTCATGTTTAATCCCACTAGTATAGATGAGGTATTTGTACAAGCTACTCATCTAGAAGCTAGAGGAAAGAATGGAAATCCAGAAGTTGGGGGACCATCCCAACCCACTGCAAGCAAGAGCAAGGAGAAAAGAAAGTAGAAGTGGAAAGCAAGGAAGGCTAACACTGCACAAAAAAGAAAAGCTTCATGCACACTGTAAAAAGGATGGGCATGATGATGAGCATTATTGGATTCTGCATCCAGAGCTGAGACCTAAGAAATTCGAGGGCAAGAAGAAGAAGACTGCTGCAACTATTCAGAAAGATTTGGGGTCAGACTCGGGAGATGAAACAACCATTGCAGCCATAGGTATGAAAGGTAAGAATTCTTAAGCATCTACTAGTAAATCTGCTCAATCTGTTAATGATGAAGAAAATGAGAGAAAAAGACATGAGCTTTTCCATATTCGAGTTGTTTCCAAATATCAAAAGATTGATATTTTGTTTGATAGTGGCTCACAAGTAAATTTAATTTCTGAAGCAATTGTAAAGAAATTGGGATTAGCAACTACACCGCACAAGAAACCATACCCATTAGGATGGTTGAATGATAAAGCACAACTACAAGTGACTAGACAGTGCAAACTCAAGTTTTCTTTTGGGTCAGCATTTGTAGATGAGGTTGAGTTAGACATAATTCCTTTGGATATATGTGGAATTGTTTTAGGAAGTCCTTACTTGTATGATAGAAAAGCTATCTTCTATAGAGATGAGAACAAGTATCTACTTGTTAAAGATGGAATCGAATACTTTGTAAGAGCTCATAAGCTCAAGAATAATTATACTCTCATAAACTCAGGGCAGATGAAAAGAATGATAAATTCATGCAAACAATTCTTCTGGATGGTTGTAAAGGAAAAGAAACATGAAAAAACCAATGTATTTGAGGGCTGTAATGCTAAACAACAAGCTGATATAGAAAAGGTTGTTTCAGAGTATGGTATCTTGTTTCAAGAACCTAAAGGTCTGCCACCCACAAAGGAAATAGTACATGATATTATTTTGCAGCAAGATGCTCCATTGCCTAACATTGGAATGTACAAGTTGTTTGCTTTAGAGAATGCTGAAATCAAGAAGCAGGTGTAGGAGTTGCTCGAGAAGGGGTTCATCAGGCCTAGCACATCACCATGTGGGTCACCGATCGTTTTGGTGAGAAAGAAAGATGGCTCGTGGAGAATGTGCATTGACTACCGAGCACTGAATAAGATAACAATAAAAAATCGTTATCCCCTTCCTCGCATAGATGATCTTTTAGATCAATTGAAAGAGGCTGTTTATTTCACCAAGCTAGACTTGCACAGTGGATACCATCAGGTCAGAGTTGCAGAACAAGATGCATGGAAGACTACTTTCAAAACAAAGCAGGGATTGTATGAGTGGCTGGTTATGCCTTTTGGCTTGACCAATGCTCCTGCTACTTTCATGAGATTAATGAATGACGTACTCATGCCTTTTCTTGATGATTTGTTATTGTGTATCTGGATGACATTTTTATTTTTAGTAAAACGTGGGAAGAACACTTAAAGCATGTTAAGTAGAAATTAGATGTTTTGAAAAGAGAAAAACTTCATGATAAACTCTCAAAATGTGAATTTGGCAAAAAATATCTAAATTATTTGGGTCATATAGTAGGGGGTGGTGAATTGAAAATAGATCCCTCTAAGGTGGCAGTCATTGTAAACTAGCCTAAATCCAAGTCTGCTACAAAAGTGAGAAGGTTCTTAGGGGCAACACAATATTGGAGGAAGTTCATTTCTAACTTTTCCTCAATTGCAGCTCCTTTACATGCCTTAATAGGATTGAACAAGGTGTTTCAGTGGGGAGGCAAACATCAGAAAGCCTTCGACACCTTGAAAGAAAAGATTAGTACAACACTTGTACTAGCACTGCCTTATCTTCAAAGACCATTTGAGATCCAAACAGATGCTAGTGACTATGCCATGGGAGCAGTGTTGACACAGCATGGTAAACCTATGTGTTATCATTCTAAGACTTTTAATCTTGTAGTAGTTAACTATCCTACATATGATAAAGAATTGTATGCATTAGTTTAGAGTGTGGAAAAGTGTAAACATTACTTAATGGGCAAAGAGACAGTAATACATACTGATCATCAACCACTTCAATATCTACACTCTCAAAATAAGTTGCAGCAATCAAGACATTACAGATGGATGGGTTTTCTACAACAGTTTCATTTCGTCATGAGATATAAAAAGGGCATACATAATAAAGTTGCAGACATGTTATCTAGACCCATTATAAATGCATCTACTATACTTAAGCATAATTCTATGCTACATGAAAGCTATATTGAACAATATGCTCAAGATATAGACTTTAAAGATGTATATGCAACTTTGAGTCAAGGCAAACAAGTAGAAGAATTGGATTATCATGTAAAGGACGGTCTCTTGTACCATTGTGGGAAACTCTGCATTCCACAAATTGAGAGAGTAAAGATAATTAGAGAAGCACACACTTCTCTGATATCAGGTCACTTTGGGGTAAGTAAAATAGTTGCACAGTTGCAAAGATTTTTTTATTGGCTAAAAATGAATGAGACAGTTTCTAGATATGTAAGAGGGTGTACTATGTGTGCTAAAAGCAAGCCTAGCAATAGAAAACTAGGCTTGTACACTCCACTACCAGTTCCTTCTCACCCTTGGGAAAGTGCTTCCATGGATTTTGTTGGAGGACTGCCTAAATCTAGGAAAGGTCATGATTATCTGTATGTTGTTGTGGATAGGTTCAGCAAAATGTGTATTTTGATCCCTTGTAATAAGCAGATTACAGCTGAACAAACTGCCAAACTATTCTTTGAACATGTATGGGTTCATTTTGGATTACCCACTTCCATTGTATCTGATCGAGACACCCGATTTGTGGGGAAGTTTTAGTCAAGTCTATGGGAACTGATGGACACAAAATTGAAGAAAAGCACAACTTTTCATCCACAAATTTATGGCCAGACAGAAGTAGTTAACAGGACAGTGATCTAGTTACTCAGAGGATATTGCAACAAAAATCCTAAGCTTTGGGATGAACATTTGTGTTATGTGCAACATGCTTACAACCGAGCAAAACATTCTTCTACACAGAGATCTCCTTTTGAGACTTGTTTTGGTTTCACACCAAAGTCTCCTTTGAATTTTGTCTTTGGTAAAGATACCACAGTTGATGGACACAATGATGTGGACAAGGCAACTAGGTTCATTGAAAAAATCTAGGAGATCCACTAGGCAGTACAAAAACAACTGGAAAAGAGCCAAGCCAAATACAAGGCTAGGTATGACAAGCATCGGATGGAGCATAGTTTCCAAGTTGGTGACCAAGTTTGGCTGTATATCAGTAAGGACAGGATGTAAGGTGAAGGTAAAAAGCTAAAGCCTATCAGGTATGGACCCTTCAAGATGCTTGAGAAGATTGGTGAAAATGCTTTTCGCCTTGATCTACTAGCTTACATGCACATCTACTCAGTCGTAAATGCAAATTGCTTGAGATTGTCTGAACCTTCACTAATTGAGGATCCTGAAGAGCAGAGTCAATTGCCTTCTATTGATGACTTGCTACCTGAATACCTTAATGAATTGCAGGAAGACACAGTTCTAGACAGGAAGGTGAGGACAACGCGCAGAGGAGATGTTGAGTACCTCAGAATTGGGCTCAAAGGTTCAAAGTCGAGCAGTGCAAAGTGGATTGAGATCAAACAAGTGAGACAACAGTACCCTCACTTAGTTGATGCTTGAAAACCAACTTTTGGTGGTCCAAAAGCTTTTTCAGTGGGAAGACCATGATCCGAATTGGAGCCATGAAGAAAAATTAGAGAACCATGACTATATCGAATCAGAACAAAACTTCGAATTCAAAGAGCATGGAGCGATCAGCAAAACCTCTAAACAGTGGTAGTTAGTAGCCAATGTGGAATGACGAGGACCTTGGTCAAAGCGCGCTGACCGAGGCCAATGGAGACTATGCAGGAGGTGAAACTAGCCCCTGGGAAGCCCGGATCGGGAAAAGGAGGCAGTTTTTGATGCGCGATTAGCACTAATCATGCATCGTCGGGCAAAAACCCTTGAGAAGGAGAGGCCCCGAGCACTCGGTTGCATGGGAGCTGGGAAAACCGTGGGAAAAAGTGCTAAAGGCTAAAGGCGGGACCCGCGCTCCAAAACCAATGGTATTTATCAGGGACACCCTTGGACGGTAAGCAGATTTGGCGAAAAAGGAGCGATTCCACTCAGCGCCCGACGCATGGCAAGCGGAGGAGAGAGAAAACCGCCGCTCATCGCGCTATAACAATCGAGCAAGTCAACCACGCGAATGAGTGAATGGCGTCGGATCTGAGGGCTCGAGATCTAACGATTGAGATCGTGCTTAATGGAGAAAATGGAATTGACGGGGGATTAAGCCGCGATATGTAAGAATTTGAGGTTTGATTTGATGCGGAGGTGGCAGATGAGTCATTTTCCGATGTAATCGAAGAACCGAACCTACGAGGAAGAGCTGGCGTAGTTCGTAGGAGGACAAGTGGCCACTTTCTGTGAGTTGATGATCATGACGCAGAGACAGGGGATCCCAAGCGTACAGAAGCAGGCGATCCGACGGAGGTAGAAGGGGAATTAGACAACCATGAGATTGACTGGCTTTAAAGCCATGAATAGAGAATAGAAAGGACATCGAGAGAGGACATGGAGAAGAAGAAAACAAGACAGAGAAGAGAAGAAACAGTGAAGCAAAGAGCAGAAGAGACAGAGAGCCGAGTTGAGGTCTTATCGAGGACTGAGCACCACATTGGGCTCCTCCCATTAAAGACCAGAGAGGTCAAGAGCTGGTAAGGAAAAACGTCTGTGTACTCTAGTGGCTTGGGGAATCCAAGAACCACCCTACTAAGCAATTCTGTTCAGGAGACTCAGATTGAGCTCCTCATTGTAATTCTCTGCTTTAAGACACAATAAAAGAAGGCCACCACTGAGAGCTGGACCGGAGATGTGGCCTTGGAGGATAGGGTTAACTCCTCATTAATTTCTTGTGTCCTTGTATTTTCTTACTGTGTTTCTCTATTGTTTTCCATTTCAAGTGTCTGTGTATTTGCAATCTGATCGATCCATTGCCTAAATAACATAGACACACACTAGCACATGATTCTGTAATACCTTCATTCAATAATTCTTAACTGAGATCACTCATAGGGTGATTTTCAGATAGGTTATAATCAAGCACGATGGGCATTGCCAAAGTATCTAGATGAGTAACCTTATTTGATACTTCTGGAATGGTAGGTTTCATTTTTCTATTGGCGGAAGTATTTTTCGTTGTAGCAATATTTCCAAACTTGTTCTAAGTGTTCTGTGCTGAGTTTATAGGCGGAGTGATCTTACTTAACAAATGTTCCTTCAGTTTTTGCCCTGTCAACTCTGGTTTAGAAACTGGACCTTGGCTTCTCAACTTATATCAACTATTCTTCTTTTGAGTCGGGTCCTCATTGATTGGTTATTCTTCGACATTTTTCTTTTCAGCTGCATATACACAGTTGAACTTATTCACTGAATGGTCAGCAATTTTAGTTTCTTTAGCCGCAACAATTTCTTCCTTTCTTCTGCTGGCTTAGTCTACTCATCTGAAAGTACAATGTCAATGATATGCGCAACTAGAGCGTTCATGGTATGATTCCATTGCAGGCATGTATTTTTTGAATGGTATTATTGAATAAATGAGCAATATTGATCCATGCCCATGCTCTCAACATTTAGCACGAAATTCGAGCTTTGTGTAGACTTAGTTAGCTGATTGCTGCTGCTGCCGGAGTTGGAAACCCTTCTCAAGAAGTTGAATTTTGGGGGTTTTTTGTTGACAATGGTCTCGCTTGACCTCTTTTTCAACTTTTCTAATTCATTGGACAAATACTTGATGGTACGGGTCAAGCTTTCAAGATCAGGGACTTCTTTATCCTCGCCCTTACTTAAGGAGGCCTTCGACCTTTTGCTCGTGTCCTTGGAGTCCTTTGATGATTCATCATCCATGATGGATCCAATTGCACACAAGTCCTTTTCAACCGCAATGGCCTCTTCTTAATTTCTGGAAAAAGTTCCTTTCATAGTTCTCCTAATGAACTACGCGATGCTTGTCAGTAAGGAAGAAGTGTGATACTCAATGGTGATGGAGTTGTGAGGTTTTGTATCTATAGGAAATCTTTTCAATATACGATTGAACCTCTAATTAAAATCTCTAACTGTTTCCTTTTGCTCCATATTCAGATTGCCTAGCTCCAACATGGCAGGGGTTTTGCCATCGAAAAAATTTTAAAGGAGCAACTTTTCAAACCACATCTAATTCTGGATTGAGTTTTGAGGAAGACTATGGTACCATACAATTTCTCTTCCATCTAAGGTACAAGGAAAAAATCTACATGCAACATCATCGTAACACACCTCAAGCATTTTCATATGTAGTTAGAAGTTATCCAAATGGTCCTTCGCTTTCACTTCTTTATCAGGGTCGTACTTTGTTAACAACGTCTCTGGGTACCTCAACATCTTGTGGAAAACACTTGACATAGTAAGTGGGTCTTGAGACATCCAATCCATATCTTGGTCCACCATGTCTTCGTCTCTATTCTCCTCTTATTCATCAAAATCTAATGGATCTTCTTCCTCCTCTTCATAACCGCCTAACCCATGAAAAGTATCATTTGAGAGTAAAACGTTGTCTCCGTCACCACCGTTAAAAGATGGAGGTTTCTCTAATTTCTCTGTGCTTTCTTCAGTCTCTACTAACTCTTCAAGGGTGGAAAGAACCATATCTTTGATTGTCGAAACCACTATCCTAGTAGGAGTGGTTGCATTCTTATTTAGAAAATAAGGAAGATTATGTACTACAAGAATCAATCCAATAGCCTTTAAAAACTTATGTATTATAGGACAGATGACTCGGATGTGCTCATAAGAGATTTAACAAGTTTGTTTAAGATCGGGTTGAGAAGATCCGCTAACATCAGGCATATAAGTAGGGGAGGTGCAGGGAATATTACTTCCTTGGATGGAAGAAGTATGATGAAGGTGGGTGAGGCTATCAACCATAAAAATATGGTTTGCCTCCTCCTAGCGCCATAAAAGTTGGCAATACTGGACATGCCAACATTCAATGGGTCTCCCTGATATGTGGTCCCAATTAGACCTCACAGCATTTGGTATAGGGGCCCCATCTGGAATACAATCCGATTACCATTTTCTTAAAGGTTTTCCTTGGCTCTAATTGTCAACAAGAGAGAGGAATGCATATGTGCCTTAGAAAAGCAAGCGAGTTGTTTGTTGAGTGTTCGGTTGTAGGTGTGTCGAGGTTTTTCTACTGTGGAGGGGAAAATAAGGTGAGCCTCTAAGAGAAAGCCAATAGAACCACTCTAGTAGAAACACACACAAATAAGATATATCCGTCTAACATCCATCAGAATAGTCCACAAAGATGTGCCTACCATTGCAAACATTACAACACATTCTCAATATTATAAGTACTAAAATAACCGAAATAGTTCAACCACTTTAGTACAGATGGAAACAAACATGAATCATAAACATTCATAGAAAAATCTTACAAACATTCATAATCCATGCATGAAGAACGTGTTGGCCATCAGGCTTCATATATTAAGTAAAAGTTCCAAGACACATGTATACAACGAACACCACTTACTCCAATATTGGAGCGTTGGAGCCACTACTTGCTCCCCAAAAGAAATAGCTTGTCTCTCTGATGGCTTGTGGGAGGAGCCAAGGTGACAAAGTCCTTTGCTCATACAATGAAGGTGTATATATAAACAATGGGGTGATGCTTCACCTCCCTTGTGCTCTTTGACTGCACTCATGATTTTTTGACTTCCTATGAATTTTCGAGTTTACATGACTCTTCATATTCTGTACATGTCCTTTGGACTTCAACTTTACAATAAATTTTCAAATATGAATTTACATAATCCACGAAAAATATGTGGCATATGATGACTCATGACATGACATGACAAGACATGACACTAATGACATGGACTACATGATGACATGGCAATGTCAAGTCATTCTTGCTGCTTCTTGCTATGTGTCTTCTTGGGAATGTTCTTCTGTCCACCTCCATATGGCTTAGAGATAAAGGGTCTTTAGTGATATCCGGTCTTGAGTTGTGGTCGAAAAATGGTGTCTCTTTTATTTTTCCTGATTGATCAACTTACATAATCAGCTACATAGTTGTCTTCTAGCACATTCCCTCTCTCTATCTCATTCTTCACCATTCTATCATGGTATGATATAGTACATGCATATGAAATTCACTCATGACAAGACGACATCAGTCTAAAAAACCCCAAGTCTAAGATGCTGCATGATGATCCACTAACTGAGCTGGAACCAGGTGGTAGACTGAGGGAGAGGCTCAGTGACTATGCAATTGTGTAGCTCAGGCAATCAAGGATTAGGCTTGAGCCTTAAGACTGTGTAATGCATAGTCCATGCTCCACTGGGCATGATGATTACATAGTTTGGGGGCTGAAGGTGCCAGAATGAGGGGTTGATGGTTGAATTTGACCATTGCATAGTGATGGAAGGATAAGGAAGCTAGGTGACTACACAATTGAATAATTGAGGAGCTCAAGGGCTAGGCTTGAGGACTGAGACTGCACAATGTGCAGTTCAGGCCTGGCTGGAGGGCAGGATAACGTAGTTTTGGAGCTCAAGGGCCGGTCTTGAGCACTGAAATTGAAAAGTACATAGTCTTGGGAGGAAGGAACTGCACATTTCATAGCGTTAAGAGGAATGGTTGTTTCTTGAGGGCTGAGACTACACAATGTGCATTGTGGGAGGGTTGAATGAGGCTAAGTTGCTTGGTTGGGAAGTTTTTTGAATTTATCTAATTGTGGGATTGATGAAGATGATGTGAACATTGATAAGACTTGTCTATGATCACACACTTAGAAAACTAAACAACATAACATAGATCATCCAGGACATATGAACAACATACTTCCCTCAGTGCAACAACTTTGTAATGACTTACGATAAGTGCGACACCAAAGGTACACTTTGCGATGATCTTGCCAATACTTGTGCGACAGTGCTTAAAAGTTTGGAAATGAGTTAGATGGATGTTTACATAGTAAGATCAACTCATTTACACAATGATAATCCCTTGAAGCAACCAAAACAAGCTTATGTACATTGTGCAACACTTAACATGCGAAAAGATGACATTTTGATTTTCTTGCAAATGGGACCAAAGCACTTAGAGAAAACACATGCGATAAGTCTTAATGTTTGCGATGACAGTATGCAAGACCAAATTAGGTTCCAAAATTCAGGTGTAGCCCAAAATTTTGGAGAGTGTTGTAGCAACGAAAACACTTGGCAACACACTGATAGAATTCCAACTTCTCTATCTGGGTTTATTCTTCTGTGCAAAGTCTTAGTTCTTCAAGGAGTATTGATTCATCATGAAAATCACTTTGGCTTCCCTGCTTACCCAATGAATAATCATTGTCCCCATTGTGCCTTCTCAGTTGGACACAAACATAAGATCAACAATATCACAATGTTTCGAATCGAAAAGTGTAGTATAGTTCGCGAGCCTTAGATTTTCAGGGTATAGGTTTTCATCTCTTGTGTTGCTTTGTTGCCAGCAGACCCGAAAAATACCCCGACGAAGTCACTATAGGAAAAAAACATTTCTCCACTACCAACGATCCTGAACAGTACCCTGACGAAGTTGTTTTCTTCACCTCTTTGCATAAGAAGCCTTTCTCTTCTTTCGCCTTTATTTATATAGGATTGTGTATAACAACTTATTCATTTTATGGACAGAAGAGGGATCCTGAATTATTAAGAGCAAGAGAGGTTGTTCCTTCAGAGAATCATATAGAGACCTATGATTTATATTTACTCTTTTGGAGTTTTCCCCTGTTCCTTATATAAGCATGAAAACATCGAAACATAAAGAACTGAGTTCATGCATAAGGTTTCCAGTATATACACAAATATCTTGGTTCAACACAAAACTCTCCTTATGAACAAATCGTATTTTCCATAAGAACATCATTGACCAAAAGATGTAACTAACATAAACAAGGAGGACCAAAGGTTAGCCAACTATTGTAGTGTCACAAGACTCTTTTCAACTCAGTCACACACAAAGAAGCCAGAAAAAATGTTCACAGATTATGCTTATTTACATGAACACAAGACAAAACGCAAGACCAAACAAACAAGCAAACAAGAAAATAAACTATGTACATAGGGTAGGGAACAACCCTATATCATCATTGAAAATATGTTTTAAATCTTGGCGATTAACAGTAAGGGAGTTAATATTCCCATCTAGAGATTGAAGACAAAATTTGTGTTTCCCAAGCTTTTCATGCATAGTGAATAATCCGATCCATGGGGATTGGAATTTAGTTTTTTTTCCTTTTTCCTCATGGGATTTGTCCCACTTCAAGGCTAGGTCACCCACACTAAATTCATTTTTTCATGAAAACTTCTTGTCAAACCACCTCTTGATACGACTCTGGTGTAGAGAAAAAATTTCTTTTTCTTTCTATCTTTCTTCCTATAGCTTATGGAGGGTGTCTGTCCTACTCTCGACTAATAAGCATGGGTTGCCCTGGGATTTTGTGAAAGTTGGGGAGCAGGCAAGTATATTTTTTGGGGTAGGATGAAATATTTTCCATACACCTGGAAGTAAGGAGACATATTCAGAGAGGGTTTTGGCATGAATCAATCAGCCCATAAGGATTTCACCAAAGTGGGGTGTCAGTTCCTACGTTTAGAGAAAAAAAATCTTCTTGATAATGTGAATAAGGTTCTTATTAGTGGATTGAGCAAGACCATTTCCCTACAGATAATAATTAGTATAATGTTTCAATACAATACCATTTTCCAATGTAAAATCATATAACCTTAATGATTAAAAGTGCGTTGCATTTTAAAAAACAAGTGAACTTGGAATGCCAAACCATGAAATGATATTTTGCTTAAGGAAGTTGATGACTTCTTGATCATTCACTTTCTTGAGTGGAACTGCTTCTACCCACCGCGTGAAGTAATCTATTTTAGTGAGAATATAGAGGTGCTACTTTGACAACTGTGGAAAAATATCGCTAATGACATCTAGGCCCCATTGTTGAAATGGTTCTTCCTCAACGACAGGCTGCAAGAGGGCCGCTCACTTTTTTCCTCGACCGACACATTTCTAATAGAATGGACACTTGTGGGTATATGCATGATCATATTTCAATAATGTGGGTCAATAAAAATCAACCCACATAACTTTATGCACCATTTTGTCACTCACAAAGTGTCCCCCAGCTCGTCCATCATGGAGATCACACAACACTTTCTATGAATCATCTGCTTTGAAGCAACTAAGCAATACTCCATTATGATGCTTTCTGAAAAGCACCCCATGCACCAATTGGTAAGATAATGCTTTTAATTTGACTACCCTCTTCTGTCGTGCAGATAAGTGAGAGGGAAAAGTGCCATGCTTGATATACTAACATACATCCACATACCAAGAGTTTGACATAGTAGTGGGGGAAGCTTGCTCGACATTATACATCTCAATTTCCTGCTTCCATCTGGATGGATCATCTTCTTTTGCATCCATTGCTTCTGCTACTATTTGACACAGACCATGGCCCTTGATAGTGCGAATTGGTTTGAATTCTAAGTCATACTCTTTCAGACCAGTCATCCAGTTCGCTCTTATCTCACCCAACTCTTGTTGGAAAAACAATGATATGATTATTGGGTGTGGAACAGAGATATTGCAATGATTCTTCAAGAGATAGGCCAAGAAGTGCTTTACCACCTTATAGACTACATACCCATAATTACAATGGCGAGATAGTTAAGTTCAGGTCCTTGTAGGCTGGCACTCATAAAGGATATTGGCCACTTAGTGTTTTGATCATATTTCTGTGTAAGCATAGTGGCAAGAGAAGTATCTAAAGTGAGGGTGTAGATCAGAAAATCCTTGTTGAAGTTTGGGCTGTATAGGGCTTGTGCTTATACGATAGCTTGCTTAATATTGCTTGGATTTCTTATTCACTGGGAAGGGAATATGCGTAATAGCTCTAACCCTTTCAGGGTCCAATTTAATCCCAGTTTTCATAAAGATATGGCCCAAGAGATTTCCCTCAAACACTGTAAAAATACTCTTCTTGGGATTAAGAGATATCTCGTATTTTCAACATTGCTTGAAGTTTTTCTTCAAGTGGTGTAGGTGGTCGGATCTCTTGTTTGAAAATACCATGACATCGTCAAGATACACTAGCACACTCTATCCGATCAATCCACGAAATTTGATGTCCATTGCACATTGAAAGGTCACACTGACATTAACTAGTCAAAAATGCATTCTTCTAAATGCGAATGTGCGCCACTTTGTTCGTAAGGTAGTATTAAGTCTGGCAGGCTCCGAGACCAGAACCTGATTGTATCCAAAATAACCATCAAGAAAAGAGAACATTTCTAAACCCAATACTGTCTATAATATCTTTTCCATAGATGACACAGGGTAGTTGTCTTTTTCCAAGACGTCATTGAGATTTCAAAAATCTACGCACAAGAATATTTCCCGGACTTCTTCCTCACTAGGATAAGATTTGACACCCATATTGAATGTCACACTTTATAAATGATTCGAGAATCCAACAACTTCCTTAACTCCTTCTGAATCAAGGGCTCAAGCGTTGGATGTACCTTTCACAACTTCTGCTGAAAGGGTTTGGCCCCTTCCTTGATTGGGATAACATGCTGGATTATTTGTGTGTCATAAGTTTTGAGCTCATCGCATGTAGCAAGTACTGATATTAACAATCTTCAAATCTTTCTCTGTTCCAAGATTAATATGTTCATGTGACAACGTTGAAATATGGGTTTTGGTGTTCACTGACCCTCTATATCGATTGTGTGAGTCATACAACTTTTCCAATGATACCATGCCCTTTGGCATGGGGTTCTCCTTATTCGTGCGAGTTGCTTCTTGCAATGCTTTTTCGTGCTTGGCTTCATCAATAGCTGCATCTTTGAATACATAAGCGTTCACCATGAAATGAAGTATATGTTGGACATCATTAACAACATGTAAGTTAATGATATTATCAGGGATGGATGGTTTATAAATAATTTCAATATAAAAACCGTCCCTAAGTGGTGACAACCTAGCAACAACATTTTCTAATTCATATACAACTGTGTTACACATTCTAGGAACATATATAATGTTAAAATCTTGTAATTGAGAAATTAAACACTAGATCTCTTGTTAATAACTTTTCAAATTAGGTGACACACAATATATAGTATTGTGTACTTGCCGCACAATGATATCTGAGTCACCTTTTACTTTAAGAACTCCAACATTGAGGTCAATGGCCTTCTGTAAGCCTAGGATGAGTGCTTCATATTTTGAAATGTTGTTAGTGCACTCGAATTGCAAGAAACTTGAGATAATTTGTTTGCTTTGTCGTGGGTCTACTAAAACATAACCAACTCTAGATCCCTCCTATGTCTTTGTACCATACAAAAATAAATTCCAAACATCATATGTATAAGAGCTACGCCATACACTAGTACTAATACTACTACTATTAACTGTACAAAGGTCATTTGCACCAGTTGGACTAGGAAGAGCTCGAACTATGTGTCTGGTGGGATTGGGGAAGGTTGAGAAAGGTAACACCCTAGGTTAGTCTCTAAGAAGAAATTACCAAATATTAGATCCACGAAAGCAACTGATTCATTTTTTCCCTTGAAGGGTGTGATCATGTGCTTCATGTAAGGTTCTGAGTCTACTCGGATTTGGTTGTTTCTCCCCCTATACAGAAGCCATAAATCTGACTAGCTGGTAGAAAAATACCCCTGTAATTTTCTGGACTAGTCTCTAATTAACAATACACCGTATGCTTCCTAAATGTCCACAATTACTATGTTTATGCATTGGTGAACTCGTTGATCGGATGAAAGGCGAATAAGAACATTTCTGAGTTCACCAATAACATGGACAAGAGTCCTGTCCAGATGAATGATTTATGCATTTGCATTATCCCATTTTGCATTAATTTTCTTAGCTATAGATAATGGCATTACATTTACAGATGCACCAAAGTCAACTAAGCAATTATGCACATTGTAATTAATTTTTTTTAATGTTAATAAAAACAGAGGGTAAAGTGTGTTAGCATCTAATGTTAACACATTAAGAAAAGATTCCATGGGACCAGAAGACTTACCAGATGCCTTTTGCGAAGAAGAGTTGTTAGCAGAGGTAGGCTGTTCAAGAGAATGGACAAGCAGTTCTCGTTGGCTTGCGATTCTTGTAAGTTCTAAGAGTGAAATGTTAGGGCGAGATTTCTTCATATCTTTGACTATGTTATAGTACCGAAGTGTACGGAGGAGTAACCTTATCTAATACTTTAGGAATGGTAGGTTTTATTTTGTTGTTAGGGGGTGTATTTTTCACTTTAGAATTATTTCCAAACTTGTTATGAGTGTTATTTGCTGAGTTGACAGGCGGAGTGATCTTCCTTAACAAATGTTCCTTCAATTTTTTCCTTGTCAACTCTAGTTCAAAAACTGGACCTTGGATTCTCAACTTATATTGAATGTTCTTCTTTTGAGCTAGGTCCTCACTCAGTGGTGGTTCTTCGACATTTTTCTTTTCAACCATGTATACACAATTGAACGTATTCACTGCATTGCCCAATACTTGTACTTTCTTCAGTCGCACAAATTTCTTCCTTTTCTCCCACTGGCTTAGTATATCAATATAAAAGAATAGTGTTAATGATATTCATAGCTAGAGAATTCATATTGTGATGCCATTACAAGCATGCATTTTCTAAATGGTATTCTTGATGAAATGAGAAATACTAATCCATGTTAATGCTCTCAAAATTCAACACGACGTTCAAGCTTTGTGCAAACTTGACTCGCTGATTGCAACTGTTGTCAGAGTTGGTAGCCCTTCTCAAGAAGTTGAATTTTGGGGGCGTGCTACTGAAAGTGGTCTCACTTGACCTCTATTTCAACTCTGCCAACTCATTGGACAAAGACTTGATGGTACGTGTCAAGCTTTCAAGATCGGTGGCTTCTTTATCCTTGACCTTACTTAAGGAGGACTGAGACCTTTTTCCTGTGTTCTTGGTGTTCTTTGATGATTCATCATCCACGATGACTCCAATTACATGCAAGTGCTTTAAACCGTAATGGATTCTTCATAATTTTTTACCAAAGTTCCTTTCGTAGTTCTCTTCACGAACTGTTCGATGCTTTTTGGTAAGGCAGAAGTGTAATAATCAATGGTGATGGAGTAATGAGGTTTTGTATCTTTACGAAATCTGTTCAATATGCGATTGAACCTCTGATTAAAATCTTTAACTTTTTCCTTCTTCTCCATCTTTAGATTGCACAACTCTTTTAATAACATGGAAGGGGTTGTCGTCAATTTTTTTTGTAGGAACAACTTTTTAAACCCCTTCCAATTCTGGATTGAGTTTGGAGGAAGACTGTGGTACCATAGAACTTCTATGCCATCTAAGGTACAACGAAAAATTATACATGCAACAACATTGTAATGCACCTCAAGCATTTGCATATGTATGTAGAAGTTGTCCAAATGGTCCTCCGCTTTCATTGCTTTTTCAGGGACGTACTTTGTTAAAAGATTCTTCGGGTGCCTCAACATCTTGTGTAAAAAACTATGCAGAGCAAGTGGGCCTTGAGACACCTAATCTTTTAATTGGTCCACCATATCCTTGTCTTTGTGCTCCTCCTTTTCATTAGAATATGATGGATCTTCTTCCTCCTCTACTTAACCTCCTAACCCATGGAAAGAATCATCTGAGAGTACAACGTTGTCTCCATCACCACCGTTAAAAGGTGCAAGATAATTTCTATGTGCTTTATGTAGTCTCTTCTAACTATTTAAGGGTGGCGAGAACCAAATCTTTGACTGTCAAAACCAAAATACCAATAAGATTGGTTGCATTCTTCTTTAGAAGATAAGGAAGATTGTGTACTCTAGGAATCAATCCAATAGCCTTTGCAAACTTACGAGTTATAGGCCGGATGGCTTGAATGTGTTTGTAAGAGAGTTCACAAGTTTGTTCAAGACCGATTGAGAATATGCGCAAACTTTAGGAATATGAATAGGGGAGGTGTTGGGAATATTGCTGCCATGATCAAAAGAATTATGATGAGGGTGGGGGAAGCTATCAACCATAAAAATCTGGCTTCCCTCCTTCTAGTGCCAGAAATGTTGAGAGTGCTGGACTTGCCAACCTTCAAGGGGTCTCCCTGATATTTGGTCCCAATTATACCTCACACCATTTTGGATAGGAGCCCCATCTGGAATACGACTTGATTATTGTTTTCTTAAAGGTTTTCCTTGGCTCTAACTATCATCAAGAGATAGGAATGCATACGTGCTTTCGTAAAGCAAGTGAGTGGGCTTGATGATTGTTCAATTGTAGGTGTGTTGAGGTTCTTCTACTACGGAGGGGAAAAGAAGGTGGGCCTCTAAGAGAGAGGTAGTACTACCACTCTAATAGAAACACACGCAAACAAGAGATATCTGTCTAACATCCAACGAAATAGTCCACAAATATGTTATGGGCATTGCAACCATCACAACACATTCTTAATATGATAAGCACTAAAATAACCAAAATAGTTCAACTAAATTAGTGCAGGTGAAAACAAGCATGAATCATAAACATTCACAGAAAAATATTACAAACATTCATAATCCATGCATTAAGAACGTGCTGGCCATCAAGCTTCATATACTAAGTAAAAGTCCAAAGACACATGTATATAACTAACACCACTAGCTCCAATAGTGGAGCGTTGGAGCAACTACTTTCTCCCCAAAAGAAATATCTTGTCTCTATGATGCCTTGTGGGAGGAGCAAAGGTGAAAAAGTCCTTTGCTGATACAATGAGGGAGTATATATAACCAATGGGGTGATGCTTCACCTCCCTTGTGACTCTTTGACTACCCTCACGACTATTTTACTTCCTATGACTTTTCGACTTTACATTACTCTTCATATTTTGTACATGTCCTTTGGAATTCCACTTTACAATACATTTTCGAATAGGAATTTACATAATCCACAAAAATGATGTGGCATATGATGAATCATGGAATGACATGACATGACACTGATAACATGAACTGCATGATGACATGTCAATGCCAAGTCATTCTTGCTGCTTCTTGTGGTGTGTCTTCTTGAGAATGTTCTCCTGTCCACCTCCATATGGCTTAGAGATAAGGAGTCTTGAGTGATATCAGGTCTTGAGTTGCGGTTGCAAATGTTGGAAATACTAAGGGGGGGGGTGAATAAATATTCCTTAGTAATTAGCACTTTAAAATATTTTTAGAGTATTAGTTAATCTTCAATTATTATTAATGTTTATGCAGTAATAACAATAAATAAAATAACACAGTAGGCACAAGAATTTTAGGTGGAAAACCCCCTTCAAGTAAAAAATCACCGAATTCTTTTCTGATAAATTCTTTAATCTTCAGCCCCAACTGAAATGAAAGCAACAACTCTCTAGAATTCTAGAAAAACATTCTTCTCCATCTCCCACTGGAAGAATGCCCCAATGCCATGGTTTCTTCAGTAATCAACTGAATGAATGCCCCAACACCCTAGCGAGGCACAACTCGCCCTAGCATCACCCTACCACCCTGAATTTTTCACAGGACCCAACCTATAGGCGACTTCATATACCTGCTTAACACCTCCCTGCCACCCTATAATGACTGAAATAAGACAAGACCGTGGATTCCTAAACTAGGGAAAACAATCCATGATACAATAAGATGTACAATCATTTTTGTGTACTTGACGAAATACCCAATCACTCTATGACCTGCAACCCAACCATGACATCATCCCAACAGTGACTCCTATACCTCCCAACATTGCCTCTTTGACTCTAGGCAAAATGACTCTTTTACAATATTTACAATGATGACTCTTTTACAACTTTACAATGATGACTCTTTTACAAATGACTCTTTTACAATATTTCACGATATCTAGATGGCTTTCATGTCTTCAAGGATGTCCCGTTGCAGTGTTTCCTTTGATTTGATACTTTTGCTCTTGAATTATTTCTTGATGTAGTACTTGAATCTTATTTTACCTGCATGCAAAGTTTGCCCAGTGAAACCAATCCTAAAACAAAACAAAATACCCTTCAACTTATCTCAACTTGTAAAACACATGTAAGTGCATAATAATGAATAAATACAAATTAAAATTACAATGCGTACTTGAAGTGTGCTTGTCACTTTTGTTGTTGACATGTTGCAGTAGTAGAAAGATACTCCCACACTTGATATAGGCCTGGACTCTATGCAAGAGTTGTCCCTTGTCCCTTGACTGTTGATGTGTGGTCCTTATTGTAGTGATAATTGAATGCATGCTTTTTCTTGCCTTCTAGGAGTTTGATATTGAATTTGTTGTATTTATGTAATTTCGGATCTCCAAGGTCTAAAATTTCGCATTGTGGTAGCCTTTTGAGTCCTCTTTCCAACCCCATAGGTTTGATCAAGATTGGATTCTTTAAGAAAGAGTTATGCCCAATCTCCCACAATGACCTGACTACAGACTAGTTGAGTAGAGTGAACTTGTATGAAGTTCCACATGTCATTGTTGCGACCTTCGGCCTTGAAAACAATATCCAACAAAATACATTCCATCCTCTTTTTGTCACTATTTATGAAATTTGAATCCAATTCTAAGAGAGAAAGTTATAATGATTTTCCCAACATCACCTGTTTGACATGGAATTTGGGAGCCTGCAAAACTCTAACTTCCTAAGATCATATATTTGAAAATATAGCGAACCAAGATCTTAAATTTGGTTATGAGGTTGATCAAGATTTTGACTCAAAAGGGTATTAATTTTAGATTCTAGAGCTTTGTAGAAAAAATTTATGCAAAAATGCCACGATGACCTGTTTGCAACCACAAAAACCCTACTAGAAGAGGATATGAGGGTCACTATTTATATGAATGTCTTGAGTTGACAGGGTCCTCAACAAGTGAACATTGGAGGGATTTTAGGAGAAAAAAAACATTATTAATTATTGACTATTCAATGACCACAACCAATTATGAGTGCCATGCCACAACCCATAGGGTTTTAGCCCACTAACCGGGGTTACTAACTTCAAACACGAGTATCTCTCAAACCGTGAAGAATTACGTGGCGTGACATATATAAAAGGAAACATCTCAATGAGTAGAATCCATATAGAAGATCCTTGACTCAGAATAGAGTAAGTTGTTAAGTCAAAATTCCCATGCAAGATCAAGTTAGCCCCTGGTGTTTCTTCGGTTGACATCAATGACAACCAGTGATCAACAATATCCCCCTTTGGCATTGATGGCAACACAAGTACTCCCCCTGCGATCACAACACCTCTTCCTATTGCCTTCTCTCCCCCTTTGTCATTAATGGCAAAAGGTAACTCCCCCTGAAAAACTGTCATCCTGTGGACCTGTACACACCTCCACTCCCCATTTCTACTTAGTTAGATAAGAGAAATATTCTAATGAGAGATTGGGAGAATCCCAAGATTTTGGCGAAGATATTCAAATGATTCACGAGGTAATGGTTTGGTAAATATGTCAGCAAATTGTTCCTTTGTGCCAAAATATTCAAGCTTGATATTCTTTTGGGCAACCTTCTCTCCAACGAAATGCTATTTGATCGGAATGTGATTTGTTTTGGAATGCATCACAAGATTTTTGGAGATATTGATGGAACTGGTGTTATCGCAGAAGATGGAATATTCTCATCAAACTTAACTTGAAGATCTTGCAAGGTTTTCTTCATCCAAAGAACTTGAGTAAAACAATATGTTGCCACGATGTATTCTGCTTCCGTTGTGGATAAAGAGATTGAAGACTGCTTTTTACTTAACCATGAGACAAGGAAACCACCTAGATAGAATGTTGCTCCATGGTACTCTTACAATCATCAACACTTCCTGCCCAGTTTGCATCTGTATAATCTTGGATAACCTAATCATTTCCTTTGGGATACCATAGGACATATTCCGCTGTACCCTTAAGGTATCTAAGAATTCTTTTGACACCAATAATATGAGATTCTTTTGGTGCTGCTTGGAATCATGCTACTTGTCCAATTGCCTGCATCACATCTGGCAAGGAGATTGTCACATATAGGAGACTACCAATCATGGATCTATCCAACCTTTGGTCCACATTCATTGACGAATCTTCTTATAACTTGTTACCATGGGGGTAAGGATAGGCTTGCAATATTCCATCTTGAATTTCTTGAGCACTTCCTTGATGTACTTGATTTGATATATGAATAATCCTTTATCCTGCTGAGATACCTCGATAATAGATTGTCTTGATTCACTTTCACATAGAGATTGCTTGTCAGCACTTCCTTTCTTGAATCTATAATACTTCAACTATTCTTCCCCCCCTGAACATGTAATGAAACTGCCACCTTGTTCAAACTACCTATCTGTTAATCGTAGACTTGTGTCATATACTGTTGCATAGACTCCTCATCTTCAAATTTCTAGGAGTTGATAAGCTGAATAGTGTGTCATTTAATGGACCATCTTGACTCGAGTCATTAACCGAAGCAACTAATGATTCCTCACCATCCGTTACAAATCGTGAAAGAATAACTGTTGGGACCTTATTGCCTTCTTGCTTTTCTTGCTCATCTTGTACTTTTTCATCCTGTACTTGTTTTCCTTTCCAAACCTTCTTATTCTCGTCATCAAGATTTTCATTCATGGTTGATTCCATCTTGTACCTACAGTTATGAGCTATGTGTCCATAGTTATGAAATTTGAAACATTCGATGTTATTCATAGAAGATTCTGTTTGGTGTCTATCTCATGATCCTGCAAATTTGCTTCTAGGTTTTTGCTGATAATAGTTGTACTTGTTTGGAACTTCACAATCCCTAGCCATATGTCCAAAATTGCTATGTTTGTAACATTCGACATCATCTCTCAAATGATCAAATTTGTTGATATTATGTTGAGTTATGGAATATCCATTTCTGAAGGATCTCCTCGAATTATATTCCTTCCAAACATACATGTGACATTCTGTAGCTCTATGTACAAACCTTCCACATGAATAAAATTGACCATAAAAGATAGGTTGTTTCCTGGGAGGAAATATTCTTCGAGGAATTGTCTTCCAAGGTTCTTCTTGTGAGTCTTAATCTCTTGATTTAAATGAGAGATCTATCTTCTTGGTAGATTTTGAATATCCATCTTCTTTAATTGTCATAGAAGGACTCAACTTCTTTTCAAATTTTTTTTTGTAACCAAGACTAGTCTTGTTGCTACATGATCATTGGTTGCTGATGAGTTCGTCCAAAGTCTTTGAACTATTGGATTAGTTTTGATTTTTGTTCCATTTTTTACTTCCTTTCGTAGAACAACTATTTCAGCTTCCAATGCTTCTCTTTCCTTGTTGTTTTCCTTTAATTATTTCCTGGGAGATTCTTCAATTCACTTGTATTCTTCAACCTTGATTTTAAGGTTGAGGACCTGTTCTCTTTCCATCTTCAATTTGTCTTCAAGAGTGTTGACATGCTTCTTCTTGGATTTGAGCTCTTTGATAACCTTGATCACTTTGTTTTGAAATTCAACCTCAATATTTTCTTCTTCTTTGTCTCCTTCTTCGTCAGGTGCCTCTTGCTTATTGTGCTTGGCCATAATACTCATCCATTGAATTGTTCTTCGTTATGACTGTGTTCTTTGGATGAGGAACTATCTTCTTTTGTGAAGAAACTTTCCTTAAACCATTTCTTCTTTCTTTTCTTGTTGAACTTCCTAGGACCTTTCTTTCCATTCACAACAACCTCATTTTTGTGAGGACATTTGGATGCAAAATGCCCAACCTCACCACAGTCAAAACATATTAATGGAAGTTTACCTTTGAATTTTCCCGTACCCATTCTCATTTTCTGCGTGAAGTAGGTGAATTCTTTATTTGAGAGTTTTTCTTCCTCTTCTTCCTTACAACTGCAAGTTTTTTCTTTCTGAGTCTGCCTATCCTTACCATTCTTCTTGGATGTGGCAAATGCTATTTCTACTTGAGATGTGCCATCTTCTTCTTCAATCCTCATTTCATATGCAGTAATAATTCCATGCAATTCATCTATGTTGAGATTGGTTAGATTCGATCTATCTTCCAAGACAGATACCTTAGGGTTAAAACTTGCTGGCAAGGTTCTGAGGATCTTTCAGACAACAATTTTCATTTCAACAGGTTCTCCCAAACCTTTCAGTGTATTTGTTGTTTCATCAACATGCTAAAAGTATGCAACAATATCTCCATCTTCCCTCATTTTGAGTTGCTCAAAATTTGCCCTGAAAATTTGAAGCTTTGCTTCTTTCACCTTTGAGTTACCTACATATATATTTTCAAGCTTGCCCCATCCCTCTTTAGTAGTTTTGCAGCTCAATACCTTAAGATAAACAGACTTGATAAGCCCATTGATAATAAGATCTTTATCCTTTGCATCATATACCATATTATTCTTGCCTTGTTCATCCTGGGTCGGTGTGAAGCCTTTGTAAACGATTTCCCATACTTCATATCCTTGCACCAGCAAATGAACCTACATTCTTCCACTCCAAAGTGCATAGTTATTTCCATTGAACAAGGGAAATCTATTCTTACTATACTCCATGATCTCCTTCTAGTTGTTAGAATGCTATTGAAGGAACCAAGCTCTGATACCAATTGTTGGAAACACTGAGAGGGGGGGTGAATCAATATTCTTTAGCAATTAAGACTTTTAAATCTTTTCAGAGCATTAGTTAATCTTCAATTATTATTAATGTTTATGCAGTAATAAAAATAAATAAAAGAACACAGTAGGCACAAGAATTTTAGGTGGAAAACCCCCTTCGGGTCCAAAACCACAGAACGCTTTTCTAATAAATTCTTTAATCTTTAGCCCCAACTGAAATGAAAGGAACAACTCTCTATAATTCTAGAAAATCATTCTTCTCCAGATCCCACTGGATGGATGCCCCAATGCCCTGGTTTCTTCAGTAATCAACTGAATGGATGCCCCAACACCCTAGCGAGCCACAAATTTCCCTAGCACCACCCTACCACCCTGAAGTGTTCACATGCCCCAACCTGTAGGTGACTTCATACACCTACCTAGCACCTCCCTGCCACCCTATAATGACTGAAATAAGACAAGACTGTGGATTCCCAAACTAGGGACAACAATCCATGATACAATAAGATGTACAATGATTTTCGTGTACTTGACCAAATACCCAATCACTCTATGACCTGCAACCCAACCATGACATCATCCCAACAATGACTCCTATACCTCCCAACACTGCCTCTTCGACTCTAGGCAGAATGACTCTTTTACAATATTTACAATGATGACTCTTTTACAACTTTATAATGATGACTCTTTTACAATATTTACAATGATGAATCTTTTACAACTTTACAATGATGAATCTTTTACAAATGAATCTCTTACAATGATGACTCTTTTACAAATGAATCTCTTACAATGATGACTCTTTATAAATGACTCTTTCACAATGCTTCACGATATCTGGATGTCTGTGATGTCTTCAAGGATGTCCCGCTGCAGTGCTTCCTTTGATTTGATACTTGTGCTCTTGAATTATTACTTGATGTTGTACTTGAATCTTCTTCTACTTGCATGTAAAATTTTCCCATCTAAACCAATCCCAAAACAAAACAAAATACCCTTCAACTTACCTCTACCTCCAAAACACATGTAAGTGCATAATAATTAATAAATACAAATACAAATTAAAATGCTTACCTAAAGTGTGCTTTTCACTTTTGTTGTTGACCTGTTGCAGTAGTAGACAAAGACTCCCACTCTTGATATATGCAAGAGTTATTCCTTGATTGTTGATGTGTGGTCCTTACTGTAGTGATCCTTGAATGCATGCTTTTTCTTGCCTTCTAGGAGCTCGATATTGAATCTATTGTATCTATGTAATTTTGGATCTCCAAGATCTAAAATTTTGTCTTGTAGTAGCCCTCTTATTCCTCTTTCCAACCCCACATGTTTGATCAAGATTGGATTCTTCAAGAAAGAGTTATGCCCAATCTCCCACGATGACCTGATTATAACGGGTTCAATAGAGCGAACATGTACGAAGTGCCACATGTCATTGTTGTGACCTTCGACCCTAAAAATGATACCCAAAAAACTAAAATCTGTCCTGTTTCTGCCACTATTTATGAAATTTGAATCCAATGCTTAGAGAGAAAGTTATGATGATTTTCCCAATATCACCTGTTTGACATGGAATTCAGGAGCCTGCAAAAACCTAATTTCCTCAGATCATATATCCGAAAATATAGCTAACCAAGAGCTGAAATTCGGTCACAAGGTTCGTCAAGATTTCTAATCAAATGTGTTTTAATTTAAGCTTCTAAAGCTTTGCATAAAAGAAGTTATAACAAAAATTCCAGGATGTCCTGTTTGAAGCCGCAAAAACCTTACTAGAGGAGGATATGAGGGTCACTATTTATATGAATGTTTTGAGTTGAGAGGGTCCTCAACCAGTGAACATTGGAGGAATTTCAGGAGCAAAAAAAAAACATTAATGATTGACTATTCAATTACCACAACCAATTATGACTGCCATGCCACAACCCATACGGTTTTATCCCGCTAACTGGGGTTACTAACTTCAAACACGAATCTCTCTCAAACTGTGAATAATTACATGGCATGCCATATATCAACGGAAACATCTCGACGAGTAGAATCCATCTAGAATATCCTTGACTCAAAATAGAGTAAGTTGTGAAGTCAAAATTCCCATGCAAGATCGAGGTAGCCCCTGGTGCTGCTTGGTTTGACATCAATAACAACCACTGATCAACATCAAACTAGTGTCCCTTTTCTTTTTCCTGATTGATCAACTTGCATAATAAACTATAGAGGTGTCTTATAGCATGTTCCCCATCTCCATCTCCTTCTTCACCATCCTATCATGGTATGATAGAGTACCTGCATATGAAATTCACTCATGAAAAGACAACATCATTCCGATAGGCCCCTAGTATAAGATGTTGCCTGATGATCCATTGACTGAGTTGGAAGCGGGTGGTAGGGTGAGTGAGAGGCTCAGTGATTGCGCAATTGTGCACCTCAAGAAGTCAAGGCTTAAGCATTGAGACTGCATAGTGCGCATTCTTCGGAGGAAGGAATTATGCTTTGTGTAGTGTCAAGAGGCAGGGTTGTTGCTTGAAGGATGAGACTGCGCAATAAATAGTTCACAAGGGTTGGATGAGGCTAAGTTGCTTGGTCGGGAAGTTTTATGAATTTGGCAAAGTGTGGGATCAATGAAGCTGATGTGAACAATGATAAAAATTGATTGTGATCACACACTTAGAACACTTGAAGACACAACATAGATCATCTGGGACACATGAACAACATGCTTCCTTCAATACAACAACTTTGCAATGACTTACGATAAGTGCAACACCAAAGATACACTTTGCGATGCCCATGATGACACTTGTGAAATAATGCTTAGAACTTTGGAAATGAGTGCGAAAAATGTTTACATGGTAAGATCAACTCATTTACACAAATATAACACCTTGAAACCACCAAAACAAGCTTATGTACATTGTGCGACACTTAACATGCGAAAATACAAAATTTTTATTTTTTTGAAAATCTGACCAAAACACTTTAAGAAAGCACATGCAATAAGTCTTAATGTTTACGAAGACAGTATTCAAGACCAAAGTAGTGTCCTAAATTTGGGTGTAGGCAAAAATTTTAGAGGGTGTTGTAGCAATGCCAACACTTGGCGACACACTAGTAGAATTCCAACTTCTCTGTCTAGGTTGATTCTTCTGTGTAGGGT
Source organism: Pinus tabuliformis (assembly GCA_031772625.1). Classification (NCBI taxonomy): domain Eukaryota; kingdom Viridiplantae; phylum Streptophyta; class Pinopsida; order Pinales; family Pinaceae; genus Pinus; species Pinus tabuliformis. The sequence goes on from CM062813.1 coordinate 563,863,515, forward strand.
CTTATCTTCGGGGAGTATTGATTCATTGTGCATATCACTTTGGCTTCCCCACTTACCTCGTGAATAATCATAGTACCCTCTATGCCTTCTTGGTTGGAGACAAACATAAGATCAACTATATCACAATGTTTCAAATTAGAAAGGGTAGTATAGTTCACAAGCTTAAGATTTTAAGAGTATAGTTTTTCATATTCGGTGTTGCTCTGCTGCCAATAGGCCTTGAAAATACCCCAACAAAGTCACTACAAGAAAAAAAACATTACTCTGCTGCTAGCGAGCCTGAACAGTACCCCGACGAAGTTGTTTGTTTCACTTCTCTATATATATTTATATAGGACTGTGCATTGGCACTTATTCATTTTATGGGTGGAAGAGGGATCCTGACTTATTGAGAGCATTAGAGGTTGTTCCTTCAGAGAAGCATATAAAGACATCTGATTTAGATTTTCTCGTTTGGATTTTTCACTTTTTCCTCCTCTACTGATTAGATAAGCGTGAAAACACCAAAACATAAAGAATTGAGTGCAGGCATAAGGTTACTAGAATTAACACAATTATCATGGTTTGACAAAAGCTCTCCTTACGGATGGATCATATTTTCCATCAGAACATCATTGACCAAAATATGTAACCAGCATAAAGAAGGAGGACCAAAAGTTAACCAAATGTTGTAGTGTCACAAGACTCTTTTCAACTTGGCCACACACAAAAAAGCCAGAAAAATAGTCACACATGACACTTATTTACATGAGCAAAAAAGAAAATGCAAGACCAAACAAATAAGAAAACTAGATATTAAACTATGTACATAGGAATGGCACGACCCCAGATTATTATTGAAAATATTGTTTTAAATCTTGGCCATTAACAGGAAGAGAGTCAATTTTCCCATCTAGATATTGAAGATGATATGTGTGTTGGCTAAGCTTTTTGTGCACAGTGAACAGTCTGATCCACAAGGATTGGAACTCAGTGTGTTTGCCTTTGTCCTCATGGGTTTTTTCCCACTTCAAGACTAGGTCACCCACACTGAATTCATTTTTCCCTACAAAATTCTTGTTGAATTGAGGCTTCTGTGATCCATATCAAGTTTATGAGAGATTTTTCGGCGTAAATCACATGATATTTCATTTGTCGACGTGTTTCGAACCAACCAGTGTGGTTCATCGTCAGGACAAGTTGAAGAATCAGATCTAGCTTTGCATGTTAAATAGTCAGAGAAAAACATCCAACGGCTATAATTCTTGACCAGGTAATGACCATATTGACTAACAACTAAATTTGACCGGGAAACGGTTAGTTGGACAGGACTAGGGGCATAACCTTTATTTAATTAAATAAGTAAATTTAATTTGGTTATTAAATTGATAGTTAGTTATATTCTTATTAAATTAAAAGTTAAAGGGATATATGAATATAGAAGTTTTAACTATTTTATAAACTTTTAATTATAAATATATATTAAAATAAATTAATTTTAAATTAATAGTTAGTTTTTTTTTTTTTTTTTTTCCGAAGAAGAGAATTCGTAATTTCCATTAATTTCAGAAAATTACATGCTGTAGATGCTGAAACGCATATGCTGTAGTGTGGATAAACCACTTACAAAACAATACTTCAAGAGAAGTAATGCAGAAAAGCCCTCAAGCAGGGCAGCAATAAGAATGGATCTGTAAACCCCAACAGGAGGATACCCCTACCCATCTCAAGCTAAAATAAACAGAAAAATAACAAAAGCTCCTGGGGAAAGTGCAGAAAGTTCGGAATGGCCGCCAAGACAAGGAGGAGAGGCACGAAATGGAAAGGAGCAGCCAAGGTAGCCACACCCCTCACCCCCTCAACTCTCCTTCTGTGAAACGAAGAAGCCAGAGGAAGATACCGCCCATATATCCAAAGAAGCCATAAAAACCAACCAGGAACAACCATTGAAGAGACGGCACGAATCGGTGCAGAGACAGACTCCGCACCACAGATCCCTCAACGCATCCAATAACTGCCGAGGTAAGCCAGCAAAAAACCAAAAAAAGAAAACCACACCTCAGCAAGGGAACCCATCAGGGCTCAACCAGAGCAGAGGCGTTTCGGGTCCGGGGGCAGAGGCGGCTAGGGCAGCCACCTCGCCCCCATGAGGCCTAATAAAGCCCCGGCCCACTCACCACGGCTCAGCACTTAACAAGGAAGGACCGCCAAAACAGAGTATCCGGGGTTGAGCCGAAGTCCGCCGAAAACCAGAGGAGAATGGACGCACTCCGCCGCCGCCCAAGACAGAGCACAATGCGACGGAACTCTGCCTATGAAATAAGCAGAGCAGGCACACCAACCCGGGGACGGCAGACGAAAGATGATGTATCAGAGCCGCGCAGAGGAAAGCACGTCGCAAGGGAAGAGAACCGCCGGAGAGAAGGGAGCAGAGGCCGAAGTCGAAACCGCTCCACCGACTACCGGAACCGAAACAGCAAAACCCCACCAAACGCAACAACTCCCGGCACAGAACTTTGCCGCACGACGAAGAGATGAGGCACCAAGCGAAGGTGTTAGGAGGGCGGTCCGGAAGCCTCAACCGAGGCAAGCCCTGCCGCCGCAGGCGCGAAAGCAGCAGACCAGAGCCGAATAAACCCTAGCAGCAGCGGCGAAGCTCCATCAAATCTATGAATCATCAAATTAATAGTTAGTTATGAAAGTTATTAACTAAATATAAATATATAAATATTAGAGTGATTTAAGGGTTAGAAAGAATATTTTAGATAATTTAAATTTAATAAATTGTTTATTTAAGTGTTAAATTAGCATATTATCATAGATTGATTTCAAGATTATTTTTCTTTTATTAATTAATTAAATTAAAATAAATAAGTTAATTTAACTTGATTATTAAATTGATAGTTAGTTATATTCTTATTAAATTAAAAGTTAAAGGGCCATATGAATATAGAAGTTTTAACTATTTTATAAACTTTTAATTATAAATATATATTAAGATAAATTAATTTTAAATTAATAGTCAGTTATAAAAGTCATTAACTAAATATAAATATATAAATATAAGAGTGATTTAAGAGTTAGAAAGAATATTTTAAATATTTTGAATTATTTATTTAAGTGTTAAATTAGCATATTATCATAGATTGATTTCAAGATTATTTTTCTTTTATTAATTAAGTTAAAATTATTAGTATATAATCATTAGCTTAAACAAAATGCTATTAAAATACCTCAAACTATATCAACCCCTCCTCAAAGAACAAAGGCTACAGGATACGGGAAAACAAGGGGAAATTTACTAAAAAGAAAACAAGAACAAGCTATAACCTGGGGGGGGGGGGGGGGGGGGGGGGGGTTGGGGGTGGCGCGAAGGGAAGAAAACAAATAGGAAGGGAGGGCAGGGATCCAACAACTACTGATCTTCCATCCATCCTCTCTATTGAGATTGCTCTACCTTTTTTCAATCTCAAGGGCTTCCCTAAATTTCCGGTGATGGAAGTGCGAAACTCTAGCAATAACACTAGCCTCCTCGATACAGACATGATGATTGGTTTTCTCCACATGCTCTGCTAAAATGGAAGACTTGGTTCTCCTATGCTTAAGGTCAACTGTGTGTTCACTAATCCTTTGATTAATGGAGCGAGCAATCTCACCAATATAGGGGGTCCCACAGGAACAAGGAATAATATATACCCATTTCATGTCCTTAGGGTCGATAGGATCCTTCACAGATCTAAGGGACTTACGAATGGTGTTAAGGGGTCTAAAAGTTGAGGGGACATTATGCTTCTTAAGAATCCTCGCAATCCTATCAGTGGTTCCCTGAACAAATGGGAGATGGAAACCTGGAATCCATTCTTTCAGTTCTCTTTTAGTTAATGAATTCTTGGCCGCTTTGAGGAAATCCTTCTGTCCCATGTATCTACTATAACTTTTCTCCACAAAGACATTAAGGAGATGGGATTTCTCCTCCTTGAAGCTCTTTTCATCAGAGATCCTTATGGCACGAGTAGTAAGGGTGTTGAGAACCCCCAACTTCTGAGCTGGGAAATGGTGGGAACTAGCATGAAGATACTGCTCCGTATGTGTTTTCTTACGAAACACTCGGTGGGAGAGGGAACCATCACTATTCTTAGAAATAAGAATATTAAGGAAAGGGAGGCAACCATCGACTTCTTGTTCCTTGGTGAACTTGATGGCCGAGGATTGACTGTTGAGATGATCGAAGAAGAGATCTAACTCCTCTTGGCCGTGAGACCAAATGACATTAGTGTCATCTACATATCTTTTCCACATCTTAGGTAGGAGGTAGGCTGAGTTTATAGCCTTGCATTCAAAATCTTTCATAAAAATATTTGCAACAACAGGGGATAGGGGTGAGCCCATGGCAACCTCACAGGTTTGCTCAAAGGACTCTCCTTCAAAATTGAAAAAGGTCGAAGTGAGGCAGATCTCAACTAACCGAGAAGTATCAGGATCCGTTAGACGGTTGATCACCTCCATGGCCTCATTTATAGGGATGCAAGTGTTTGGGGAAACAACAACAAAACTGACAAGAATGTCTCCAGAGTCCAGCTTAATGTCCTTGAGCTCCTCAATAAAGGAAGCAGAGTCTTTGACGAAGGACTCTGTATGGCCAACTAAGGGTTTAAGCTTTAAGGCAAGGAACTTAGCAAGAAGATAGGTAGGACCGCTAATGGTGTTGACAATGGGCCTAAGGGTAGCTCCTTCCTTATTAATTTTAGGGAGCCCATAGATTCTAGGAGTGATAGGATTGCTCTCAATGAGTTTATGATGCAGGGAACTCACTGAGTTACTGGATTTAATGGCAAGGGAAACATTTCTGGAAATCTTCTTTAACGGGTTTTTGGGAAGCTTCTTATAGCTTCCACTATTATGAAGATGATCCAACATTTTATTGCGGTAGTCTACCTTGTTAAGAATGACAACAGCCCCACCTTTGTCAGCTTTTAGAACAACAACATCATTGTTCTGATTTAAGGATCTGAGGGCTTCAAATTCTTCCCTGCTAAGGTTGCTCTTAGGAGGTTTAGCCTTCCTTACGACAACAACACAATCCTGCCTAATAGTGTTTTTTATACTATCAGGTAAACCACGAATCCCAAATTCTATGTCACAAATAATGTCATCCACAGGGATCTTCTTAGGGGCCAAGGCAAAATTTAAACCTTTGCCTAAAACCTTAAAAACAGAAGGGGGAAAGGAGAAACTAGATAAATTGATAACCTTATTATTAATATGAGATGGAGGGGGAGGAGGATTAATATTATTTATACTATGATTCTTCTTAAACTTAGAATTATTGTTTATGTTAAGAACTGTTAACTTATTATTAATATTAATGATCTTACTACTACTTTTTATGTTATTATTCATAGAACTATAATTATTTACATCCTCCTCCTCATTATTATTATTATTAACATTATTATTATTATCATTATTATTATTTTTTTTCCCCTAGGAAAAAGTCGTAATTTTATTCATGTTGATAAAATTACATTTTGTAGATGCCTGAGGCATATGCATATGGCTGTTCCTGTAAAGACAGGCAGCATAACAGAAATAAGAAGCACATAAATAGTATAAGACTAGAAAGGAATGCAGCAAAATTTAAGATCTATCTCTCTATATTTTCCTTCCTTTTTTCTTCTCCACTTTTCGCCAACCTCCAGTGTTGGTAGTGGGGTCAATTATGGCCAGTTGGTTTTCCTCTATTATTATTATTATTATTATTATTACAAACTGACATTAAATTACCAAGAGAACAACGCAGGGAGAGGATAGAGTCCTTACCGTCGACAGGAACTAAGCCACAGTTCTGTATTGGTTTGATAGAGAACTGGTCACACACAGGAATTGATACACCATCCAGATGAGAAACGTAGAGGGAAGAACTCAGCGTTGGACAACCAACAGAGGGTGCTGGCAAATCACCTACGCGCTCTGAGAAAGACCTAAAAACAATGCTGTCATGCAATCCTTCAATCGAAACTGGCACACCTAAATGAAATTTACCCACACAGAGGTAAAATGCCACCGTTCTCCATAGAATTGAATGATATCTGGTCAATTGCTAAGTTCGATGCATCGTCCGGATGAGAAACGCCGAGGGAGGAATCTGGGGATGGAAACCCAACAATGGATGCTGGCGACTCACCACCGCGTGATGAAAAGAAACTGCAAACCGCGCTGTCATGTAGTCCATTAACCAGAACCAGTAGACTGGAATGAACTCTATCCTCATGCAAAGGTATACTGGAGCTAAGGGTGGAATGAGCCCCTCGGGGATATGATGGTTCGACAAATGAAATATCATGTGATTTATGCCAAAAAATCTCTCATACAAACTTCTTTTCGAACCACCTCTTGAGACGACTGTGGTGGAGATATAATTTTTCTTTTGCTTTATGTCTTTCTTCCTGCAACTTGCGGAGGATGTCTATCCTAATTTGGACTAATAAGCATGGCTTGCCCTAGGATTCTTGTGAAAGTTGGAGAGCAGGAAAGTAGATGTTCAGGGATATGATGGCTTCTTTTCCATACACCTGGAAGTAAGGAGACATATTCAGAGAGGGTTTTGGCGTGACTCGATTAGCCCATAAGGCATTCGCCAAAGCAGAGTGCATGTTCCTCTGTTTAGAGAAAATAATATTCTTGATAATGTGGATAAGGTTCTTATTATTAGATTCAGCAAGACCATTTCTCTATGGATAATGATTAGCAAAAATTTTCAATTCAATGCCCATTTCCAATGAAAAATCATATAATCTTAACAATGAAAAGTACAGTGCATTGTCAAAAACAAGTGAAGTCAAAACGCCAAACCTGGAGATGATATTTTGCTTAAGGAAGTTGATGACTTCTAGATCATTCACTTGCTTGAGTGGAACCGCTTCTCCCCATCACATAAAGTAATATGTTGTAGTGAGAATATATTGGTGCTACTTTGATGAGTGTGGAAAAATATCAGCAATGACATCTAGGCCCCATTGTTGAAATGGTTCTTCCACAGTGACATGCTGCAACGAGGCAACTGAATTGTTTCCTCAAACGACACATTTATGACAGAATGGACACTTATGGGCATATGTCTGAGCACCTTTTAATAATGTGAGCCAATAAAAACTGACCCACATAACTTTTTGCACTGTTGTGTCACTCGCAAAGTTTCCCCTGACTAGTCCATCGTGGAGATCACGCAACACTTTCTCTGATCATCTGCTTCAGAGAATATAAGAAATACTCCATTATGGTGCTTTCTGAAAAGCATCCCATTCACCAACTGGTAAGATAATGCTTTTAATCTGACTTCCCTCTTCTGCCATGCAGATAAGTGAGAGGGAAAAGTGCCATGTTCGAGATATTAGCACACATCCACGTACGAAGAGTTTGTGATAGTAGTGGGGGAAGCTCTCTTGACATTATACACCTCAATTTCCTGCTCCCATCTGGATGGATCATATTCTCTTGCATCCACTGCTTCTGCTGCTAGAAGACAGAACATGGCACTTTATAGTGTGAATTGGTTTAAATTCTAAGTCATACTCTTGCAGAATAGTCATCCAGTTCACTCTTTTCTCACCTAGCTCTTATTGGACAAACAATGATCTCACTTCTGGGTGAAGAACAAAGATAATGCAATGATTCTTAAAGAGATAGGTCTGGAAGTGCTTTACTGCCTTGTAGATTGCATACACATGTTTATCAATGGTAGGATAGTTAATTTCAGGTCCTTGTAGGCTGGCACCCATAAAGGATACTGGCTGCTCATTGTTTTGATAATCTTTCCACTTAAGCACAATAATGACAGAAGTATCTGAAGCGAAGATGTAGAGCATAAAATCCTTGTTGAAATCCGGGTTGTATAAGGCTAGTGATTATGCGATGTCTTTCTTAATATGGGAAAACAAATCCTTTTCCCTTTTATCCCACTTGTATATTGTGTCCTTCTTTACCATCTCCTATATAGGTTTGACAATTTGAGTGTAATCAGAGACGAACTTGCAGAGAAAGTTGATTTTCCCTAGGAAATACTGCATGCCTTTCTTGTTCACTGGGAACGGAATATGCGTAAAATCCTTGACCCTTTCAGGGTACACTTTAATCCCACTTTTCATGATGATATGTCTCAAGAAATTTCCCTCAAACACTACAAAAATAATCTTCTTGGAATTAAGAGATATCCTGTATTTTCGACATCACTCGAAGATTTTCTTCAAGTGGCATAGGTGGTCAGATCTCTTCTTTGAAAACATGATGGAATTGTGAATATACATTACCATGCTATGTCAAATCAATCCACTAAATGTGATGTCCATCACATGTTGAAAGGTCACACTGACATTAACTAGTCCAAAAGGCATTCTTCTGAATGTGAACGTGCCCCACTTTGTTCAAAAGGTAGTCTTAAGTCTGTCAGGATCTGAGACCATAACCTGATTGTATCCAGAATAAGCATCAAGTAAAGAGACCATTTCTAACCCTGATACTATCTACAATATCTGTTCCATAAATGGAACAGGGTATTTGTCTTCGTCTGAGGCGGGATTGAGATTTCAGGAATCTATGCACAAGCGTATTTCCCCATACTTCTTCCTCACTGAGAAAATTTTTGACACCCATGTTGAATGTCACACTTTATAAATGATTCGAGCATCCAACAACTTCCTTATCTCCTTCTGAATCAGGGGCTCAAGAGTTGGATGTACCTTTCACAACTTCTGCTAAAATGGATTGGTCCCTTCCTTTATTGGGATAACATGTTGGATTATTCACATGTCATAAGTTTTCAGCTCATCATATGGCCACGCGAAAACATCTTGATATAGTTTGAATAAGCGGATAGAGACTTACTGCTCTTGTTGTGTGCAACAAGTACCGAGATTAAAAAAATTTGAATCTTTCTTCGTTTGAAGATTAATATATTCATGCAAAAACATTTAACTATGGGTTTTGGTGTTGGTTGGACCTCTAAAGCGATTATGAAATTCATACAACTTTTCCAATGATACCACGCCCTTCGACACGAGGTTCTCCTTATTTGTGTGATCTGTATATTGCAACGATTTTTTGTGATCATCTTCATCAATAATTTCATCTTTGAATACAACAACGTTCACCATGAAATGCAATTTCTGTTGGTCATCATTAAAAACATGTAAATTAGTGATATTATCGAGGACAAATGGTTTATAAATAATTTCAATAGAAAAAACTTCCCTAAGTAGTAACAACCTAGCAGTAGCATTTTCGAATGCATGCGCAACTACGTTACACATTCTAGGAAAAAATATAATGTTAAAGGTCTGGAATTGAGAAATTAAATGCCACACCTCTTATTGATAACTTTTCAAATTAGGTGACACATAATGTATAGTATTGCGTACCTTCCGCATGACAATCTTTGAGTCACCTATTGCTTTAATAACTCCAACATTAAGGTCAATGGACTTCTCTAATCCTAGGATGAGTGCTTCATATTCCATAGTGTTGTTAGCGCACTCTAATTCCAAGCGACTTGAGATCATGTGTTTTCTCTGTCGCAGGTCTACTAAAACACAACCAGCTCCAGAGCCCTCCCGTGTCTTTGAACTGTAAAAAAAACAAAGTCCAAACATCATATGTATAAGAGCTACACCCTACACTACTACTACTACTATTATCTACTGTACAAAGGTCATTTGCACTAGTTGGACTAGGAAGGAGCTCCAACTATGTGTCTGGTATGACTAGGGAAGGCTACACAAGGTAGCACCCTAGGTCAGTCTCCAAGAAGCAATTACCAAAGATTAGATCTACGAAAGAAACTGGTTCAATTTTTCACTCAAAGGGTGTGACTGTATGCTTCATGTAAGGTTTCAAGTCTACCTAGATTTGGTTGTTTATGCCCTTATATATAAGCCATACATGCGACCAGTCAGTAGAAAAATACCCTTGTAATTTGCTAGACCAGTCTCTAGTTAACAATACACCGTATGCTTCCAGGATGTCCACAATTATTATGTTTATGCATTGGTGAACTCATTGATAAGATGAAAGGTGAATAAGCACATTTTCTGAGTTCACCAATTGCATGGAAAAGAGTCCTATCCAATTGAACGATCTATGCATCTATCTTATCCCATTTTGCATTGATTTTCTTAGCTATAGATAGTGGCATTACGTTTACAAATGCACCAGAATCAACTAAGAAATTGTGCACATTGTAATTTAAATTTTTGAATGTCAAAAAAAAGAGAGGGCAGAGTGTGTTAGCATCTAATGTTAATGCATTAAGAACAAATTCCAGCTGACCAAAAGACTTACCAGATCCCTTCTGTGAAGAAGCGTTGTTACCTGAGGCAGGCTATTCAAGAGCACGGACAAGAAGCTCCCGTTAGCTCGCAATTCTTGTAAGTTCAAAGAGTGAAATGTTAATGCAGGCTTTATTCATATCTTTACTATGTTATAATCAAGCACGATGGGAATTGTCGAAGTGTCTCGAGGAGTAACTTTATCTGATACTTTTAGAATGGTAGGTTTTATTTTTATGTTGGTAGAAGTATTTTTCACTGTAGCAGTATTTCCAGAATTGTTATGAGTGTTATGTGCTGATTTGACAGGCGGAGTGATCTTCCTTTAGCAAATGTTCCTTTAGTTTTTTCCTTGTCAACTCTGGTTTGAAAACTGGACCTTGGCTTCCCAACTTATATCGACTGTTCTACTTTTGAGCCTGTTCCTCACTCAATGGTGATTCTTTGTCATTTTTCTTTTCAGTTGTGTATACACAACTGGATGTATTCACTACATGCCCAACACTTGTAGTTTCTTCAGCCACAACAATTTATTCCTTTTCTTCCACTGGCTCAATTGTCTCATCTGAAAGTGAAATGTCAATGATATGCACAGCTAGAGCGTTCATGCTAAGATTCCATTGTGGGAATGTCTTTTCTAAATGTTATTCTTGATGAAATGAGCAACATTGATCCATGCCCATGCTCTCAACATTCAACATGATATTCGAGATTTGTGCATACTTGGATGGCTAATTTCTACTGCTACCAGAGTTGGCAACCCTTCTCAAGAAGTTGAATTTTGGGGGCTTGCTGCTGACGGTGGTCTCACTTGACCTCTGTTTTAACTCTGCCAACTCATTGGATAGATACTTGATGGTAAGGGCCAAGATTTCAAGATCGGTGGCTTATTTATCCATGGCCTTACTTAAGGAGGCCCGAGACATTTTTCCCATGTCCTTGGAGTCCTTTGATATTTCATCATCGACAATGAATCCAATTGCGTGCAAGTATTTTTCAACGACAATGGCCTCTTCATAGTTTTCAACCAAAGTTCCTTTCGCAGTTCTCTTCACGAACTGCAAGATGCTTGTCAGTAAGGCGGAAGTGTAATAATCAATGGTGATGGAGTCATGAGGTTTCATATCTATAGGAAATCTACTCAACATATGATTGAACCTCTAATTAAAATATTTAACTTTTTCCTTATGCTCCATCTTCAGATTGCCCAACTCTTTTAATAACATGGTAGGGGTTTTGTCGTTGGAAAACTTTTCAAGGAACAACTTTTTAAACCCATTCCAATTTTGGATTGAGTTTAGAGGAAGACTATGGTACCATACAATTGATCTTCCATCTAAGGTACAAGGGATAAGTCTACATGCAGCATCATCGTAACACACCCCAAGAATCTGAAGATGTAGGCAGAAGTTGTCCAAGTGGTCCTCCACTTTCACTGCTTTGTCAGAGTCATACTTTGTTAACAACTTCTCTGGGTGGCACAACATCTTGTGTAAAACACTTGGTAGAGCAAGTGGGCACTAAGACATATAATCTAGATCTTGGCCCACCATATATTTGTCTCTGTGCTCCCCCTCTTCGTCAGAATATTATGGATCTTCTTCCTCCTCTTTATAACCACCTAACTTGCAGAAAGTATTGTCTAAGAGTACAACACTGTTTTTGTCACCACTGTTAAAAGATTGAGGCTGCTCTGATTTCTCTGTGCTTTCAGAAATCTCTACTAACTCTTCAAGGGTGGTGAGAACCAGATCTTCGAATGTTGAAACCACTATTCCAGTAGGATTGGCTGCATTATTCTTTGGAAAATAAGGAATATTGTATACTCTAGGAATCAATCCAATAGCTTTTGCAAACTTATGGGTTATGGTCTGGATGGACGGATGTGCTCATAAGATATTTCACAAGTTTGTTCAAGACCGGGCTGAGAGGATCCACCAAATTCAAGAATATGTGTAGGGGAGGTGTTGGGAATATCTTTGCCATGACTAGATGAAGTATGATGAGGGCGGGTGAGGTTATCAGCCATAAAAATCTAGCTTCCCTCCTTTTAGCACCAAAAACGTTTATAGTGTTGGACCTGCCAACATTTAAGGGGTCTCCCTAATATGTGGTCCCAATTAGACCTCACACCATTTGGGATAGGAGACCCATCTGGAATATGACCCAGTTAGCTTTTTCTTAAAGGTTTTCCTTGGCTCTAATTGTAAAAAAGAGAGAGGAATGCATATGTTCCTTCGAAAAACAAGTGAGTGGGCCTGGTGGGTGTTCAGTTGTAGGTGTGTCAAGATTCTTCTACTGTGGAGGGGAAAAGAAGGCGAGCCCCTAAGAGAGAGGTAGTAGCACCACTCTAGTAGAAACACACACAAACAAGAGATATCCCTCCGGCCTCCAAAATTGCACAAAGGTGTCCCCCAATGTCCTCCCTTAGCCAGAGCTCACTATCCTGAAGGATTGCATAATTTTGGCTTCCAAGCCTCTCTTCTGCCCAGTCCTCCTTGCCTATGAAATTACACATAACTGACCTCTCTTTGCCTCACCTTGCACCATCCACTGCTGACTTGAACTACGCAATCCTATCTCCCAGTGGCCACTGCGCAATTTTCTCCTCAGTGAGGACTGTGCTCAAAAGTTCCTCAGTCAAGCCTAAGCTACGATCTGCGCAGTCTTAGTGATCAAGCTCTCTCCCTGCAAACTAGAACTGTGTAATGTGCAGTCAATGAGCTCTGTCTCCCAACCTGTGACTTGTCCCAATCTCAGTCCATGGATGATAATGCACCATCTTAGAGTAGGGAGTTTTCAGATTGATTTCATCTCGTAATGAGTGAATTGCAGGAACAAGTACACTCTCAAGTCATGGCGAGATGATGAAAAAGGAAAAGTAGGAGGGAAGCATGCCTAGAGACTCACTTTCTTATGGACTAGCAAAGGAACTTATCAAGAACAAGCAAAGGTGAACACATGCATGTAACTACCTCTCAAGACCAAAGATCATTGAGGACCCCACACCACCAAGTTATGCAGAGGAGAAGAGAAAGCACATTCAAGAATACATCTATCGCTCAACAACAACATCGGCTTGACATTGCCACCTCAACAAGCCAGTCCATGTAATTAGTGTCATGTCAAGTCATGTCATGAGTTGTCAAAGGCCACATCATTATTATGAGCCATGTATATTGTAAATCAAATGTAATGTAAAGTGGAATTCCAATGGACACACACGAATGTGAAGATTCATGTCAATTGAAAATTTATAGGAAGTTGAACAATCATGAGGGAAGGTAAAGAGTCACAAGGATCAAGCATCACCCCTTGGTTATATATACCCCCTCATTGTATGAGCAAGGGAATTTTCACCTTGGCTCCTACCGTAAATCATAGAGAGTTTCAATCAGTTCTTTGAGGAGCAAGGAGTGGCTCTAATGTCCCACTATTGGGGCTAGTGATGTATGATGTAAATATGTGTCTTGGAACTTTTTATTAATACATAAGCCTTCTCGGGCCAACACTTTTCCATGCATGACTTATGGATGTTTGTAAGACTATTCTGTGAGCATTTATATTTCATGTTTGTTTCACATGTACTAAGATAGTTGAACTATTTTGGTTGTTTTAGTGCTTACCTTGTTGGGAATGTGTTGTTATGGTTGTCATTGTTGTCTCATCCTTGTGGACTACTCCATAGGATACTAGATAGACCTTTCCTTGTTCTTTGGTTTTAACGATTGCCACATCCGCTGTGGACTATTCCACTGGATGTTGGACAAACCTTCCTGGTTCACGTGTGTCTCTTCCTGGGTGGTACTATTACCTCTCACTTAGAGGCTCACTTTTCTCCCCTTTTGCAGTAAGAGAACCTAGACATAGTTACGTTGCAAACTCACTAGGCACACTCACCTTGATTTTCGAAGGTACCATTGCAACACTCTCATGCGATGAAAGTAAGAGCCGAGGCAAATATCTAAGTATATGGTAATGAGGCCATCATGGCGGATGGGACTCCTACACCAAATGGTGTGAGGTCTAATTGGGACCTCATATCGAGGAGATCCTATGAATGTTGGCGGATCCAACACCGTCAACAAATGTCTAACCCTAAAAAGGATTGGAGCATCCAACATCTTCCTGAATTCTTTTTGGATCATGGGTTCCAATGTTAGATGAACTTTCCTTAGCTTTTGCTGAAAAAGCTTCACCCCTTCCTTAGTGGGAACGACATGTTGGATAATATGAGTATCATATGTATTTAAATCATCGTAATTCCATGCAAACACATCACAGTACTGTTTGAACAGGCGAATGAATGCTTGTCATTCTTTTTGAGAACAACATGTACCAAGGTTTACATATTTCAGATCATCTTGAGTTCCCATATTGATTTGTTCAAATGAAATCTTCGAGATCTAAGTCTTAGTGTTAATTGATCCTTTGAACCAATTTTGCAGGTCATATAATTTTTCAAAGGACACTACACCTTTAGGCATAGTATTACCTTTCATTACATTAGATGCCTCCTACAAAGCCTTGTCGTGCTCGTCCTCCTCAATGGCGGCATCTTTAAACACATCCGCATTATCCATAAAATGGATTATCTAGTGGTTGTCATTGAAAACATGAAAATTAGTGACATTATAAGGCACATATGGTTTATATATAATCTCTATAGAAAAACCAATTTTCAAAGGTAACATTCTAGCGGCAGCATTAGCTAATCCATCTGCTGCAACATTTCTAAGTCTAGGAACATAAATAATATTAAAATCTTTAAAATAATTAATCAATCTCCTTACCTTGTGTTTGTAGTTTTTAATATTTGGTGAAACACAATGGATAGTGTCCTGTACTTGACGAGTGACAACTTCCGAGTCACCAATTAGCTTGAGTAGTTCTACCTTCAGGCCGATGGATTTATTTAAACGAAGCACAAGTGCTTCGTATTCGACCATATTATTTGTACACTCAAACTCCAAATGACATGATATAATGTACTTCTTATTATTTGGGTCTATGAGTACGCAACCAACTCCATATCCATCCCGTGTTCTTGAACCATCAAAGAATAAAGTCCAAATACCATAAAGTACTAAATTGGTTCCTAGACTATTACTATTACTATGTAAATTTATGTTACATGATTCATTAGCACCAGTTGGAGTACAAGGAAGGAGCTCCAACTCTATATTAGGTGGGATAGGTGATGGCTATACTTGATAACACCTATGATCAGTTTCTAAAAAACACCCAAAAAGAAATTTCCAAATATTAGGTATGCAAAGGAAAAACGCTCATTATGACCCTCAGGTGGTGTCACAGTGTATTTCATGTATGGTTCACTCTCCACTCGAATATGGTTGTTTCAGCCCTTATATGGAAGCCACAAGTGTGACTAATCTATAGCAAAATACCCTTGTAATTTACTAGAACAATATCGACTCAGGAGTATGCCATAGGCTTCAAGGATGCCCAAAATTAAATGTTTATACATTGGTCTACTGGGTGAACAAATGAAAAACAGATAATAACATTCTTGAGTTCACCAATAATTTGGACAAGGGATCTGTCCAACTGGATTATTTGTGCATCAATTTTATCCCATTTAGCGTTAATTTTCTTAGCAGTAAATAATGGAATTACATTCACAGATGCACTTGAATCAGCCAAACAATTATGGACATGGTAATTAAATATTTCAAAAGTTAGCAAGAAAGGGGGAAGAGATGGTTATCGTCTAAAGTTACAACATTAACTATAGGTTCGAGAGTTCCAGAAGACTTACCAGACAACTTTTGAGAAGTAGAAGCTTTGTCGCCTGATGAAGGCTGTAAGAAGGTCTGGGCAAGAAGTTCACGCTGGCCTACTATCTTTGTGAGCTCAAAGATGGAAATATTGGCACAAGCTCTTTTCATGTCTTCAACGATATTATAATCAATGGCTTCGCTTTTAGTAGGAAGTGCTGAAGTGTCTGGAGGTGTAGCTTTATTTGACACTTTCGAAGTGATAAACTTATTTTTGTTGCTAATGGAAGTGTTCTTAGAACCGATAATATTTCCAGACTTATTTGTGCATTCTTAACAGGATTGGATGGTGGTGAAATTGATCCAGATTTAAACAGGAATGCAACAAGTTACAGAGATAACCATAAATACAGAGATTCAGCAGAAATAATACTTCAGTTCATTAATGTAAAATACTGAAATATGATTACAAACAAAAATGGAAATAAACCAGCTAGGGCAATGGTAGCTTATCTCTGAGAAGAGATGTGGCAACTACAAGCCTCTGAATTGTATCACAATGAGGCTCGAAGGCCTATTTGTTTTTGATAAACAATGGAAAACCCTAAACATCCAAAAACCTAACCGTAGGAGATGAAACACCAAACTGTGGGCCTCATTTGGTTAAATTGGTACATCAACTTCCCGGGGTCATAACTTTGGCATACGATTTGCGTTTGATGCGCACAATAGCTCGTTAGAAAGATCTATCAGAGGACTATAAATTTGGGAAGATAAAAATCAATCTATGGACCCATGTTGCTCCCAGTTTTCCCAAAAAACGACGTTAAGGGCCTAAAACGACTCCGGAAGTTCAGGACCCGAAAAACTGCTAAAAATAGTAAACTATGCTACAATTAAGGAAACTAAAAAAAACTGAAAGAGGCAGTTGTGGGGGTCCAAGTGGGATAGGTGGGTGACCACCAACATCCACCTGGATCATTCCTCCCCCCTTAGGAAGCAATGGTCCCCATTGCATTGAGTTCCTCCATGAGATGAGGAAACTTCTGCAGAACTTGGTCCCTGGTGAGTTGTTTTGCAATCTCTGATGTGTCCAGTAATGGTCGAGGGTGGTCCAAATTTAACAATCGGTGCAGGCGAAGGAATGGGGGAATGCTGTGCTCTAAATTAATGTTTCCCACAGCCTTGGTAATGGTGTAAGGACCATGTTGGAGTGGTCTGAGCTTCTGATGGGTTTTGGTAAGGTGTTCTTTCTGCTGATGCAACCAAACTTTGTTGCCCACTTGAAACTTTTCATTTTTCAGAATGGAGAAACGATATGTCGGCCCGTTGGGTAGAGGTGCTCTAGGAGTTAGATGGAATGAATTATTGACCTTACAATGCAATGATACCCCTGTGGGTGAGGAGAAGATTTCCTATCTTCTCTCATGACTGTATATCTCTGCTGCTACTACTACATTGAGGAACCCTTTGCGAGGATCATGGATGTGGTGACGATATTCCCCTTACTTTGGGAGCGAACCAGATAAAAGATAAATTTCCTAGTCTGGGAGATGTTCTTGTTGCATTTCTCAGCAGAGATCAAGGAGTTGGCAGTAGGTGGGGCTACCTCCGGTATCCTGTATAATGAATTACCCAAAGAAATAATAACAGTGCGAGGTCTTGACTCATACACAGCATGTCGCTTCCACTAGTATGGTTGGACTAATAATACATCACAAACATCCAGAGGTGCAACCCCACACAATAGCTCACCTGTGAAGGGCTTGATGCTGTAGGGAAGGCGACACTGCTGGTCAACTCAGAGATCTCATCCTTGGTGAAGCCACCCGATACTGTATGGATGCGGGTGTGGTGTAGTTGGTTGGCTCAACCGCTTCAATAACTCTGCTGAAATGAGGTTCTTTTGGTTGCCATTGTCGACAATGAATTGCAGCGGCGAACTCTTCACCCACATTTGTGAGCTAAAAAGTCGTTCCCCCTTCTCTAGATATTCGGGCTCGTTCTTTTGGATCTTGGCACTGGCAACAGTGACGTTGGGCTCTGCATCAATGATCTGCTTCCCTTTGACATTCCCCTTTTCGGGTTCTGACTTAGGGTTGGAACATGCATGTGATTCTGAAGCCTTCAACTTAGCCACCAACGACTGCTTGGTACGACACTCACTTGTGTTGTGAGTGGGGCTCTTGTGGAACTCACACCACTTTCCTATGTCCTTATTCGACTTCGTGGTGTTGTTCTTTTCTTGTGGCTTTGACGGGTTGTCTTGGGTCACCCCGCCTTGGCTTTGTCCTTTGTTCTTCAGATTCGCAGATCCAAAGTCTCGCTTCTTTTGTTTAAACTTCTGCTCGATCTTGACAACGTATCGGTACACCTTGCCAAGCAAGGAGATGTCCAGGAAATCCATCTCGTCCTGGATGTACCTGTGTAGGCAGCCACTGTATTTGAGTACCAAATGCAGCTCAGAATCCTTGATAACCAATTGTGTGCGAAGGGTATGAAAAATGTTTGTGAACTCCGACACATCTTGGTCCCTTCCCTACCACAGCATGGTTCACTTTATGTATATGTCCTCATAGCTTTTGACGTGGTAGTATTGCTCCTTGATGGCGTCTCGGAATAAATTCCAAGTGGGAGCGGCTAAAAACAGTGAGTTTGTACTTTCATGCTTCTACTCGCAGTAGGTTTCCCATCAGTCCTTGACGTGGGGGGCTGCTTTGAGAAGTGAAAAAGTGATCTTTTGCTGGCTGGAAAAATCATGAACAGAAAAAAACCCTTCTAACAGATTTAACCATTTATCTATGACATCTGCGTCTATCTGACCCTCGAATATGGGGATTTAAAAATTGAATTGTACCTTAGAGGGTGTGGCATTTCCAAAGTAGCTATTGGAAGCCGATGTGTTGCCTCTGGGTAACTGCTGAAGGATCTGGGCAAAGT
The DNA here is from genome assembly GCA_031772625.1 of Pinus tabuliformis. Classification (NCBI taxonomy): domain Eukaryota; kingdom Viridiplantae; phylum Streptophyta; class Pinopsida; order Pinales; family Pinaceae; genus Pinus; species Pinus tabuliformis. The sequence continues at coordinate 563,882,491 of CM062813.1, forward strand.
TTTCCATCATCGCGTTCCTTTGTTGCTCGAGGGCCTCTTTGATAAATATTTTGATAGGATCTCCTACCCCCTCGTCTTTCTTTTCATCCACCATGGGAGGCCATTAGGATTTGCGAGGCTGGTCTTGCAAAGGCTTGACCAGTTCAAGCCCTAACTCCTTATATCCCGACCTCGTTGGGGACATGCAAGGAAAGACAGAGAAAGAGCAGACTGCTCTGATACCACTGATCCATATTTAAACAAGAACACAAAAAATTACAGAGATAACCATAAATACAGAGATGTAGTAGAAATACTACTTCATTTGATTAATGTAAAACACTGAAATATGCTTACAAACAGAAATGGAAATAAACCAACTAGTGCGATGGTAGCTTATCTTTGAGAAGAGATGTGGCAGCTACATGCCTCTGAACTGTCTTACAATGAGGCTTGAAGGCCTATTTATTGTTGAGAAACAATGGAAAACCCTAAACATCCAAAAACCTAACCCTAGGAGATGAAACACCAAACTGTGGGCCTCGTTTGGGTAAATTGGTACATCAACTTCCCAGGGTCGTAACTTTGGCATACGATCTCCGTTTGATGCGCAAAACAACTCGTTAGAAAGATATATCTGAGGACTACAAATTTTGTAAGAGAAACATCAGTCCATGGACCCATGTTGCTCCCAGTTTTCCCAAAAAACGTCATTCAGGGCCTCAAAACGGCTCCAGAAGTTTAGGACCCGAAAAACTGCTAAAATTAGTAAATTGTGCTACAATTAAGGAAATTGAAAAACACTGAAAGAGGCAATTTTTGGGGTCCAAGTGGGATAGGTGGGTGGCCACCAACATCCACCTAGATCAGAAATCCTTCTTAACGATTGCTGCTTCAAATTTTGTCTCGTCACCTCCTGTTCAGGAATGGGCCCTTTTATCCTTAAACTATAACAACCAATCTGCTTCGGAGGGTGCGAGTTCACTTTGAGGTGTTGCTTCAACAATCTTATTGTAAGTATTAAGAATAAAATCAAATGTGTTAATTGCATGTCCAATACTTTTTCTTCCTTAGCTGTTGTAGGCTCATTTGTTTCTTCTATTTGCTCAGACTGCTCATATGCTAGTAAAGTATCAACAACATTTTGTTCTAGAGCATTCATGTGGTGGTTGCACCGTGGGCACATTGTTTTTGAATGCCATTCTTGATGGAAGAAATAATAGTTATCCATGCCTATAATTTCAATATTCAACACAACATTTGAGCTCTAGGCAAATTTATCGGTTGATTGTTGTTGTTATTATCCTTCTGAATGGGAAAGACTTAGGGGGATTTCTACTGGTAGAGGTTTCACTTGACTTTTTCTTTAATTCTGAACTTCATTAGTGAGTGCCTTTAAATATCTAGTCAAGCTTTCAATATCAACATAATCCTTTTCTTTATCTTTACTTGAAGAAGGTTGAGACTTCTTTCCAGTCTCCTTGGAGTCTTTAGATTCATCATCATCAATAATAACTCCAATGGCACTTAAGTCTTTCTCGATAGTGATCACTTTTGCAAATTTTAAAGCCAATGTCTATTTTGCAACTCTTTTGACAAAAGCATAAATGTTTGTTGGCAAGGAAACTACATAATAATCAATAGTGATAGAATCGTGAGGTTGAGTGTATGGGGGAAACTTGTTTAATATGCGATTGAACCTTTGGTTGAAATCTTTGACTTTCTCCTTCTCCCAAATATTAATATTTCCGAGCTCTTTTAACAACATGGCAGGAGTCTTGTCATCGACAAATTTCTCCAAAAGTAATTTCTTAAACCCCCTCCATCCATGGATTGAATTAACAGGTAGAATATGGTACCATGCTGATGCTCTACCTTCTAATGTGAAAGGAAAAATACTATAGGAAACATCATCATACCGTACCTCTAACATCCGTAGATGCATGTACAAATCGTTGATATGATCTTTTTCCTTATTCTTCTTATCAGGATCAAACTTAGATAACAACTTCCATTGATGTATATGCATTATATGAATGTTATCCGGAAGAGCGAGTGGCCCTTGGTCCATCCAATCCAAGTCCTGATCGACCATGTCTTCGTCTCTTTTTTCATCCTCCTTTTTTGAATCTGATGCACACTCTCCTTCACCATTCAGGCCTTCTTTGAACTCAAAATCAGCTACTAACTGTTATCCATTAGAAACAACAATATCTTCCTTGTCCTCTTCGTGAATGGGTGGAAGCGTCTCTTGCTGCATTGTGTCTTTTGAAGATTTTGCTAATTCCTCAAGAGTGGCGAAGACCAAATCTTCCACCAATGGAACCAATACACCAGTACGAGTTGTTTCTTTCTTCTTGGGGTGATGAGGAAGATTATGAGCAACATGGAGTAAATCGATAGCTTTAAAAAACTGACAGGTAATAGGTCGAATTACCCAAATTTTTTCATAGGTAACTTCGTAAACCAACTCAAGACCGGGTTGAGAAGACCATTCTACTTTGGGAATATGAGTTGGGATTGCGCTCAAGATATTACTACCTCGTCGGATTGGGATGTGAAGAGTTATCAATCATAAAAAGCTGTCTTCCCTTTTTCTAGAGCCAGAATGTTGATAGTACTAGATACCGCCAACATACAGGGGATATCCCCAACATCATATGTCCCAATTAGACCTCAAATCATTTGGTGTAGGAGTCCCATCTGGAAATACGACTTGACTGCCGTTCACTTAAAGATTTTACTTGTCATAAGCAATTAGGATGAGAGAGTAGTGCACATGTGCTTTTGAATGAACAAGAGAGTGTGTCTTGTAAAATGTTCGATTGTAGATGTATCAAGGTTCTTTCACTACAAGGGAGAGAAAGTGATCCTCTAAAAGATAAGTAATAGTACTAATATAATGGAGACACACACACATAAATGAGAAAGAATCATTAGACATCAAGTGAAGTAGTTCACATAGATGCAACGATCATTAAATCATCACAACACATTTCCAACAAGTTAAGAACCAAAGTCACCGAAATAGTTCAATTACTTTAGTACATATGAAATCTAACATAAACCACAAACATTATAATAATAGTCTCAAAACATCTACGATTCATGCATGAAAATGTGCTGGCCAAATGGATTCAAGTATTAAGAAAAGTTTCCAAGATACATAAGTACAATGAACATCACTAGCTCCAATAATGGAGCATTAGAGCCACTATTTTCTCCCCAAAAGTACTATCTCTATCTCTCTAATGCCTTGTGGGAGAAGCCAAGGTTAAAATTCCTTTGCTTGAGTAATGAGGATCCTTTTATAACTTGAGGCATGACCTTTCATATCCTCATGACTCTTGACTTTCCAACTTCTAATGACCTTTGGACTTCTATAACTCTTGGACTTCTAAATGACTTTTGAAATTACATATGAATCTTGGAATTACATGTATTTTGGACTTCTATACATGGCTCTTTTGTCCATACATGACTCTTGGACTTCCACTTCTTTGTCTTTACAATATTGCATGATTACATCATAGCTTCCACATCATCATGCGCTAAGGACACAACGAGTCACTATTATTGATGACTTGGAATCACAGTGAATGATGACAAGGACTTTCTTCAATAGGTGACAATGTTACCACTCGTGTCTTTAATATTGTATGGAACTTTCATGTTGTTAATGTATTCACCCTCCAAAGGGTATTTGATTTCATGGAGTATTTTGGGCTGCTTCGATCGTTAGGATTTCAATATGTTCTTCGTTCTTGAATGCTTCCTTTGACTTTCCTCTTTGCCCAATCTCTTCATGCATCCCTGCAATGTTGTTTTCGAATACTCGTAATTGATATCATTCATGGAAAGAAAACATCAACCTAAAAAATATCCTATTCTAACATGTATCATGCAAATTTTCTGTTCATGAATTAATAATGCGCTTGGAAAGGACAAGGAAACTTCTGGGCACAAGGGCGCACTGCGAAGGAGGGAAGGACTAAGGGCTTCGAGGCTTCAGATTTCACTCATTCACTCAACAAGAGAGAGAAAAATTCAAGGGAGGGTGTAGGCCCAAAGGACGAAGGAAGAGCATTCAAGCTTGCCAAGTGTGCTGCATGCTCAAGGGAGACAGTGGGGGCTCATGACACATTGTCGAAGTACAAAGGAATTAAGCTTCGAGGTGTGCTCATGTGATCAATAGGTACAAGGAGGGTGCAAGGCGTAGTGTTGAAGGCTGAAAGGATGAAGCTCCAAAGATTCAGGGTATGCTCATGCCCTTAAGAGATTCAAGGAGGGCACATGGCGTATTGATGAAGGTTAAAGAAGTCACGATGATGCGTCATGCACTCAACAAGGAGGAAGACATTATTTGAGGCTACAATTTGGAACAAGGAAGATGAATGAGGCTTAGGAGTACTCTATGTGCTTTTTAAGTGCACAAGGCACACTTCCAAACAACAAAGGAGTCCTTATCAAGGCTTAAGAGTGCGCCATGCACTCCTAGCCTTAATGGGTTAAGTTGTGCAACCAAAATTTGTCTATGTATGTAAGATAGAACAAGGGGCAAACACAATGAGTTTAGACATGAAATAAAGTGTGAAACATACCAACTCATCAATAAGAATTAGATAGGCTTGAGCAATGAAAAGTACACATCAAAAATCCATTTTACAAACACTCCCTAAGTACAACGAACAAAATGTGTGTGACTGTGACCAAAAGTGTCATTTTACAATGAACAAAGGTGTTATGACCATGAAATGCATTAGAGATGTTCTAAAAAATGCGACGACACTTGAAACATGGAGAATGAATTGACACGAAACTTGACGACCAAAGCGACACTTGATGCGACAGTTAGGTAGGTTCCAAAATTTGAATGTAGTGAAAATTTGGAGGGTGTTGTAGCAGTGACAACACTATAATAATTAGGTATATAATAAACCATTTATACTTTATATTGTGGAAACAATTATTTTGCTTCTTCTTTTGTTTTAAAGCAATAAGGATAGGGATGTTATCTATAGAAATGGGCCCTATTTCATGGGATCCAAGGGAATGTTTTTCACCCACTGGACTCTAGATTTTAATCCTACCATGGGAATCTCTTCTGCGCCTGTATGGATTTGATTGTTGTATCTTCCTATTCTTTAGTATGGTGTTGAATTTTCAAAGCTATAGGTGACAAATTAGGATGCTACATTATCAATTCTCAGGGAAAGGACAATAACTTCTCATGTGCCAATATTTGTGTTGAATGGATTTTGCAAAAGGATTCCCTAAGACGATTCAACTTAAATTTGAGGCCTAGTCCCATCTTTAAGTTCCAGATTAAAATGAAATTCCTTTTAAATTCAATTTTTTCCATGAGTATGGTACTTTACAAAAAGCTATCCAAAAGATCTAGCGCCTTGGTCTCCTTCTATCGATTCACCATCTTCTCAATGAGCAAGGAGCATTCAAAGTTATTTCAAGGAAGCACAAGAACCATCTATCTAAGGGATCTCATCCTCACAAACCTGAATCTCATCGACGTCCTTCCTCTAGTAATAGATATGAAGCTTTGAAGTCCTCAGTGGCAAAATTTGAAGAAGATCAACCAAAACTAGATCATATGCCTTTAGGGAACACCAATTCACCTATTGAGGAAGTGACTACTTCTAAGGATAATAACAAAACCCCTCCTTCATATAATAAGGAAGAAGAGACCGATTCAGAGGAAGAGAAAGAGGTCAATCTCTTTCTTCTTCTCTTTCGTATTCAGATTTTCTAAAAAGAAATCAATGATATTCTCCTCCATTCATAAGAAGTAGAGAAGATCAAAACAAGAAATCTACAAAATTTGGTTCCCATCATTCTTTAGCCTCTCGTGGTTGTAATTCAAGGTCGATTTCAGTTAATTCTTAGAAATGTTTTGTTTTTGTACTATCTTATTCAAGCAATTTGTAAGAATATACTCTTCTTCTCAAGAAAGAATTGGCTCAAGGCTTAAAAGGTCTAGTATTGGATCTCCCCTTATTTTGATGGGAGGAGGACAATTTTTTACCTTGTTTAGAATCAGTGACAAATTTTTCTCTGTAGTATTGGTTCCAATGTTCAAGTGTGTGTGTTCAACTATAAATTTTTGCTTAATGAAAAATTATTTTCTTGTTAAAAAAACCACAAATATAAACGAAAACCACATAATAAATTTATACTGTTAGTTTCTAGGCAATTCAAAAATATATTTCTCAACATGAATACATCTACCAAGGTTAAAATGCATTCGTCAGCATGGGTGAGAGCATCTGGATAAGTCTTGAGTTCACTAGAAGCAAATCCATATTTAAAAATTAACTTGTCAATGTGAATAGGAGTATTTGGTCAACCCAAGAGGTGTAGAACAATTTTTTTGTGTGGGGGTTTAGTCCCCATCAAGTCATTGATTCAAATATTATGGGTAGGGGTTGAGGTTGGGAGCCACCTATAGGGCTTAAAACTATCTTATGGGGCGTTCAGGCTTGAGCAACCCTTACATAATCCTGGTAACAACATCTAACATCACATAAATTTTTAAACTTTAGGTACATATCATATTAGACACTAAGAAATCAATGGATCCCTCACCTAATTAAAAAATTGCTTCAATGGATGTAATCACTACAACTCCAGAGAATGATGGTAAAAATACAAAAGTCCATAATTTTTTAACAAAGGCAATGCTGAGACAAGCTTCATAGTAAAATCTATTGTGGACATGAAACTATCATATCACAATTCGGTATTCAATATATCCATACGAATAAAACACAAATACAACACTATTACTCAACATCGAAGGGGAGAGCACAATCACTCAAATTTAGAGGAGTAGAGATGGTTGTTGGGGCCCAAGAATGAAATATTTTGTAATCTTTCCATCATTCACTTTTCCTATTATGTGTTTAGAAACCTACCATATTCATCATCTCATGCTCCAATGCTATCATTTTGGTATAAATCATGACCTAAGCTACACAGGGTTACAAATCATAAAAATTCAAGGTAAAAATGTCAATTTTCTATAGTTTCATATATTCTTTTGAGGAAAAAATTTAAATGTTGTAGCTACAAAAATAGAACCCTTATGTAGCCAATCTTTGATCTTGTAGTTGATTCACAGTTATACACAATTACGTGGATGATACAATGAACCCATAAGTTGGAACCCATAAGTTGGAGGATGTGGGGAATAGTTAACCTAAGCTTGTTCACATATTGTATCGAACCCAACGCCTTCCACGATAACATATGAGTGAAGTCAAAGGTTCAATAAGACGACGGGAGAGTAAGTTAAAGGGACGGAAAAGCACACAATTTGGAAACATAGTTCTAGTGTAGGTCACTCATTAAATCCACGTGAATCAAACTGAAAGATCTCTAGATTACATATGAGAAATTCATGCGTACCACCATTAATTTCTCATAATATTTGACAACATTATTTTATGATCCACAAGATCCGATTATGGTTAAATAGTTCTAAACTCTTGCATTAAAGATATCAATGTTCGCTATTTTAAAATTGTATAAAGTATTTCATTTCCAGGGACAAGACAATCTTGTTTTTGGAAAGCATTTTTATATTTTAATACTTATTGATTCCTTGTGCAAGTGATTATTTTTAGACTCTATTTATGGCTTAGTGATTCCTTGTACAAGTGTCATTTATTTATAAATGATGGGATAGTGTAGTGTTGTAGCAGTTTCAAGGGTTATAAGACTTTCTTAGTAGCACATAACTAAACTAGAAATGCACTAAACTAGAAATGCCCCAAGGGAAGGTGTTTCTCTCTCTCTCTTTAATTTTGTTTAGTTATTAATATTTTTTTATGCTTAGTTAATATTTAATTTTCATTGCTTGGTTACTATTTTCAATTCTAGATTGATCTTAAACAATTTCAATTTTTAATACTTTAAATTCTTGTTACAGTTTGGTGTGTTTATAATTTGCTCACAATTTGATTGTCAACACAATGGAGATTAGGCTATTTATATGAATCTTTAGATTGAATAAATATGTGTTCATTTTCAAATTACAAAATTTAATAGTTAAAATTATAAATTATATGTTTAATTGATTTATTGATTGTCTCATGACAATTATTTACTTCACAAGATGGTTTAAAAATGTTTAGAACCATGACTATCTTGAATTAGTTAGATTAAAATTACTTCCGATAGATTAGACTTTACTTTCATGTTGGGATTTAATAGATAAAGTGAGAAACTAGACCCTGCATATACTCTCCATTACACTTAACAACTTTACCAACTTGGATTGATGATTTAAACGTAACAAGATTCGAGTACAATTGAATTAGCCAACATTGATTACTCTCTAATAGTAAATTCTTTCCACCATGAGATACTGAAGAGTAAATCAAATGAAGACAAACATATAAACATCTCAATGTTATTAGATAGTCAATTGTTTATCTTAGATGTTGGGAAGTTAGTTGAGTCTTCCTTGCAACAATGATCCTAATTTTCTTCATTTTATGGTGTTACGAATTATAAATAAGATACGACTCTGTGGGAGTGTAAAGAGTTGATTGTTTTACATCAAATTGTCACGAGTGAGGAAAGTGGATCTCACAATGTGCTCTTTTTTTAAGTCATATATTTAAATAAAAGTAGAAAAAGAAGATGAGATTTTAACAAATTCAACATACAATAAATTCAATTGTTTTAAATAATAATAATAATATTTTTATTTTTAAGTATAATAATAATAATAATATTTTTACTCTTAAGTACACTGACAATATACAATTATATATATATATATATATATAAAATCAATTGTATATTGTGAATGCACTTAAAAGTATATATATATATATATATATATATAAAGTGGATTTAATATTTAAAATTATTTATTTCTTTCATTTGCATGTTTTTTTTAAAACCAGGATTAGTGAAGATATAATGAAAAATCCATGCATAGAGTTTACAAAGAGGGTTTCCCTATCTAAACTAAGGATAATTGTCCATATCAAAATTTTCCCTATTTCTTTCAAAGTATGTTCCTAGTATACTTGGGCTTGAAACACTCTTGTTACATATATCCTAAAAAAGACTTCTAATATAAAGTAGATTTTTTAATGCATTCAAAAAATTAAAAAAAGAGAGATATGGCTTATTCATTCATCCAAAATTTTCTCCTTTGTTGAGTGTGTAGTTGCCTCTTTCCTTGAGTATTGATGTGTTAAGGGGGAGTGTTCCTTTGGCTAGACCATATCTTATGCAGTAAATTTTTTAGAATTGTCTCGATGATGTTGAGAAGAAGTGACCTAGGGGCAAGGGAATACCATATGTAAGAGGAGAGACGTAATAATTAAACAAAAATAACTTTAACATTATTTTCAAGAGAGGAAATTATTTATGTCTAGAACACTAGTGAACTCATGAGAACTTTGTTTGTCATGAATTCTGATTATCGGGAACAAAATTGCTTATCTTCCTTATCTTTGATGCTTAATTGCATCCCTAGTTCCTTTATTCTTTCCTCATGGCTTTCCAATAGCTTCCTCATGTGTCGTAGTTATGAATATTCCATGTTGAAGGGTACAACTGACTTTGTTAGATGGTTGGTGATTGTTTCTACCTTCCAATTGACGACCAAAATTGAATTACAATATGAAGAGTGTAATGAAATAGAGAAACTTAGGGTAGTGAGCTTCGTGATAGGCTAAAGGAGAGAATCCACCATAGAGGCATTATTGTCGATGGTTCAATGATGCAAATAAAGATGGACAAAGCTATCTTGGGATGTCAAAAAATAAGAAGAAGGGAAAATATTGAGCATTAAGACATGCAAGGAAAACCTTCATGGGTCTCCAAGCACTAACCATCCAAAAATAAAAGGGTGATAGGAAAATAAGGTTGATGTCTTCAAATTGCAAGGAAAATCAAGCAGGAGCATGTTAGGATGGACGAGCCCAAATTGAAATAGTGTTGCATAGGAACATCATATCACAAGGTTATAAGGATAGGCCAAATGAAAAACTAAGGTTGTCACCATGCAAGAAATCCCAAATGCAATCCGTGGGAGTACATATGGTAATCATAACCTTGAATGAGTGTTGTAATAACCATGCATGAATGAGGGGGTGGTCTTATCAAACATCTGTCATTGCTAGCCTATATTGCAACCACACCACATTCCAATAGGTGCTTCATGTTAATGAGATAAATGAGGTTCATAAATGACTTAGGGGGTGGTTGTACATAAGCCTTAAAGCTGATTACAAAGACGAAAATTTCCTTTATTGTTGCAAAATTTTCCGACCTATTCACTTTTTGGTTTCAATGGCAAAAAAATTGAAAACAAGAGAGGAAGGCCAATTGTTCTTTTTTAGTATTGATCATGGACATGATGGAGGTCAATCATTGATCTTAGGGAATTTTAATTGAGACGGAGTCTAATAATCACGAATGATTCCACTAAATGAATACTTATGCTTATGATATGTTATTGGTAGATACACCTAGGCTCCATGCATATGTGAACTAAAAGAGAGACCTACTCCAAAGCACCATTTTATAATTTATTTTTTAAAAGATTATAAAATGGAATTAATAAATGAAATAATTTAATAGTTAAAAAAAATTCATCAAAAATATAAAATGGAATTAAAAAGAATATACATTTAATATTTAAATAATTATATAAATAAAGGCTTTTATTTTTCGATTAAAAAAGTTACATAATATATGTGCGTGTATGTGGGGTCAATTGAGGTTATCTCGGTTAGTTGGGTGGAATGATATATTTTGTAGAGATTTTCTTTTACATGTGATATGGATAGGAAAAAAACCACCATCAAATCATAAATAAAATATTTCACTATTTACTTATATATATATATATATATATATATATATATATATATATATATAACGAGTAGCATTTGCATGGCCAAAATCATTTACATGCTTCAGTAATTTTAAAGGCTTCAATATTCCAGTATAACCATGACATGGTTTTCTTGCCTGTGCGATATTTCTAGACTAAAATTTTACATTGGTATCTTCCATAGGTTATGAAAAACTATCCTAAAAAAAGTTCATAGTTTTAATACATAAAAACATAGGAAAATTACAAAAAACTAGAGGGCCCAAAATCTGCTATGGTTATCAAATTCCCTTCAATGCTACGGGATGTGTCTTCTCCACTCAATTTGACTCCACTGGAATCAACTACCTACTCACTGATTGTTATGCAACCAACTCACAAAATAGAAGAAAAGATAGATCAAGGACTTGATAAATAGCCTCTTCGAGGGGGCAACCTCCTTTACATCACATAAATGAAAAATTTTGGGATGATACAAATGACATGACCTCCTTGGTATATAGGATTCTAAGGGGAAACAATATAATTAGAGCATACATAAAGATAATAATGTAAGGACACACCAATAACAATAGTGGGCTTCTATGGGGCACAACAATAACAATATGGGGGCTACATGGGCATAACAATAACAATAGGAGGCTACACTAGCAATAATAATAAAGGGGCTACACTAGTATTATAGGGACCTAACTGCCCCTCTCCTTAAAAAAAAGTGTTGTCCTCAGCGCTTGAGTAGTTTTATATGTTTTTGTATAAAATTCTCATTCTCTCATGTAGAATATTTAGTGGGTAAGTTCTTCTACTTAATGAGATACTTTAAAATTGATCGATTTAGTAGCTAACAGGTTCTTGTTTCCTTGATTGCTTCAGGCTCCAATATGATTTTTCCTTCTTCTTCAAGTTCCGGCAATATTGCTTGAACTGGGTGTTTGTCACCAATAACATTCTTTAAGCATTAAACATGGAAAATTGTGTGTCCTCGGGAAGATGTAGGCAACTCCAATTTGTATGCCATAGTACCAATCTTTTGCAGCACCTTGTAAGGACCATAGTAATTGGGTGATAATTTATTATCCTTCTTAGCTTGCTTGAGGGACATTTATTTGTATGGTTGTAGCCATAAAAATACCCAGTCGCCTACATCAAAACTTATTTCACTACAATGACGATCGACCTAATGTTTCATTTGATTCTGCACCAGAGTGAGGTTATCCTTTAAGAGTTAGATAACTTGTTGTTGATGCTTGATGTGATCTTCCACTACTTGAACCTTATAATTTTCTCTTAAATATGATGTGATGGAAGGTGGATGATATACATAACGTGCCATAAATAGGGTCATTTTTGTTGTCGTATGGAAGAAAGTGTTATACCACCATTCAACCAGAGGTAACCACTTGACCCATTATGTTTGTTTATCAGATACAACACAATGAAGATATCCTTCCAAACATTTTTTCAATATCTCAGTTTTCCCATCAGATTTAGGATGATAAGATGAACTATGAGCTAATTGGTACAAGACAAGAAAATAATTCCGTCCAAAATTTTCCAGTGAAAATGGGATCTTTGTCACTTACAATAATATTTGGATTTCCATTTAGCTTTTGAATTGTTTCCATAAATGTAGTAGAAAATGTAATGGCTCTACAAGGATAAGATAATGCACAAAAGTGTGCATACTTGGTCAGTCTATCAACTACCACCGTGATGACATTGTTTCCTTCAGACTTGGGTAAACCTGTGATAAAATACATTAAGACCTCCTCCCAACACTGAATTGGAAAGGCCAAAGTTTGTAACAGACCCGATGTCTTCATTGTCTCAAATTGATTTTGTTGGAAAACCAAACATTCCACCACAAACTTCTGAATATCAGATTTAAGGCCATCCCAATTTTTTTTTTTCTTGACACTATGTTAAGTTTTAAAAACCTTGAGTGGCCTCCTTGGGGGGAGGTGTGCAATTCCAAAATATTTTTTTGTTTGAGTTGGGAATTCTTATAGAGATATAAGAGATATTTGTACCATAATGAATCATTTTTCCAAATAAATGTATCAGATGTATTGGGATCTTGTTGCAACTTTTGAATGAGTGTTCACACCTCTTCTCCATTCTTCCATTCATCCGTTGCTTCATTTATCTAATTAGGTTGGATCATAGAAATGGCACAAAGAAATGCTTCCACTTCCTCATCCTTTCTTGAGAGTGCATCTGCAACAACATTTTGCTTCCATTTTTTGTAGATGATTTCAAGGTCATAACCCAACATCTTGGAGACCCATTTTTGTTGCTCTAAAAGATAATCTTTGTTCCAAAAAGCATTTAAGGCTACCATGATCTATTTTTACCTTGAAGTGTCTTCCCATTAGGTTAGGTCACCATTGCTTTAGTGCATGTAGTATTGCCAACATTTCCTTCTCATAATAGGCTTGTGTAAATAATTTCCCTTGATTGGATGACTTTCAAAAGAAACGGGTCTTCCTTCTTGCATTAAAACAACACTAATTCCATTCTCAGAGGCATCAAATTCCACAATAAAGGTTTTTGTGAAGTCTGGTGTAGCTAAAACCGGTGCTTGGCACATTTCCTCTTTAAGATGTTCAAAGGCTTTAGTTACTTATGGATTCCAAGAAAATTCATCTTTCTTTAGTAATGTTGTTAGAGGCACTACGATTCTCCCAAAATTATTTAAAAAATTGTGATAATACGCTGTCAACCTGAGAAATCCTCAAAGATGCTTTAGGGTTGTAGGGATTTTCCATTCCTTAATGGCTTTAATTTTGTTAGGGTCTATCTTAACACCCTCATGAGATACAATATGAGCCAAATATTCCACCACCTGTACTCCAAAGAAACATTTGGAGGTTTTTGCATATAATTGTTTCTCCAATAGTTTGAGCACCTTGTTAACATGTTGAACATGATCCTTCCAAGACTTGATGTAGATTAGTATATCATCAAAAATACTAACACAAATTTTCTAAGGAAAGGTTTGAAAATGGAATTCATCAAACCTTGAAATGTGGAAGGTGCATTAGTAAGGCCAAAAGGTATGACGAAAAATTCATAATGACCTTCATGAGTTCTGAATGTTGTTTTCATAATGTCTTCAATCTTCATTCTAATTTGATGATATCTTGAATGAATATACAACTTGGTGAAGTAAATTTCTCCATGTAATTCATCCAAAAATTCATTAATAACATGAATGGAAAATTTATCTTTAATAGTAAGCTTGTTAAGCTCCCTATAATCCAAACACATATGCCATGATCCATCCTTATTTTGAACTAATACTACTGGAGCAGAGAAATAACTTTGACTAGGTTGAATTATACTGACCTCTAGAGTTTCTATAACGATACATTCAATTTAACTCTTTTGGGCATAGGGATATATATAAGGCTTGATGTTTGGAGGAACACTTCCTGAAATCAAGTGAATAACATGATCATAATCATGAATAAGTGGCAGAACTTTGGGAGTCTCAAATAATTTGGAATGATTGTCCAAGACTTTTTGGAGATACAGAGAAATAGATGATTTCGATGTCTGAACCTCTAGTGAGCATAGCTGTGCAAGTAAGCCCTATTGTTCTTTCTTAAAACTATTTGTCTTGCCATTAAAGCATATTATCTTCCTTGGTTTCCCTATGATACCACTTAATTCAATTTCCTTTCCATCCCAAAAAAATTTCAAGAAAAGTTCTTGAAAATTAAAATCTATTGTCCCCAAAGATTGTAACCATTGAACTCCTAGTACAACATCAACACCACCCATTGGAATGGAAAGAATTGTATTATTCAATACATATTCCCCCATAGTTAGCTTGATATTATGGCACTTTCCAAAGAAATTTATAGTTCCTCCATTTGCAACCATCACGTGACACTTTGGTGTTGGATGTAGAAAGAAATTTAATTCCTTGGCTATCTTACAATGAATAAAATTATGGGTACTACCTGAATCAATCAACACTATTACATTTTTCTTCTTGATATATCCTTCTATATTGAGAGTTTGAGGAGTGGTAATTCTCACCAATTCATTACAAGATAAGGTCGGATCCATTTCTTCTTTATCTAGGGTTGGTTCCTATTGTATATCCTCTACTTTTGATGTTTCTTGTTCCTTTTATTCCTCCTTTTCATAATCTATGTAAAATAATTTCTTCTCAGCACACTTATGACCTTTAGTGTATTTTCTATCACAACTATAAAATATCCCTTTTGCTCTTTTTTATTCTAATTGTTGTGGTGTCAACCTTGTAGGTTGTGGAAAGCTAGGAGCAACAACACTTCCATATTTATAGTTGTGAGAGGTAGACTTCCTTGTTGCCATAATTTTTCTCTCAAATTTTCTCACCACCTTGAATTCCTTCTCTAGTGAATTAGGTTCCCAAAGGAAAACCTCATGTTGGATGTTATAATGTAAAGACACAACAATAACAATAGTGGGATCTATGGGGCACAACAATAACATTATGGGGGCTACATGGGAAAAAAAATAACAATAGGTGGCTACAATAACAAGAACAATAAAGGGGATACACTAGCATTATAGGGACCTAACACTAACTCCTGGCTTTGTATTATCTATCTTAAACCCATGATCACCGAATGTTGGGCCGTCCCCATTAGCTTACAGTTTTAGAATTAGTGATTCAACCTCTAGGTTTGCAAACATTGTATCCATTCTTAACTACAACCATTCACAGTGTTTCTCCAACAAATGGAACCTAGCTTCCTTCTCCTCTCCACCAGATCCAACCTTTTGATTGATAATTTGACCATGCCGATTAATACCATGAAATTTTTTTCCACTGATTGCTTCCAGTGATCCAAATCATTCTTAGCAACATGTTCCCTAAAGGTAACCACTTTCATTCTTTCCATGCTCATCTTGCGAAGCCACAATAAAATCCATGGGGCATGTTAGGGTCTTATAATATAAGGATCATAGTTTTTCTATCATGCTATACATTTGGGGGTATTTTTGTAAATAGTTAGCATATGAGTTCTTAAGTCTCATAGTCTAAAGAATATTTATTCAAAAGTTATATTGGTCAAAGGGTCCTTGTAAATATTTGTGTCAAAAAAGAGTCTATTAGCCTTAATTCAAATTTGTAAGGTCATGAAGGGTCCATGAGAAGTCACCATTAAAAATTAGTAATCATGAGTGTTAAAGCTATTATAATTCAGTTGAGGAGGTCATGTTAGTCATATGAGTCATTTAGAGTTAGTTATGAAGTCAGTCAGTGTCATGTCCTACTCATGATTGTAAAAGTACCATCTCATATCATCATTCAAAATCACCATCATGACAAGAAAAGGGTTTTGGGTGGCATAAAATTCGAATTTCCTTGAACCTCTCTCGTTCTCCCTCATATGTGATTCATTCCGAGCTTTGGAGCATTATCAAGGCGCAAGAAGGTTTTAGAAGACGAAGGGGAAGTTAAAGCTATTATAAGTCAGTTGAGGAGGTCATGTCAATCATATGAGTCATTTAGAGTTAGTTATGAAGTCAGTTAGTGTCATGTCCTACTCATGATTGTAAAAGTACCATCTCATGTCATCATTCAAAACCACCATCATGACAAGAAAAGAGTTTTGGGTGGCATAAAATTAAAATTTCCTTGAACCTCTCTCATTCTCCCTCATATGTGATTCATTACGAGCTATGGAGCAGTGTCAAGATGCAAGAAGGTTTCATAAAATGAAGGGGAAGATTCAAAGCTTGTGGGAAATAATCATTGCACAATTGCTACGCAAGTAACTAGTGCTACCTAATCACTACATAAGGAGGTTAAATGCTCTCGGGTATCTGAGTAAGGTTTTTCCTCTTTTCTGTTGAATCTTTCACGTTGAATGAACTTGGTATAACACATTCCAACCAGCCACAGGAGAAAACTAGTTTAAGGGTATAACACATTCCAACCAGACATAGGAGAAAACTGATGTAAGGGTATGGAATTGGATGTGTCACATTACAAGGACTTCCTCAAACCTCAGTATAAAGACAAATTTGGGCCTACATTTCCAAGCAATAGGAGAACAAAGAACTTAGACAGAAGGCATCCCAAGAGACAGTTCAGCATGGGGAAGGAGGATCATCCAGAAGAGCTCTAAGGCTCACTGCTCAAGACAAGGGAAAGCATATTTTAGATGTGGAGGAGGTGAAAGTGCCAAGTGAGCAATCAAGGAAGCCCAGAACAAGGTCAACAACTAGAACAGAAGAGAAGATGAAGGACACTTTTCCATCAGAGCAAAAGGCAGTGTTTGATGAGTAGAAGGAATATGAGAAGTTATTGGAGTAGCTTGAGGAATGTCAGTTGCAGGTTGATTGGCTCATAGATAAGGATGAAGCAGACAAGAAAACCATTGCTGATCAAGTGAAGATTGCTAGTGACACTGTCAAAGAGGTGAAACACATTTTGAAATGGACCCTTCCCATACATAGACAAGTGAGGAACTTGTACACTCAAAATTTGGTTTTAAAGAATAGGTTAAGGAATATGAAGCAACAACTCAAAGAGGAAAAGAAATCATCAAAGAAAAGGAGGAGAAGCCTTGATATTCTGGCTGAAGTTGCCCAAAAATAATTTTTACATTAGGAGAAACATTATCAATTTTGTTCTGTTGTAATTTTTCTCATACACCCTGTTTGGTCAATTTTTTGTCTGAAGCTGCATTTGCGTAGCAAGGTTTTGCTACACAAGTTGCATAGAGCCACATTTTGATGAAGTGATGGGAATTTTGGAGTTTTGAAGCATGGAAAAGGTGTTATAGGTTGATAATTATGATCCTCAATAAGTTTGAATTAGAAAAATCAATTACAAATCTGAAGTTCAGAGTCTACTGTGCATCTACTGCACAAGTTGGAGTCAGTTATCTTGAAGGGTATTGAAAAAAATACTTTAGGGGTTATACACCATCACACCGCCATGCCAAACATACCCATTTTATCTATTTTTCTAGGAAATTTATACAACCATATCAACCATGAAGGTTTGCTACACTCTTCTATGAATTTGCTGTGAAACTGACTGTTTTTGTCATCATTTTATAAAGAGTTTTATGACCAAATGGAAATGAATTTCGAAAAAATGAAAGAGGTGTTTTCCAATCACGGCCCAAAGAAATTTTTTTTCCTTTAGTTTATGCAGAGGTGTTATATATTGAAAAATTCAAATGCATCTTTAGAGCCTATGTTTTAGGTTTTATCATTTCTGTTTTAGAGATGATGTTTAGGTGCAGATTATGAAGAGCTCGAGAAGAATTTTTGGAAACTGAGAGAGGTTTCTCTCAAGAACACTCTCATATACAAAAGAATTCCTTTTGTTTTAAAATATATTTTAGGATTCAGGAGATATGAGCTAGTTTTTGACCCCTATTTTTCCATAAATTCAATCAATGTTTCGTAGCAGACTTATTGCGAATGCGCTGCGAAACTGGACAATCATCTTTTTGAGTGAGTTAGCTTAGTCAAAACATGATGCAAATTTTTTTTTAGGTGTTATTAATTTAAATATAACTTTTGGACACTCACAAACTCGATTTGGGGCTAAGGAATTAATGTAAATGCTTAGAAAATAATTGGTTTAAACAAGTCCCTAGTTTTTAGCAGTTAGTTCTATTTTCCTTGCAAAAGTTAGGAACAAAATTCTTAATGAGGAATTTGACACTTAGAGGTGGGAACTGACTCTTTTGAGTCTATATTATGATGTACATGTAATGTAAAATGGGTTGGTCAGTGGGAATAAGCTAGACTACACAATTCTGCATTTTTGTATCATTTCCTCAAGTGAATAGAAGAAGGTAGATGTTGTTTTGACAAAGATACTTGTGTCAATGCTTATTGGTATGTGTGTTACTTTGTGTTCTATTTATAATATATATTTCCATGGTGTAAAAATTCTTCATGCTCAACTTAAAAATAATATCTTAGAATTCACTTAGTGCTCTATTTTAGATTAGTTGATCATATGTGTTTTCTTTTCTTCTATGGAAATATGAATTCATCAGTATTTTGATGCTCTATTTATCATCCTTTCTGATGCTGCACTCATCCACTCACTACAATGATATTTGGTTAAATATAAATAGGCATGTTGATCTGATTAAGAATATTAGTTTTTCTATGTTAATATCCTCCTCAAATTAGAAACAAAATGCTATTCATGTGCTTAAGGATTCATGAATTTTGAAAGTGAGAAATGATTTTTTATGTTAATTTTATGAGCAATTTAACATAAAATAGAAATTGAACAACAACATATAAATGTACAAAACATCACCAAAAACACATCACAATGGGGAAATGATAAAGGAGTTCACCCCTCCTAGGCTACGTCTCCTTGGTCTAGCTTTCAATGGCTTGGGCCTCTCTATTATGCTCAAATGTGTGAAAACATGTGTTTACAATGCTCAAATGCTTCTGAAATCTACTCCAATGAGTCTAGAATATCCACAAATGGCTGCCTAGCCTCTTTTTGCACCCATTTTTGTCAAAAAATGGAGAAGTTATGACCTCTCCTAGTTTCTCCACTATTCGCTTTACAATTTGCCCAAAATCCGGCATCGAACCCTCGTTTTCGCCCCATTTTCTGTTAATGGGCCACCAAATCTGCTGAAATCCAGGCGGATTTTTCGGACAGTTAATTTGGCCATTGAGGCCTAAAAATTAGGAGAATGTAATATGGGGGCCATGCGCCGAGGGGCTAGCCCCCGACGCTGACCCCTTCCCTTTGGCGGTCACATAAAATGTTGGTGGTTACGCTTTAAAGTGTTCACATCCTGGCGGTTAAATCCAACGGTCAAGCTCCGACAATCACGTAAAATGCTGGTGGCTTAAAGCATAAATGTTGTTCACATGACATGATTATATAATTACGTGGGCTGGCACACACAACTGGCTCGTTCCACCGAACTCCACGCCCATGTCCTTTAAATAGAACTTACCACCATACATTGTTAAGTCATATCCATGTGGTGTATTGGTATTGGACATTGTTGTGTGTTGGGACGTCGCGGGTTCATCTCCCATTTCCTTCACCTGGTCTATGCAACAATTTTGGTGGCCTCCTGGGCTGCCACATGGGGGCCTATGATTGGGCCACATGTCAACTCGTGGTTGGCTACTCCACCAACCAATGAAAATCATGGAATTTCAACAAATGAAAAGAAGCCACTGGTTAGCACCCCATTCGCTGAAGGAGCCCGTTGACAAAGTCAACATCCACCTCACCTACCCAGTTAGCGCCACGTCAGCAGTATAGACTGCTGACTGGGCTATCCGGTTTTTTTTTTTTTTTTTTAATTTGCCTATTTGGCAAAGTGAACAAAACTCATTTCTAGAGTCATACGGAGTCCGTTTCATGTGAAACAATTTGAGTCGGATTTAGGACGATGAGCACTACGTGGTCATTCAGGTTCCTCACCATTCTGACAACTTTGATTTTTGAGCACCTGATCATTCCTCCCCACTGGAAGCCTTTTGGACCCCAAAAGATCACTTTTAGTTGTCCAATAGGTGAGGGTACAGTTCCCTCACCTTTCCAATCTCGATCCATTTGGCCTTTGAAGGATTTGTTCCCTTGAGCCCCACTCGAAGATAACACACATTTCCTCTTTTCGATGTCCTTGTTCTTCTGTCAAGTATAGTGTCTTGCTGAATTTCATCAAGGAATTCTGGAGAAAAGTCTTCAATAAATGGAATTTTAACATTCTCTCCTTGATCTTCAATCAAAGGAGCCTCACACAACCTTAAGTTCTCAACATTAACAACAAAGTAAATTTGCATGTATGAAGGCAAATCTAACTTGAAGGCATTGTTACCAATCTTTTCCAAAATTCTGAATGGACCATATCTAATTGGTTTTATATTTTTATCTTCTCCTTGGAGCCTCTCTAATGTGAAGCCAAAATTCATCACTGAATTGGAACTTGTGATGTACACGATGCTTTTCGTGCCTTGCCTTGTACTTTCCTTGTATCTTTTCAAGCTGTTCTTGAACTCTTTGGTATACCGATTGGATTTGTTCAATGACTTTCTTGCTTTGTCTATGTCACTATGACCATCAATAGAAAAAAGGAGATTTGAGAAAGTATCTGAAACATGCCTCAAATGGCGATGTTTGAGTTGAAGAGTGCTTGGCCCGGTTGTTAGCATGATGAATATAGTGCAAATGTTCATCCCATAACTTAGGATGTTTGCTACAATACCCACAAAGAAGATGTATCACTGTCATGTTCACCACCTCTGTTTGACCATATTTTTGCGGATGAAAATTTGTACTCTTTTTCAATTTGGTGTCCATGAATCCCCACAAGCTTGACCAAAAATTTCCAACAAAGTGAGAATCTCGATCACTAACAATGGATGTGGGAAATCCAAAATGCACCCTTACACTCTGAAAGAATAACTGAGAAGTTTGTTCAGTTGTAACTTGATTTTTACATGGCATCAAAATAAACATTTTGCTGAACCTATCCAAAACTACATATAAATAATCATGACCTCTTTTTGACAATGGAAGACCTCCTACAAAATCCATAGGAACACTCTCCCACGATTGTGTAGGAACCATAAGTGGTGTGTACAATCCTAACTTCCTATTTCTAGGCTTATTGAATACACATAATGAACATCCTTTAATAAAACGTGACACACTTTCAAGCATATAAGGCCAATAACAATACCTCTATAGATGTGCCACCACCTTACTTACACTGAAATGATCAACAATAAGATAAGTATGTGCCTCTCTTATTATGTTGACTCTTTCTCCCTATGGAATACAAATCTTTCCAAGATGGTACAACAAGTTATCATGCAAATGATAATCCAATTCCTCTACTTGGTTACCTTGACTCAAGCTTGCATAAACATCTTGAAAGTCATTGTCTAATGCATATTGCTCAATATAACTTTCATGCAAAACATAATTATGCTTGAGTAAAGTATCTGCACTAACAATAGGCCTAGAAAGCATATCAACAACTTTATTGTAGATACCTTTATTATACCTGATTACTAAGTGGAATTGTTGAAGAAAACCCATCCATCGAAAGTGCCTTGATTGTTGCAACTTTGATTGAGATTGCAAGTATTGCAATGGTTGATGATCAGTGTGAATAATTGTTTCCTTACCCATCAAGTAGTGTTTCCACTTTTTCACACTTTGCACCAATGCATACAATTCCTTTTCATATGTAGGATAGTTAATCACAACACCACTGAAAGTTTCTGAATGAAAACATATAGGATTACCATGTTGCATGAGGACTACAGTCATGGCGTAGTCACTAGCATTATTCTGAATCTCAAATGACTGTCTCAAGTCTGGAAGTGCAAGTACTAGAGATGAACTGATCTTTTCCTTCAATGCATAAAATGCCTTTTGTTGTTTTCCTCCCCACTGAAAAACCTTTTTCACACTTGTCAATGCATGCAAAGGAGCTGCTATAGAAGAAAAGTTAGCAATCAATTTCCTCCAATATTAGGCTGCTCCTAAAAAACTTCTTACCTTAGTAACTGTCTTGAGCCTTGGCCAATTCAAAATGACATCAACCTTGGAGGTATCTATTTTCAACTCACCTCCTCCAACAATATGACCCAAGTAAACTAAAGAAGCTTTTCCAAACTCACACTTTGACATCTTAAGATACAACTGTTCTTTCTTCAAGACATCAAGTAGTTTTCTCACATGCATGACATGTTCATCACGAGTTTTACTGAAAATTAAGATGTCATATGAGTAGAATATAAAAAACTCATCAAGAAATGGCCTCAACACATCATTCATCACACGCATGAATGTAGCAGGAGCATTACATAAACCAAAAGGCATAACTAGCCATTCAAACAAACATTGTTTTGTTTTGAATGTTGTCTTCAAAATGTCTCCTTCAACAATTCTAATTTTATGGTAGCCACTCCTTAAGTCCAACTTAGTAAAATACTTTTCATCTTTAAATTGATCAAGTAAATAATATATTCTAGGTAGTGGGTAACGATTCTTTACCATAATTTTTTTCAATGCAGAGACGTCCACACACATGCTCCATGTTCTATCCTTCTTTGGCACCAAGACAATAAGTGAACCACATGGCGAGGAAGATGGCTTGATGATCCATTTATCCAACAACTCTTGAATTTTCTTTTTAATTTCTACACTTTCCATCTCTGACATCCTGTACATGCCAATGTTAGGAAGAGGGAAATCTTGCTGCAACTGTATCTCATGTTGGATGCCTCTCTTGGGAGGTAATCCTTCTGGTTCTTGAAACATCTCACCATACTGGTTAACTACATCAACCAATTCAGATTTCAACTTTAAATCAAAACCTTTAAAAGCTTCATTATCAACATCATTCTTGGGTTTGATCATTAGAAGCGAAAAATTCTTACTTGAATTCACTAGTCTTTTCATCTACCCCGCATTAACAAGTGAAAGATTTAGTTTCTTGCTATGAGATCTCACAATATATTCTACTCCATCTTTGAACAAATGGCATTTGTTTTCATGTATATGGAAGATAACTTTTCTGTTATAGAGGTACGAGCTGCCCAAAACTATACCACATATGTCTAATGGCACAACATCAATCTCCACTTCATCTATGAAATTCATAGTAATGGCGAATTCCAGTTTACACTTAATAGTAACCTGCAATTGTGCATTGTCACACACCCATCCAAGTGGATATGGTTTATGATGTGGAATGGTTTCCAAGTTTAAAATTTTGACAATGTTTTCAAAGATAAGATTGGCTTGAGAGCCACTATCGAAAAGTGTATCAATTTTGCTATGTTTTGAGATCACCCTTATGTGAAAAAGTTATCCTCTTCTTTTCATTTGGAGTTTCATTGTGTGAATTTGAAGTACTAGTGCTAGCAATGGATTCTTTTCCTTTCATACCCATGGCTGTAATTTTAGTTTCATCACCTGAATCGGATCCCAAATCCTGTTGAGTGGTTGCAGTTGTCTTTTGTTTTCCTTTGTTGTTGAATTTTTTGGTTTCATTTCGGGATGAAGCTTCCAACAATGAGCTTCATCGTGACCCTCTTTGGAACAATGTTTGCATGTTAATTTATCTCCTTCCTTCTTGATAGATGCATTTTTCTTTCCCTTCCCTTTGAAACCCTTTTCTTTTCCTTTACTCTTAAATGGATTTTTATTGCCTTCTTCTGGAGTGTTTTTCCCTCTTGCTTCAATATGAGTGGCTTGCACACACACATCATCTAGATTATTGGGATTAAATATTAATAAAGTATGCCTAAGGTAACTATGTAAACCCCCTATGTACTTCAACAACATGTCTTGTGATTGCAAATCTACACCTAACATTAGAGACCTTTTTTTGAATTCTTTGGTGTAATCTTGCACATTTTGACCTTTAAGTTGTCTAAAGTTTTGTCAATTCATGATGGATTTCTGCATATAATCTAGAGGGTAGAATTGTCTTTTAATTGCAGCAATGAAATCAGACCAAGAAATTGAGATCTTACCGTGTTTTTTTATTTCCTCTTGTGTCTTTGATTCCCACCATACTAGTGTTGCACCCTCCATTCTCAAGGAAGCTAACTGAATCTTTATGTCATCCTCTTGAAGGTTTTGAATTCTGCAATAGACCTCCAACTGACGAATCCAATTATCAAGCTTCTCTGCATTCACTTCACCATTATACATGGGCAACTCAAATTTAACATCAAGTTTTAGTAAGGGTGATTTACCAATTCCTTTTGAGGTATGTTGATGAGTATGAGTAAGGGTTGTGTTAGTGGAAGAGGGTGAAGATGCATGTGAAGAATAATATGAAGAAGATGTTGGAGAGGGTTGAGGTTTACCTCCATTTCCATTGCCTCCTCTTGAAGAGCCTTCTCCTTTGGGAGGTTTGGATCTTTCACCCTGCAGCCTGGTATTCCTCTCTTCATAGAGGACCTTCATCATCTCTATCATATCAAAGAAAACCTTCCTAAAGACCTTATCATCTTCTATCATGTTGGTAGGTTCTTCTTCATGAGACATGCCCATTGGAGTCTCACCTAAAACTTGAGGATGAACTGGTGTTGGAGATGGTGGCAACCTTTCCCTCCTTCCCCTTGACCCAACTTCAAGGCTTCCAACCAACTTCCCTTCTCCTCTTTTGAGTTTTAACCTTGTAAGCATGACATAAACTCGCAAACAATTAAATCCTTCTTGCACAAAGCAAACCTAGTGCTATGATACCGAAATTATCTAATTAAGAATATTAGTTTTGTTTTCTAAGATCCTCCTCAGTTTAGAAACAAAATGCTATTCATGTTCTTAAGGATTCATGAGTTTTGCAAGTGAAAAATGAGTTTTTATGTTAATTTTATAAGCAATTTAACATAAAATAGAAACTAAACAACACCGTATAAATTTATATAACATCACCAAAAACATATCACAACAGGAACATGATGAAGGAGTTCACCCCTCCTGGGCTACGTCTCCTTGGTCCAACTTCCAATGGCTTGGGCCTCTCTATTATGCTCAAATGTGTAAAAAGATGCATTTATAATGCTAAAATGCTTATGAAACCTACTCCATTGAGTCCAGAATGTCAAAAAATGGCTACCTAGCCTCTTTCTGCACCCAATTTGGTAAAAAACTGGAGAAGTTATGACCTCTCCTAGTTTCTCCACTATTCGCTCTACAATTTGCCCAAAATCTGGCACCAAACTCCCCATTTCGCTCCATTTTCCGCTAGTGGACCACCAAATCTACCGAAATCTGAGCGGATTTTTCGGACGGTTAATTTGGCCATCGAGATCTAAAACTCTGAAGAATGGTCATATGGGGGCCATGCGCCTAGGGGCTAGCCCCCAATGTTGGCCCCTTCCCTCCGACGATCACATAAAACACTGGCGATTAGGATTTAAAGTGTTCACATGCTAGCGGTTAAGTCCAGAGGTCAAGCTCCAATGGTCACGTAAAATGTTGGTGGCTTAGAGCATAAATGTTGTTCATATGGCCCAGTTATATAACTGCGTGGGCTAGCCCACACTGATGGCCTGTTCCACCGAACTCCGCGCCCATGTCCTTTAAATAGAATGCGCCACCATACATTGTTAGATCATATCCGTGTGATGTATTGGTATTGGACTCTGCTGTGTTTTGGGAGGTCGCGAGTTCATCCCCTACTGCCTCCACCCAATCTATGCAACAATTTTGGTGGCCTCCGACTAGGCCACGCGTCAGCCTGTGGTTGGCCACTCCACCAACCAATGAAAATCACGAAATTTCAAGAAATGAAAAGAAGCTACTTATTAGCACCCCATTCGCCTATGGAGCCCATTGACCAAGTTAATGCCTGCCTCACCTGCCCAGTTAGTGCCATGTCAACAATACGAATTTATGACTGGGTTGTCCTTTTTTTTTAAAATTTGCCTATTTGGCAAAGTGAACAGAACTCGTTTATGGAGTCATATGGAGTCCATTTCACGTGAAATGAATTGCGCCGGATTTAGGACTATGAGCACTACACTATCATTCATGTTCCACACCATTCTTATGACTTTTATTTTTGAGCATAATTCTGAGCACCTGATCACTTGCCTATCTTTCGCCTACTCAAAATCCCATCATATCCCTTATTCACTTGAACCTAACGACAATGGTCTGATTTGAGGTAGATCTACTTTCTTCCACCTACCTTCAAACAACAACATAAATTTACCTTTTTTATCCTTATAACCAACCTATAATCAAGAGTTTTTAGTCACTAGATTGATTAAAAGAAACCACAGTGAGAGATCCATCTCCAAGGCTAGTAGGGTTGGATCCTAGCCTAAAAGTGGCCTGTGGTTACCTCTGGAATTTCTCTCCTCAGTCTAGTGAAATTTACAGAGTGATAACATTCTGGCATCGTTGCTGGGGAACGAAAGGTTCCATCTTCCTCGGGAAATATTATCAAAGTTTCAGATCTAATTGCTAATGGTGGACAACACTCAAACACATGAAGGCTGAACAATTCACTTGCAGACTCCAATCAAGTTTCAACATGATCCAAAGAATCCACTGGGGAGCAAGATCTAGAAATCATGGTTTTATTGTTGACTCTTCTGGCTCAAGATGAGTTCTATATTTGCAAGGTATTCTCCTTTAAATCGTACGCATATTCCAGGTTTTCCAAATCGCATGACTCATGTATATTGACAAACTTATTTGCCAAAATTTAGAGATAATAAAGGAGATGATACCATTCTTCATTTGGTTAAGTTTCACATGCATGTGCGTAGACTTAAGGTTCAATTTCATGAAAACTGCCTGATGAAGATGTTCATAGTATCCTTGGAGGGAAATGCACAATCATGGTATGAAAGCTTTCCAAGTGGTTGTTTGTATTCTCTTAGAGACTTTCATACAATATTCTATGAGAGATATAAAGAATGTCACCCTTCCTTGTTGCTGGTCAAAGACTGCTGCACACATTTTGAAAAAATTATTGAACATTTAAAAAGTTTTTATGAAAATGATCAATTTATGGATGATGAGATTATATAGGCCTTTCATGAGAACCCTTTTAACCATGAAGAAGATGTAGAAGTTAGGTGTCATGATAATCAAAAGAATTTCCAATGAACAATTGTTTCTTCCTTGGTAGAAAATGAAATAGATCAAGGCCATAATTTTCATATTCATATTCTTACCCCTGGGAATGAAAATGAAAATTCACAATATTTAGAAATTCTAGAGAACGTAGAGAGGGATATCAATGGTTCATCAAATGTTGAATCAACTCAATTTTTTCCTGAGTTATTTGTTCAAGAGAACATTGAAGAACTAATAGAGCTTGATAAAAATAATGAGCAAGAAGCTGATTTTCTTGTTTTATTTGCAAATCAAAATGATTTTCCTATTGAAGTCTATGAAGGACCATTTTCAGAAATTCCTCAGACACATATTGGAGCTGTTCCATTTGAAATTTTTCATGAGAATTCAAAGCTTTCCTTTGTGGATGATATGAATGGAAATTTTACCAAGCAAAATGTCGTCTTTTCTTTAGATGATGGTTGTGGGTTTCATAATGAGAATAGAGAAGACACAAGTAAGACTATTCATTGTTCAAAAATTTCTCTTCACAGTCAACGAAATGATAAACTTTATTACATAGAACCTACAACATTTAAAAATGAAGAGTATCCCTTTCCTTTTTTTCATGAAGAAAAGGTAACTCTCCTTGAAGATCCTATGGTCAATATGTTGCAAAAACCAAATAATGAGGAATGTGTAGTATTCTTGGAATTAGTTAGTGGATTTAGCTTCTCAAAATGGAGAAATTTTGAATTTGGGTTCAGATTTCATGTTGTTGGGCCATCTCTCAGATTTTTCTTTCTGTCTGAGCAGAATGAAAGAAAAATGAAATCAAGTAGCCATTTGCTTGATTGGCTACATTGGAAGGATAATTTTACATGATTGTATGGCTATCTTCAGCAGGTTAGAGTAGGTATGTGTGAGGAATAAGCTCGACCCTCTTAGCATCCTTTTTAGCAGTGTGCCAATTTCAAATGATTTGTCTTGGTAGTTTGGTATTATTTTTCAGTACTGTAGGTGTGGGTGACTATCATCAAAATTTGAAGCCCAAAGTGAAGGCCATGAGATTTCGATGATCTGCTGCAATAGGTAATGTAAAAAAAAAATCATTCATAATTAGTTTTAGTCATTTTGAGATGGACTCCATTGCCAATGGTTCAAGCTACTAGTCTGTGGTGTTCTTGGAACCTCACTGGGAGGTTTCCATCCCCACTAGAGCCAATGTTATGGTCCTATAATATAGGCATCATAGTTTTTCTGTCCTACTATTTATTTGGGGGTATTTTTGTAAATAGTTAGCCTATGAGTTCTTAAGTGTCATAGTCTAAGGAATATTTGTTCAAAAGAGTCAGATTGGTCAAAGGGTCCTTGTAAATATTTGTGTCAAAAAGGAGTCTATTAGCCTTAATTCGAATTTGTAAGGTCATGAAGGATCCATGAGGAGTCATCATTAAAAATTAGTAATCATGAGTGGTTAAAGCTATTATAAGTCAGTTGAGGAGGTCATGTCAGTCATATGAGTCATTTAGAGTTAGTTATGAAGTCAGTCAGTGTCATGTCCTACTCATGATTGTAAAAGTACCATCTCATGTCATCATTCAAAACCACCATCATGACAAGAAAAGAGTTTTGGGTGGCATAAAATTCAAATTTCCTTGAACCTCTCTCATTCTCCCTCATATGTGATTCATTCTGAGCTCTGGAGCAGTGTCAAGGTGCAAGAAGGTTTCAGAAGCCGAAGGGGAAGATTCAAAGCTCGTGGGAGAAAGTCGCTACACAACTACTTCACAAGTAATTAGTGCTAACTAACTATTGTGCAAGGAGGTTTAATGCTCTCAGGTCTTTGAGTAAGGTTTTTCCTCTTTTCTATTGAATCTTTCACGTTGAATGAACTTGGTATAGCACATTCCAACCAACCATAGGAGAAAAATGGTTTAAGGGCATGGAATTGGATGTGTCACATTACAAGGACTTCCTGAAACCTCAGTATAAAGACAAATTTGGGCCTACATTTCCAAGCAGCAGGAGAACACAAAACTTAGATAGAAGACATTCCAAGAGAAAACTCAACATGGGGAAGGATGATCATCCAAAAGAGCTTTAAGGATAACTGCTCAAGACAAGGTACAACATATTTTAGATGTGAAGGAGGTGAAAGTGCCAAGTCAGCAATCAAGGAGGCTTAGAACAAGCTCAACAACTAGAACGAAAGAGAAGATGAAGGAAACTTGTCCATTAGAGCAAAAGGAAGTGTTTGATGAGCAAAAGGAATATGAGAAGTTATTGGAGCAGCTTGAGGAATGCCAGTTGCAGGTTGATTGGCTCATAGCTAAGGATGAAGCAAACAAGAAAACCATTGCTGATCAAGTGAAGATTGCTAGTGACACTCTAAAAGAGGCAAAACACGTTTTGAAATGGATCCTTCCAATACATAGAGAGGTGAGGAACTTGTACACTCAAAATTTGGTTTTAAAGAATAGATTAAGGACTATGAAGCAACAACTCAAAGAGGAAAAGCAGCCATCAAAGAAAAGAAGGACAAAAAACCTTGATATTCTGGTTGAAGTTTCCCAAAAATAATTTTTACACCAAGAGAAACATTATTAGTTTTGTTATGTTGTAATTTTTCTCATATGCTTTGTTTGGTCAATTGTTTTGCAGAAGCTGCACTTGCATAGCAAGGTTCTGCTACACAAGTTGCATAGAGCCACATTTTGATGAAGTGATGGGAATTTTGGAGTTTTGAAGCATGGAAAAGGTGTTATAAGGTGTATGTAGGTGATAAGTATGCTCCTCAATCAGTTTGAAGCGGAAAAATCAATTACAAATATGAAGTTCAAAGTCTGCTGCACATCTACTGCGCAAGTTGGAGTCAGCTATCTTGAAGGTCTGTAGGCATTGAAAAAACTACTTTAGGGGTTCTACACCATCACACTTCCATTCCAAACATACCCATTTTCTCTGTTTTTTCCAGGAAAGTTCTGCAACCATATCAACCATGGAGGTCTGCTACACTCTGCTATGAATTTGCTGTGAAACTGACTGTTTTTGTCATCATTTTCAAAAGAGTTTTCTGACCAAATGGAAACTAATTTCGAAAAAATGAAATAAATGTTGTCCATGTATGGGACAAATAACAAAATCCTCCTTCCGTTTTTGCACACATGTTATATATTGTGAAATTCAAATGCATCTTTAGAGCCTATGTTTCAGGTTTTGTCATTTCTATTTTAGTTATGATGTTTAGGTGCAGATTGTGAAGAGTTGGATTGTAAAATGAGAGAGGTATCTCTCAAGGAAACTCTAATATACAAAAACCTCCTTTTTTTTGCAAAAAATGTCACTATTAAGGAGATATGAGCTAGTTTTTTACCCTTATTTTTCCAGAAATTCAGTCCCTGTTTCGTAGCAGGCTTGTTGCAAATGCCCTGCGAAATTAGATAGGTATATTTTTGAGCGAGTTATCTTAGTCAAAAAATTATGTAATTCCTTTTTTAGGTGTTGGTACTTGTAATAAAACATTTGCACACTCACAAGATCGATTTGGGGTTGAGGAATTAATGTAAATGCTTAGAAAAGATTTGGTTTAAACAAGTCCCTAGTTTTTAGCAGTTAGTTCTATTTTCCTTGCAGAAGTTAGGAACAACATTCCTAATGAGTAATTTGAACCTTGGAGGTGGGAACTGACTCTTTTGAGTCTATATTATGATGTACATTTAATGGAAAATGGGTTTGTCAATGGGAGAAGCTAGAATACACAATTATGCAATTTTGTATCATTTCCTCAAGTGAATAGAAGAAGGCAAATGCTGTTATGAAAAATAAACTTGTGTTAGTGCTTATTGGTATCTGCGTTCCTTTATGTTCCATTCCTAATATATATTTCCATGGTGTAAACATTCTTCATGCTCAACTTGAAAATAATATCTCATAATTCACTTAGTGCTCTGTTTTAGATCAGCTGATCATATGTGTTTTCTTTTCTTCTATGGAAATATGAATTCATCAGTATTTTGATGCTCTATTTGTCATCCTTTCTAATGTTGCACTCATCCACTCACTACAATGAGATTTGGTTAAATATCAATAGGCCTTCCTATCTTTCCCCTGCTCAAAATCCCATCATATCCCTTATTCACTTGAACCTAAAAACAATGGTTTGATTTGAGGTAGATCTACTTTCTTCCACCTACCTTCAAACAACAACATAAATTTACCTTTTTGATCCTTATAGCTAGCCTAAAATCAAGAGTTTTCAGTCACTAGATTGACTGAAAGAAAACACAGTGAGAGATCCCTCTCCAAGGCTAGTATGGATGGATCTTAACCTAAAAGTGGTATGTGGTTACCTCTGGAATTTATCTCCTCAGCCTAGGGAAATTTACAGAGTGCTAACAGGGAAGAAGAAAAATACAAGACATTCCAAGGAAGACCTTATATATATTAAAACAATTCATCAAACTTGAGGAGGTGAAACTCAAAGAAAGACATAAATTGTGGATCTACCAGATCCAAGATCCTACAAAATGGAGGAAATATGCCATGAAATTATTGTTTGGTCCTACAGTGTAGTGCAAGGCATTAAAGACCAAAGCAATGAGAATCTTGGTTAGATCATCGATGAGGATTTCCATTTCAAAACCCATTTAAAACAAATCAAAGTACCCTTCTATATGTCTAGTCAGTAAAGTATTGAGTTCAATGGATGAGACGTGTTGTACTCTCCACCTCCACGTGCTATAGTCCAACTACTACCAATGCCATTGTGAGGAACACATAGACAAATTTATCACTAATGTCCAAACTTTCAAATTCATTACATCTCCCATAGTTCAAGGAGTGGCGAAATTGACCAACCAATTCAAATGAAAACAAAGGGATGTGTCTCATGGAAGAGGAGAGAGAATCACTTATCTTGATTTAATTCTAATATTTGTTGCCTTAGCGCCACCCCTTGATTGGAAAGTTTGTCCGCTTCCACATTTACATTCTTGTATATGTGGAAAAGAGAAATCTCCTCAAATTTATTTAGTTGTAAATCTATCTTCTTCACAATTGCGAAATTTGTTTGGGGGGGGGGGGGCGCTCTATCAAACTTAGAATTGAATATTTGTCTTATGCAAATCATTGAATCCCCTAAAACTGTCATTCTCATTTTTCATATGCCTTTGCTCATTGTGAGCTATAGGCCTATTTAGAGAGCCAAAAATTCAGCCTAGTTATTAGTTGAAGTTCCCAAACCCCAAGCATACCTAATCTCTGACTGTTCCTCGGGGTGACAGATCACCTGTCTCGCTCCTACCACCCCTTACTTATAAATAATAATTGATGTGTATTTATTTTTATATTTATCATAGAATTAATGTATAAGTATGTGTGTGTGTGCGCATTGTCTAAACATGTTACATTTTGGAGTTTTCGGTCGGAATCCGACACTTTTTTTAGCCAAATCTTAATTATTTTTGTTTAAAATGAGTTTTTGATAGAATATATGGACTCAATACCGTGAAAACCCACGGGACACTCAGATTTTGGAGAATTTACAACTCAAACTTGTGATTATGTTCTATGTTTTTGAGGGTTTTCAAGGATATTTTATGGCCTAATTTGTTTAGAATTTGGTATACAAATTAGACCAAAAAATATGCTGGGAAAACCTCCAAAACATAAAGCAAAATCCCAAGTTTGAGTTGTAAATTCTCCACAATTTGAGTGTCCCCGGGTTTTTCCACTATGCTGAATCCATATATATAATCAAAAACCCACTTTAAACAATACGAATTAAGAATTGGCCAAAAAAAATTCACTAAATTTTGACCAAAAACTCCAGAACGTAACATATTTAGACAATGTGCGCACACACACACATACATGTAGTCTAACTAATAGACGAAATAATTTTTTGGCCCGAGTTAGACTATAAATTTTTTAGCAAGATTATGATTTCTTGTTTTTTAAAATACACTTTTAAATTTATGAATTGATTCTACACCTTGAAAAATCTCTGAGGCACTTAAATTTTACAAATTAAACAACTTAAAATTATGATTTTAAAAAATCTGCATAAGATTCTAAACAAAATTGACTAGAAAAATACTTGGAAAATAGCCATTTCGTCTATTAATTAGGCTAACTGTGTATTCGTATGGTTTTATTGATAATACATTTTATAATGAATAACTTGCATTCATTTTAAAAATTATAATGGCAGAAGTGTCCTCAGACACCTAATTTTATTAATCAGAAAAAAAAAAACAATTAGATAATTGATTTTGCAAGAGTTTACACCCGAACATCCAAACACTCTTGCAATGAGCTATTTATAAGCTCCATGTCCTAACTACCTCTAATTATGGATCACTTATTAAATAACAAGTGTCCATTTACAATAAATGCTATTCAAACCAACTAGCTAACAAATCTCCCAAAATAGAGCCTAAGATACGACACATTTGGAGAGTCATATCTAGTTACAACAATATATTAATTCTAAATGATTAAACATTATAGAATAATAATTATTAATTTAATATATTAAATTAATAATTATTTTATTTTAATTTTATAACCTATGATAAATTGTATTTTTTGGATGATCTAACATTCCCCCCTATGATCCAAAGATACATTACAACATATGCCAAGTTCATCCCTGAACTTAGTAAGTTTTATTCTGCCAAGTGGGTTTTGTGAAAATGTCGGAGATCTGATCTTCAGAAGGACAATAAACTAGCTTGAGGACATCTTTGGCAATGAGAGATCTGATATGATGATACTTGGTGTCCACATGCTTTGTCTTTGAATGAAAAACTGGGTTCTTGGCAAGTTTGATGGTTGACTGGCTGTCAATGAATAATGATGTAGCTCCTGCTTGAGAAATGCCCAAATCCTGCAAAATTCTGCGCAACCAAACAATTTCACATGCTGCTTCCCATGCTGAAATTTACTCTGCTTCTGCGGAAGAAGTGGCCACTATAGCTTGTTTCTTACAACTCCAAGATACTGCTGCTGACCCCATGTTCATTAAATAACCTGATGTTGATGCTTGATCATCAATACTTCCAGCAAAGTCGGCATCGGAATATCCACCAAGTACAAAATTTTTAGTCTTTGTGTAAAGAAGACCAAAATATTTTATTCCTTGGATATATCGAAGAACTCTTTTGGCTACATTCCAGTGGTTGTCTCGTGGTTCCTGCATAAAACGTGAAAGAATATTGACTGCATAAGATAGATCAGGACGAGTATTTATCAAATAAATCAAGCTGCCAATCAACTGTCTGTAAGTTGTACTGTCCACCTTTCCCCCCCTTCAAATTTTGAAAGTTTCAAGTTTTGCTCCATGGGGGTGAGAACGGGCTTACAATCTTGCATGCCAAATCGCTGAAGAACCTCTACTTCATACTTACTCTGAGAAATGAAAATATGATATGGACGTTGGAAGACTTCAACTCCAAGATAGTAGTGAAGTAATCCCAAATCGGTCATCTTAAAACCTGCATGTAACTCCTTTTTCACCTGTGCAATATGATCATCATGGCTGCCTGTAATGATCAAATCATCTACATACATAACAAGAATTACCAGATATTTTCCCTGTTGTCGCACATAAAAGTATCATCAGATTCACTTCGTTGAAAACCAACTTTCTTAAGGTATTCATCCATCTTTGTATACCAAGCTCAGGGAGCTTGTTTTAATCCATATAAAGCCTTGATCAATTTGCAGACTTTATGTTCTTGTCCTTCAATTTCAAAACCTGGTGGTTGGTTCATATACACTTCCTCCTGTAAATCCCCGTTGAGAAAAGCACTTTTCACATCCATTTGATGAACTTTCCATCCTTTCTGAGCGGCCAATGCAAGTGTTAATCGGATGGTGTTCCATTTAGCTGTAGGAGCAAAAGTTTCCTCATAATCAATGCCTTCCTGTTGCGCAAAACCTTTTACGAAGTCGTGCTTTGTACTTTTCAAGTTCTCCCTTTTGATTATACTTAATTCTGTAAACCCATTTGCATCCTATGGGTTTAACATTTGCTGGACAATCAACAAGTTTCCAAGTGTTGTTATCAATTACTGCTTGATATTCTTCAACCATAGCCTGTTGCCATTCTTTATGTTTTACTGCTTCTTTGTATGTGGAAGGTTCAGTAAAATCATTTGCTATCAAGGCAAAATTGCCTTCACTTCTATGTACCCTTCTGGTGCCTATTTTATTTTGCTCATCAGGCTTTACATCTTTCAAAAGTTGAACTGCCCATTTTGGTAGTTGGTGCTCACTTGTTTTCACTTCTGTAAAGTCTCCATCATTGTAAAGAGGATTAATATAAACTGATGTTCGTCATTCAGGTGAAGAGTGTGGAGAATCACTGTCAGAAGAACTGCTGCTGCTTGGAGATGCGGATGAACTGCTAGTAGACCCAGTTGATGTAGATGGACTGGATGACTCATCTTCAGAGGAAGGAAAATCAAGTTCATACCAATTTGGTGAATTTGGCTGACTTTGCATTTTTCCATTTCTTTTACTTCCCTTAGTTTCTAACTTGTTAAGAAGATTTTAGATTTCTTCAGCACTTTTACTCTCAGTTTCATCAAAAATGACATCCCTGCTCACAATGAATTTTCCATCGGTCAAAAGATGATACCCTTTCTTCTCATCAGAATAGCCAATCATTGTGAATTTTAAACTTCTTGAGTCAAGCTTAGTTCGTTTTTATTTCGGAACTAAGGCATAACATACTGATCCAAAAACTCTAAGATGTTTAACTCGGGGTTTGAAACCAAACCAAGCTTCATAAGATGTGATTCCGTCTAAAGAAGCAGTTTGAGATCTGTTTCTTAAGTAGACAACTGTATGTATTGCTTCTGCCCAATATGTTGGACTTAACCTCTTGAAAGTTAACATGGATCTCGCCATTCCTAACAAGGTGTGATTCATTCTTTCGACTACTCCATTTTGTTGTGGAGTGTAAACATTAGTAAGATGTCGTCTTATGCCATTTTCACTGCAATAAGTTTTGAATTCATTTGAAGTGAATTCTCCCCCATTATCTGTCCTGAGAGTACCTATCTTTTCTTTGACTTCATTTTCAACAAGTTGGCGAAAAATTTTAAACTTATCAAATGCTTCTGACTTGTTCTTCAAGAAGTAAACCCAAGTCATTCTGCTGAAATCATCAATGAATAGTAAGAAATATTTGCAACCACCAAATGAAGTTTGTAGTGGACCACAAACATCACTGTGAACTAGTTGTAGCCGCCTGTTTGCACGCCATGAACTTGTTGGAAAACTTTCTCGACTTTGTTTGCCATAAATGCAAGCTTCACATGTTGCATTTTCCTTTTTGAATGTGGGAAGTCCTTTAACCATTCCTTGTTTTTGCAATTGAGAAAGACTCTCAAAATTTAAATGTCCATATATTACATGCCATAGTATTATAGGTGAAATACCTGTAGTCACTGCCCCTGCAAAATCAGAATGCCTTGGAATAACTGTCCCTTTCAACCGTAACAGTTTTCCATCTTCATATCCTGTCATGACTGTTTCAAGTTTTGTTTGACTGAATTAATCTTGACTAAACCATCTTCCTTAATCACCTGATGTCCTGCTTGTCGAATTGTGACTAAAGAGAGCAATTTTTTCTTAAAACTTGGTACATACCATACATTGGAAATCATTTTTTCTCCAATGCCAGGGAGAAAAACTTTTACTGCTCCTTTTCCATAAGGAGTATGTTTTGTATTATTAGCAAGAAAAATGGAATTAAGTTGGCAATCTTGAAAATTCCAAAAAAAATCACGTCGACAAGTCATGTGCTGAGTTGCCCCTGAATCCAAGATCCAGGCGTCTTCATAGTCACTTCTAAGATGGGATGAAATTTGTGATGCTGGCGAGGAAGTAAAAACATATTCTAAGTTATCATCATCTTGATCATTTGCAAATTGCGCTGAATGCTGCTGAAACTTGGCAATTTTATTAAGTGAAGTTCGACAATCTTCAACATAATGGCCAACTTTGTTACATCTTCGACACACAGTTTCACTTAAGTCTCTTCCTCTTCCTGAAGATTGTCCTCTGCCTCTGCTTTGACTTCTATGTTGAGATTGTCCTCTACCTTGATTATTATTTCCTTGTCCTTGAAAATTACCTCTTCCTTGTTGTTTCCTCTACCTTGAAAACTACTCCTTCCTAAGCTGTTCCCTCTGTTGAAGTTGTTTCCTCTACTTTGGCTTCGACCTCGACTTTGTACATTATGTGCTGCTTGATTTTGATTGCCTTTGCCTCTACCTCAAGAACTGTCTGCTGATGATTTACTAGTGCTGGCCTCTGTGAGAAAAACATCTTCACCAACTTTCTTCTTCTTCCCAAAGGTTTTATCATGTTGGGTCAACATTTCACAAAGCTCATCAAACTTTAGTTTCTCTAATTTCCCAGTTAATTGTAGAGTCTCAAAAAAATGCGTGTAGGAAGAAGGAAGTCCAACAATTACAATTGTTACCATAAAACTATCATCTATTGCTGGAAAACCAGCATTAATGATTTCCTGCCTAATATTCTTAAGTCTTGAGATATATTCAAGAACATCACCTCCTTCAGTCAATTTTTGTTGTAACAATTTTAATTGTAGATCAACTTTCTTTGATTCAGGTTGAGTATCAAAGAGGTCTTTAAAATTTTTCAAAGCAGACCATGCATCTGTAGCATTTTCTATATGGACATACATTTCATCATTCATAGAAGATTTAATAAGAGCTAAGGCTTTGGCATTCTTAACTTCCCATTTTGCTAGTGCAGCTGCATCTGTGGGTTTATTCAGCTTAACATCTCCATCACATATACCCTGCCATAATTCATTGTAAATGAGAGTGCTTTCGATGAGATGGTGCCATGTTTTATAAGATTTTGTGCCTTCAAGTTTGTCGGAATCAGAAAACAAATTAATCAACTTAGACATTGTAGTGTTAAGACTTCACACCACGAATCAAGCTCCGAAAAAAATCAAGATGCGCAACACAACAGCAACACACGATGCAAAAAACGAACTATCGGGGCTTGGCCTTGACCCTCGAATAGTTGTCAAAACAGGAAAAAATTGACTGAGCTTTGCACTTGGCTCTAGTCAATTTCTCAAATTTTTACAAGGCAACTTTTAAAATTTGACTTTTACAATGGTGCTTTTGCACAATTTGGTAAAAAAAAATTAACCCCCCCCTCAAAATTAAAATTACTTTGAGTT
The DNA here is from genome assembly GCA_031772625.1 of Pinus tabuliformis. Lineage (NCBI taxonomy): Eukaryota > Viridiplantae > Streptophyta > Pinopsida > Pinales > Pinaceae > Pinus > Pinus tabuliformis. The sequence continues at coordinate 563,921,152 of CM062813.1, forward strand.
ACACTTATCTCTTCAAAAAATTACAATTGAAATCCCCTTATTACTCCAAAAACAATAAATTCCCAAAATTAAAAAATGACCAGACCTTTTCAAAATAAAATATGCATTATATTACAAAAAAAAACTTTATGATCCAAGCTGACAGGCTTCACTCTGGCTTTACGCTGACTTCACTGCTTGGCAAGCTGGCAACGCTGCTCCACCATCTTATTCTTCAATATTATCTCTTTGTTGAGCGCTTTGATGGCCACACTTTGTCCCATTTTAACGTTTTTCTGAGTCGAACTTTGGCACTTTCATTGCTGGTAGTTATTTTGATGTTTAGAAAAACTCCAGTTTTCCAACCGTGCGCTAGAATAATCGGAGACAAAGCACATATCGTTGAGTACAGACTAAAGCCTCAGTAATAACAATAAATACTGTAACCACGCAGAGCAAAGTTCTAATATCTGAAATATAGAAGTATTTGACATATAGCAATTTAATGATGTAAAAATTTGTTTGAAACAAGCCAACCATATCTAGATGTTGGTCAGATTGCAGCCATCACTAACGTGAAGTTTTAGAGAAATAAATATTTACATTTCGGCCATATGCCCTCTCATATCTACGCATTTTACAGTCTAGCGTAATGATTGCTGGTCCGCCACAAGAAAAAATGCTAAAAAAACGCTGGTTCTGGTCATTTTGAATCCTCCAAGAGTTGTAGCATTACCTGCTTTGAGTCCAGGTTCACGCTAATTGTCGAATTCAGAGAATACACTTTTCTGATCAGCGTTATTCAAAAGAGGAAATTCCACCAGAATTTTAAATTTTATTTGCATGTACAGATGCCGTGAGATGGCATTTCCGTTTCCACAAAGATAATGTAAATTACAGGAACATAACAATTTGTTCAAAACGGTATTCATTCAAGGCAGCATCGCCGCAATGAAATAAATCCATCGATATGTGATGATGGAGTTTATAAAGGAATAAACTGCACTAATTTAAGTTCCCGAGAGAAGCATAGATAAGAATCAACAAAAGCACCAATTTTTACATTATTTCAACAATCTGGATGAAGGCCGGCTATCTCATATTAAATTACAGTAAATTATCCACTGCAAAATGAATTAAAGCGGCCACAGAAAAGTTTCTGAGTACCTCCGAGAGTCATGACCAAACTTCAATAGACCATGAAATTTTTATGATTTACTCAAATTCGCTTGGAATTTATCCTCTGTGAAACCGACATGCAACTTATCTTGCAATTCAATCGACCGAAACGACCCTTATGCTCATGGAAACCCACACACTCTAGGGAATGAATTTGTAATTTGTTTAAACCCTTATGTATCCAGCTTGGCTTTTAAGATCAGATTAGTGCAAGGGAGGTCGCCAGTTCAATAATAAAACAGAGGCAAATATTTGATAATAATAAAAAATATTTTCAGATTTAAAAAATCTAAAATCAATAATAGATTTTTCTTCTTTTCTTTTAAACAAAAAACTGGACAATTTCCATACCAAGCATTTGTTGATCAATTCAATGGAGTTTTCCAAGAACTTGTAGAGCTGGAATCTCCTCTTCAAATCAACTGCAGCATCACTGGAGCTCTGATACCACAATAATGGCAGAAGTGTCCTCAGACACGTAATTTTATTAATAAAAAAAAAAGAAAAAAAAAACAATTACATAATTGATTTTGCAAGAGTTTACACCCGAACATCCAAACACTCTTGCAATGAGCTATTTATAAGCTCCATGTCCTAACTACCTCTAATTATGGATCACTTATTAAATAACAAGTGCCCATTTACAATAAATGCTATTCAAACCAACTAGCTAACAAATCTCCCAAAATAGAGCCTAAGATATGACACATTTGGAGAGTCATATCTAGTTACAACAATATACTAATTCTAAATGATTAAAGATTATAGAATAATAATTATTAATTTAATATCTTAAATTAATAATTATTTTATTTTATTTTTATAACTTATGATAAATTGTATTTTTTGGATCATCTAACAAATTATTTACTGAAAATCTCAATATATATATATATATATATATATATATATATATATATATATAATTTATTTATTTATTTATTTTTTTGAATTTGTCTACTCCTATATTGATACAAAAATAAAATTACAGAGAGGCAGTGGCCTCGAGAAGTCTAGCCCAGAGATGCGGCATGCTCACAATACATCGCTTGAACACTGACCAAAAGACTTGCTGAAGACTGACTAGAAGAGCTTCCATGAAACAGAAAATGCCAGTATCGAAACTGAAGACTGACCAGAGGTATATCTAGACCAAAACAGGTTGACTGGGCCCGTACAAGTAAACAGTAAAGCGTTGCCCATTCAAAACTGGAGTCTGACCCAAAAAACAGCTAAATCTAAAACTGAGACCCAAAGACACAGTCAGGAGAATGCCGCCCACGCAGGGGAAACCGGCAATTTAACATTGGAAAAAAGGTCTGAGCCTGAGAACTGTAAATCATATAATGACTATAAACCAGGAGGGAATTGAGCATCTTCGAACAACAGAGAATCAAAAACCAATGAACGCAGACCTGATTAAGCTTCATGAGAGGTGGAAGGTGACTCTTCAACGATGCGACACCCATATTTGTAGGGGTCTTCATCCTCAGAGGGATGGCCCTCTTTGCCTGAAGAACCGCCACCAGTAGGGACGCTTGGACCGGCTTGAATGTTCATGTCCTGGGTTGCAGAGCCACTAGGATCCTTACTCTGTGTATTGTCAATCTGAGAAGTACCATGCTTGTCTTCCGCCCTCGTCTCCAGAGACACCCCTAGTGTAACAGCAAGAAAAATTGAATTAAGTTGGCAATCTTGAAAATTCCAAAACAAATCACGTCGACAAGTCATGTGCTAAGTTGCCCCTAAATCCAAGGTCTAGGCATCTTCATAGTCACTTCTAAGAAGGGATGAAAGTTGTGATGCTGGCGAGAAAGTAAAAACATATTCTAAGTTATCATCATCTTGATCATTTTCAAATTGCGTTGAATGCTGCTGAAACTTGGGAATTTTATTAAGTGAAGTTCGACAATCTTCAGCATAATGGCCAACTTTGTTACATCTTCGACACACAATTTGACTTAAGTCTCTTCCTCTTCCTAAAGATTGTCCTCTGCCTCTGCTTTGACTTCTAAGTTGAGATTGCCCTCTACCTTGATTATTATTTCCTTGTCCTTGAAAATTACCTCTTCCTTTGTTGTTTCCTCTACCTTGAAAATTACTCCTTCCTGAGCTGTTGCCTCTGTTGAAGTTGTTTCCTCTGCTTTGGCTTCGACCTCAACTTTGTACATTATGTGCTGCTTGATTCTGATTGCCTCTGCCTCTGCCTCGAGAACTGTCTGATGATGATTTACTAGTGCTGGCCTCTGTGAGAAAAACATCTTCACTAACTTTCTTCTTCTTCCCAAAGGTTTTATCATGTTGGGTTAACATTTCACAAATCTCATCAAACTTTAGTTTCTCTAATTTCCCAGTTGATTGTAGAGTCTCAAAAAAATGCGTGTAGGAAGAAGGAAGTCCAGCAATTACAATTGTTATCATAAAACTATCATCTATTGCTGGAAAACCAACATTAATGATTTCCTGCCTAATATTCTTAAGTCTTGAGATATATTCAAGAACATCACCTCCTTCAGTCAATTTTTGTTGTAACAATTTTAATTGTAGATCAAATTTCTTTGATTCAGGCTGAGTATCAAAGAGGTCTTTAAAAGTTTTCAAAGCAGACCATGCATCTATAGCATTTTCTATATGGACATACATTTGATCATTCACAGAAGATTTAATAAGAGATAAGGCTTTGGCATTCTTAACTTCCCATTTTGCTAGTGTAGCTGCATTTGTGGGTTTATTCGGCTTAACATCTCCATCACATATACCCTGCCATAATTCATTGTAAATGAGAGTGCTTTTGATGAGACGGTGCCATGTTTTATAAGATTTTGTGCCTTCAAGTTTGTTGGAATCAGAAAACAAATTAATCAACTTAGACATTGTAGTGTTAAGACTTCACACCACGAATCAAGCTCCGAAAAAAATCAAGATGCGCAACACAACAGCAACACACGATGCAAAAAACGAACTATCGGGGCTTGGCCTTGACCCTCGAATAGTCGTCAAAACAGGAGAAAATTGACTGAGCTTTGCACTTGGCTCTAGTCAATTTCTCAAATTTTTACAAGGCAACTTTCAAAATTTGAATTTTACAATGGTGCTTTTGCACAATCTGGTAAAAAAAATTACCCCCCCCAAAGTAAAATTACTTTGAGTTACACTTATCCCTTCAAAAAATTACAATTGAAATCCCCTTATTACTCCAAAAACAATAAATTCCCAAAATTACAAAATGACCAGACCTCTTCAAAATAAAATATGCATTATATTACCAAAAAAACTTTATGATCCAAGCTGACAGGCTTCACTCTGGCTTTACGCTGACTTCACTGCTTGGCATGCTGGCAACGCTGCTCCACCATCTTATTCTTCAATATTCTCTCTTTGTTGAGCACTTTGATGGCCACACTTTGTCCCGTTTTAACGTTTTTCTGAGTCGAACTTTGGCACTTTCATTGCTGGTAGTTATTTTGATGTTTAGAAAAACTCGAGTTTTCCAACCGTGTGCTAGAATAATCAGAGACAAAGCACATATTGTTGAGTACGGACTAAAGCCTCAGTAATAAAAATAAATACTGTAACCACGCAGAGCAAACTTCTAATATCTAAAATACAGAAGTATTTGACATATAGCAATTTAATGATGTAAAAATTTGTTTGAAACAAGCCAACCATATCTAGATGTTGGTCAGATTGCAGCCATCACTAATGTGAAGTTTTAGAGAAATAAATATTTACATTTCCGCCATATGCCCTCTCATATCTACGCATTTTACAGTCTAGCGTAATGATTTCTGGTCCGCCACAAGAAAAAATGCTAAAAAAACGCTGGTTCTGGTCATTTTGAATCCTCCAAGAGCTGCGGCATTACCTGCTTTGAGTCCAGGTTCACGCCAATTGTCGAATTCAGAGAATACACTTTTCTGATCAGCGTTATTCAAAAGAGGAAATTCCACCAGAATTTTAAATTTTATTTGCCTGTACAGAAGCCGTGAGATGGCATTTCCGTTTCCACGAAGATAATGTAAATTACAGGAACATAACAATTTGTTCAAAACGGTATTCATTCAAGGCAGCATCGCCGCAATGAAATAAATCCATTGATATGTGCTGATGGAGTTTATAAAGGAATAAACTGCACTAATTTAAGTGCCCGGGAGAAGCAGAGATAAGAATCAACAAAAGCACCAATTTTTACATTATTTCAACAGTCTGGACGAAGGCCGGCTATCTCATATTAAATTACAGTAAATTATCCACTGCAAAATGAATTAAAGCGGCCACAGAAAAGTTTCTGAGTACCTTTGAGAGTCATGACCAAACTTCAATAGTCCATGAAATTTTTATGATTTACTCAAATTCGCTTGGAATTTATCCTCTGTGAAACCGACATGCAACTTATCTTGCAATTCAATCGACCGAAACGACCCTTATGCTCATGGAAACCCATGCACTCTAGGGAATGAATTTGTAATTTGTTCAAACCCTTATGTATCATATTAGTGCAAGGGAGGTCGCCAGTTCAATAATAAAACAGAGGCAAATATTTGATAATAATAAAAAATATTTTCAGATTTAAAAAATCTAAAATCAATAATAGATTTTTCTTCTTTTCTTTTAAACAAAAAACTGGACAATTTCCATACCAAGAATTTATTGATCAATTCAATGGAGTTTTCCAAGAACTTGTAGAGCTGGAATCTCCTCTTCAAATCAACTGCAGCATTACTGGAGCTCAAATACCACAATAATGGCAAAAGTGTCCTCATACACGTAATTTTATTAATCAGAAAAAAACAGTTACATAATTGATTTTGCAAGAGTTTACACCCGAACATCCAAACACTCTTGCAATGAACTATTTATAAGCTCCATGTCCTAACTACCTCTAATTTTGGATCACTTATTAAATAACAAGTGCCCTTTTACAATAAATGCTATTCAAACCAACTAGCTAACAAATCTCCCAAAATAGAGCCTAAGATACGACACATTTGGAGAGTCATATCTAGTTACAACAATATACTAATTCTAAATGATTAAACATTCTAGAATAATAATTATTAATTTAATATCTTAAATTAATAATTAATTTATTTTAATTTTATAACCTATGATAAATTGTATTTTTTGGATCATCTAACAAATTGTTTACTGAAAATCTCAATCTTAATATATATATATATATATATATATATATATATATATATATATATATATATTATTTATTTAATTTTTTTTTTTTGAATTTGTCTACTCCTATATTTATACAAAAATAAAATTACAGAGAGGCAGTGGCCTCGAGAAGTCTAGCCCAGAGCTACGACATGCTCATAATACATCGCTTGAACACTGATCAAAAGACTTGCTGAAGACTGACTAGAAGAGCTTCCATGAAACAGAAAATGCCAGTATCGACACTGAAGACTGACCAGAGGTATATCTAGACCAAAATAGGTTGACTGGGCCCATACAAGTAAACAATAAAGTGCTGCCCATTCAAAACTGGAGTTTGACCCAAAAAACAGCTAAATCTGAAACTGAGACCCAAAGACACAGTCAGGAGAATGCCACCCACGCAGGGGAAACCAGAAATTTAACATTGGAAAAAAGGTCTGAGCCTGAGAACTGTAAATCATATAATGACTATAAACCAGGAGGGAATTGAGCATCTTCGAACAACAGAGAATCAAAAACCAATGAACGCAGACCTGATTAAGCTTCATGAGAGGTGGAAGGTGACTCTTCAATGATGCGACACCCATATTTGTAGGGGTCTTCATCCTCAGAGGGATGGCCCTCTTTGCCTAAAGAACCGCCACCAGTAGGGATGCTCGGACTGGCTTGAATGTTCATGTCCTGGGTTGCAGAGCCACCAGGATCCTTACTCTGCGTATTGTCAATCTGAGAAGTACCATGCTTGTCTTCCGCCCTCGTCTCCAGAGACACCCCTGGTGTAACAACAACTGAACCAGAAGTATCCTCTCGAAGCTCAATGGTGACTGAAGCTATGAAGGAGGAATTACTGAGAGTACAGGGGAACCGAAAACGAGCGGTGTGAGATTGGGAATTCTGAGAGCGCGCTGCTGTATTATGTTGCCCTCGACCCCGTCCACGACCACTCCTGGTAACGGGATAGCTGTCAGAGCAGAAGTCCGAGGTTTCAGACGAGGAGTCCGAGGTAGAGGAGGAGGGCTGGCAGGTGACGCGGCCTCGGGAACTTCCTCTCCTGCAGCTCATTCTCGGGCGCAATCTAGGCATGTTGAAATGAGCAAGAAGAGCTGAACAGGCAGCAGAATTGTAAAGGCAGGGGGGGACTGAAAGGGGCCTAACTTGAGCTCGCAGAGGAGCACTGGGAAAGACTGAGGAAGAGCGACAGCTGAAATTGCAGAAAGGGCTATGTAAAGCATGAAATCCCAGCGGAAAATTAGCACTGCGTTCCAGAGCACGACGAATCCCTGGGCTGGCTCGAGAGCGAGGCTCTGCAACAGCACTGAAACGACATGAGCGCAGGGGAGGAGCAAGAATGAAATTTAGGAGGGGCGCCATAACAGATGTAATTGCAGGCTAGAGAGGGGGGTTGAGCTGCATTAATGCAGCATTGATGTTGTTGGCTGAAGACTTTAAAGTTGGCTTTATGCGAGGCCAGATGGCGGTGGTAATGAGCCACGCGCCAACCCACCAAGCCGCCCTCGTACAGATTGACATGTTACACACCCGCATCCGGGAGAGATATATCTTGTTGCACCAGAAGAGTGCAGTCTTGTTTGAGTTGTGCATCATTAGAACCGCTTATTGGACCGGAGAAGAATGGGAGCTGTTGATTGACGCCTTGATTAGCCAGTTTGTCTGCTACCTTGTTAGCTGTATGCCGAATGTGCTTGAAGGTAATGCTACAGGATGCCCTGAGCCATTCTTCAATTTGTTCCAATCTGCTTAGAAGCCGCTATCTCGAAGCGATCTTTGTTGCTAAGGTGCCTGAGTGAATCCGAGTAGCTGCTTCTATTAAGATTTGAGAATCCCCTTCTACCTCTAGAGGGAATTTTTTTTTCTATTTCTGCTATACAAATGCCTTTCCATAAGCCTTCAAGTTCGGCAGCGTTGTTGGTGTCTTTTCCAAGCGAACCATGATATATGTGCAGTGCTGAGCCAACAACATCTCTGAAAATACCACCATAACCAGCCAGCCCAGGATTGCCCTTAGCAGCCCCGTCGAAGTTCAGTTTGTAAGAATGGGTGGCAGGAGGAGACCAGGAGTGGGGAGAATCAGTATGGATGGAGGAGCTGGGCTTGACTTGAGCTAAAAAAGTGAGGTCCAAGTTCCAATTTTTCAGAATGAGGCATTCCTGGGGTGAAGCTGGCAAATCCGAGTCTTGCCAGTGTCTTAGAGCTAGAGTTTCTTGAAGGTTTTGTTTGAGAAGTAGCCACAGGGTGTCAAGGGGCTTACTGAGATTGTTAAAGATCCTGTTATTTCTCTCCTTCCAGATAATCCAATAGACAAAGCCCGGTAAGAGGATCCAGAGGGAATTGAGTAGAAGGCTTTGGAAAGGATGTCGAGGCCAGTTCCTGATGGTGTTTATAATATCTCCCACATGTCTGCCCATTCTTCTGTTGCACTGTGCAGTTCTCTCCCAAAGTTGTGCTGCTAATGGGCAGGTGTCCAAGAGATGCAAGATGGTCTCTGTGTTAAGATTGCAATTAGGACATCTAGAAGGCCCAGTAAATCCTCGCTTTTGTAGATTATCCCAAGTGAGGATTCGTTGTTTGCTTAGTAGCCAAAGGAAAGTAGAGACCTTAGGCCAGATGCTTGGTTGCCAAACCTGATCCCATAGTTGATCCTTTGTTATCTGCGTGGGTTGATAGAGAAGTTGGTATGCTTCCTTGGTAGTGAACATACCTTTGGGCGTATATCCCCATCGCACTTTGTCCTTTTGATCAGAGTGTTTAATTTTCCTAAGTTTGAGCTCTTGATCGATCTCTTCATATGTTTCCTCCTGCCAGTTAGCCTGCCAGGTACCAGCTGATCTCCAAAGTTGAAAACCTTGAGGGGATTGCTGCTGCCAAAACTGATGGACATGGATTTGATCAGTATGCTGCATAGAAGCTTGCCACTTGGGTTTGTGGAAGAGTGAGGCTAGTTTGGGAAGTTGTTGCCAAGAGTCCTCCCAAAATCTTGTTGTGGTACCCGAATGGATTTCCCAGAAGCTGTGCGCTTGAATAAAGGCACTATGTTGCTTGGCAGCATTCCAAATCAACGAGCCAGGGGTGGTTGTGCTAATGCGGATGAGATCTTCCTGTTGACTGCCTGGAGCATATTTGGCCTGCCAGAGACGTGCCCAAGGAATGTGCGGTTTGGAGATCCAGTTCCACCAGATGCGGGCTCCCATGGTGTTATTGCTGTGGAGGGGATCCCTTAGACCTAGCCCACCAGCTGATTTCGGTAGACAAACCTCAGTCCATTTGACAAGAGCCCATTTTCTGTTGAGTCCTGAGGAACCCCAAAGAAAGTTTCTTTGAAGATTGTGAATTTTTTTAAGAACCCATTTAGGGGCTGCCAATATAGAAAATAAGTACAGAGGCATGGCTTGGAGAACAGATTTGATTAGGATAAGCCTGCTAGCAATGTTGAGCGAGTGGTAGGTCCAGGAAGAGAGCCTGGTTTCTAAGTTGTCAAGGAGGGATCTCTAGGAAGCATGTTTGATGGCAGAGTCCAACAGGGGAGCTCCCAGATATTTTGAAGGAAGCACAGCTATTTGGAAGCCCAAAATCCTGGTTATATTTCTCTGAGTAAGAATGGGAGTATGGAAGAAGAAGAGCTGGGATTTAGAAGCATTGATGGTGGTTCCAGAAGCTTCTGAGAAGAGATTGAGTAGGGACTTGAAGGCAGAGGCCTCTTGAGCTGACGGATGGCCAAAAAGCATATTGTCATCGACAAACTGTTGGTGGGAGATGGGGGGTAGTCCATGAAGAGAAATTCCCTTTAAGGTGTGTGAAGAGATAGCAGAATGAAGAAGGCGACTTAGGCCTTCGGCCATGAGAACAAAGAGGAACGGGGAAAGAGGGTCGCCTTGTCGAATACCTCGGGAAGGACGAAAGGGCGCGGAAGGAGAACCATTAAGAAGGATGGAGAAACAGGGGGATGAGATAAGATTCATAAGCCAACGAGTCCAAGTAGCACTGAAGCCAAATGCTAGTAACATTTGATTAATATAGGTCCAGCTAAGTTTATCAAAAGCTTTAGAAAGATCTAACTTGAGAATCATACCTGGCTTTTTTAGTATCTTGAGTGAGTGGATCACTTCATTTGAGAGAATGATACCATCCATAATCTGGCGCCCTTCTACATAGCCTATCTGCTCTGGTGAAATGAGGAGAGGGAGAAGAGGTTTGAGCCTGTTCGCCAGGACTTTAGATATGAGTTTGTAGATGACATTGCAAAGTGCAATGGGCCTATATTTATCAGGTGTATTGGATTCTTCCACTTTAGGTATTAGTGCTATGAAGGTCGTGTTAAGGGAAGGAAGGATCCAATGCATCGATCACGATTCTTCCACTAGCTCCCAGACCTCTATTTTGATAAGCTCCCAGAAAGCATGAAAGAAATTGGCTGTGAAGCCATCGGGACCAGGCACTTTTCCATCCTTAAGTTGGGCCATAACATCCTCCACTTCCTGCATAGAGATAGGCTGGAGAAGCATATTGTTGTGGTCCACCGTAATTATTTTAGGAATATGCTGCGTAATTGATCGAATGGCCTAATTTCTGCAACCCGAAGGCTCCCGAAGAATGTCCTGAAAGTGCTCTTTGAATTCCTGTTCCACTTCTTCATGCACCTCCAGTCGCTCCCCTTGCTGATTATTAATGAAGGCGATGTTATTGTGCATTCTCCTTTGAATAGTAGACCTGTGAATTTTTTTTGTATTTTTCTCCCCTTCCTTAAGCCATCTGACCCTGGATTTTTGACGCCACAGGATTTCTTCTTGTTGCCTTCGTGCTTCAATCTTGGTCAAGAGGGCCTTCTCCTGTTGCGCATAGTCTTCCGTTCTTCCCTCAGAGATAATACACTGTTGCAATGTATTCATTTGTTTCTCCAGCGCTTTCTGATGGTAAAAAATGTTGCCAAACTGAGTGCGATTCCATGATTTGAGAGCTTGTTTGAGGTGTTTTAACTTTTGTTGAAACTGGAACATCTTGGCTCCTTCAGGGGGAGTGAAGGAATTCCAGGCATCGTTAACTACTGCTTTGAAGTTAGGATGTGAAAACCAAAATGATTCGAAGCGAAAAGGTCTATTACACCTAGAGCCCGGACGCGACCACTGTAGCATTATGGGCCAGTGATCAGAACCCACTTGAGGCATGATAGAGGCATGAAAGTCCCCACCCAGGTGAATAGCATTATCCGACATAAGGAATCGATCCAGCCTGGAGGCTATATGTTGTGGTCCCCTTCTTTTATTGGTCCAGGTATACATACCATTAGAAGTCTGTAGGTCCATTAACTGATTTCTGTGGATGAAGTCTTTGAAGCCGATGCTGTCTCCTTCCAGCTTCGATCTTCCTCCTGATTTTTCCTCCAAAGCTGTGATGATGTTGAAGTCACCACCGCAAATCCAAAGGGGAAAGCTCCTGACAGAGTTGAGAGCTGTGAGAGTGTCCAGCAGATCCAACTTCTTTTGTAAATCTTGTGGGAAATACACATTAGAGAGATGACCATGGATATTGGTCCCGATTAGGTGGAAAGTTGTCTGAATAAAGTAGTGTGAGGCATGGAAATCATGAAGAGAGAGAACTTGAGGATTCCAAATGATTGCTAACCCTCCTGAGGCTCCTGAAGCATCCACTGAGATTGAACGACATCCAGACCAGGCTTTATTTAGGATCTTTTCCAGTGCTGTGCTATTGCATTTTGTTTCTTGTAGATAGACTAATGAAGGCTTATCTTACTGGATCATGTTTTTTAACATTCTATGTTTTGCAGGGCTGTTAAGCCCTCTCACGTTCCATGAGATGAGCTTCATGAGGAACCGTGGGGAAGAGATTTGAAAAACTTGGTCAGCGTGGGGAATCTACCAGATTCCACCAGCATATCTCCAATAATAATGGTTCTCTGCAGATCTGTTTTACGCCTGCATTTCTTTGATTCTTTCAGTATTTTTTTTCCATCCCAAGGACTACCTGCTTGAATACCAAGACATTTTTTTTGCTGTGCTTTGGCTAATGCTACTTCAAACTTTCAATTTTCTGGGGGGTATAACACTAAATTCTTTCCGTCGACACGCTGTTTCCAGGCTGAGAATGTCTAGATCTCCCAGATCTATACTCTCTGGTTCCTCATCCATGTGAATTGGTATATTCTGTTCTTCCTTGTTTGGATTTTGATGGATACTGAGAGCTAGAGATGCATCTATCTCCATGTTGGATGTTTGAAGGGCTTTATCTTGATCTTTATTATCAGAGGAGGCAGAGGCGGGGATGATGGTGAGATCGGAGGCTGAAAGCGGAGCTGAAGATTTTGGAAGAGGGGGGGAAGAAGTAGGAGGAGGATCTGAAGTAGAAGGGATAGAAAGGTGATCCTCCAAGTTATTTTGAGAGGTCAGGATTTCGAAGCTGTTCCTTATGTCAGGTTTCTTGAGATTGTTAGGGGCGACTGGAGATTTCTTGGCATGCTTTCGTCTACTGGTGACTTTTGTGAATCCCTCAGCATCTTTTCTAGTCTCAGGGACAGGGGCTTTGGACCGCAGATTCAGTGGGCAATCCCTGAACAGGTGGCCATGTTCACAGCATTTCCTGCAGTGAAAAGGAACATGCTCGTAGTCTATTGTTTGAACCCATTCAAAATCGTCATGAAATAAACTTATCGAATCCATGAGTGCTTTGGCCAGATGCATGTGGACACAGATCCTAGCATAGGAGGTGTATCTTCGGTGTTTATTTTCCTCAGCGACATTGATACAAGTCCCTAGGCCATTGCCTATGTCCTTTAAGGTTTCCTCGTCCCAGTATTATGAGGGGAGAGAGTATATACGGATCCATACTAGAGCCCAGTTGAAATATTCTTTGTCTAGGTTGAATCTCTCTATCCAGTCCCGAAGTTATAGGCCTACAGAGTTGAAGAAGTATGGGCCTCCCTCAAAGATATGAGTTATGTCCCAAACAGTTGAAAATAGTAGTGAAGAAACCTTTGGGACCAAGCTACAGGGTAACTTGTCCTTTAGGCTTCCATTTGGAAGCAATCCATCCTTTCAAGGCCTTTTCAGTAGGACAGAGTCCTAAGAACTTGCCTATGAGGGCATGATCCCTCATATGTTGGATCTGTCTGTTGATTCTGTGACTAGGGAGATCTATTTTGGTTCTTTCTGAAGTCTTGGGGATGCATGTAGCAGAGGACGCCTTTGGCAGTGACGTCGAGGCATTCTGATCTATTCCTTTGTCTTTAGCGGCCGCAGAGCCTGCAACATTGTTGCCAGCATTGTCAGTAGCCGGATCGATGAAATGGGCGGCCAGTGGGGTGGAGCTGGGACTGGCGTTCCTGTCTGCGCTTGCAGAGTTGTCAGAAGAGGAACCGTTGGGGGAGGGGGGGCCTTGCCCACCCCTCCGGAGGGCAGATTCATGGAGAAAGAATCAGCAGGAGAAGCCCGAGGCATCGAGCTTCGAAACAGAGTGCGCGGAGGAACAGGGCATCAGGGTTTGCGCAAGAACCCTAGCATGAGCCGGAACGGATCCTCTTCGTCCAATAGTGGATCATAAGCTCCATTGTTTTATTCTAGCTTCAATTTTTTTCAATATTAATATATTAGAGGTGAGAGTGAATCATATTACATCAATATTGAATACTATGAAACAAATTACAAATAAAAACAAATGTTGCATGGAAATATAATTTTTGTCAAAGAAATTTTAAAAGTACATAATGAATTAAATTTAGTCATATTTAAAAATACATAATAAATAATTAAATTTAATATGACTAATTGTGCAAGTAATTTGTAATTTTTATTAAAAAATAATTAAAATAAAAAGAGTATTATTTACTCTTTGAAGTTGGAAAGGAAAGTAAATTTTTCTATTTTTATAAACAGAACGGTTATGAGATTTTTATTAAAAAAATTTGGTTTAAAGGTCAAAACCTTTTACATCATAAGCACTTGATAATTCCCACCAAATCCTTTTACATCATAAACACTTGATAATTGATAATTCCATGAAGGTCTTTAGGCTAAAAATTGGGTTTGGCCTTGCTTTCCTCTAGTACATACAAAAACTTCAACACAAAACTTCTTATATATACACCAAAAAATTCCTAAAAACAACACAAAATTACATTGCATAGATTGAAATTAAAACAAACTATCCTTCAGAGTTCGCTCTAGAAACAAAGTCGTTGACTTGTTCATCGTGGCCAAGCTCATGGAAGCTAGAAGGAGAGGCCTGGTCTTCAGGTAAACATTCAATGCAACCCGTAGTCAACTCAATAACACTATTCTACCAAAGAGCATGAACACCTTCTTTGAAATCAACTTCATGTGGCGATGGCTCAACTAAACCTCCTTTGAGCCTGAGCATGTTAACTGAGATCTATAACCTTTCCACTTTGGTTTCCAACAACCCGAACTTATAATTGATCATTGCAAAATGAGCCATAGATTCCCACAATACCATGCTTCCTTTCTTGTTAATTAGGGACATGATAAGTTCCACAAAGGTCAAATGGGCTAGCAGAGAGGAGATGGCCTCAATCTCAATGATTGAGTGGCTCGTTGATGAAGGAATCACCATCCTACTAGAAACTCCCAATGTTGCAATCAAACACCAGAAACTTGATTCATTGTTCACCGAGCAGGCCATCCTCATGATATTTATAAAACTCGGGTAGGGACGCCATTACCTATGTGCCATCCCTTCCATGCTGGCTGTTGACATGGAGAGTTAGTTTCTATCATACGACACTTATTAACTGGGACGTGCCATCTATTGCAATTTTTGCATGCATTAAATAAACCCTTAAACTCGTCATCTAGGGTTTCCTCAAGCGCGTTTTGTGGCATGTCTTCGTTGGCTTGTGTTATCTTGTTCAATACCGGTGTGTGGGCAATGCGCTCTGCCGATGATGGCTCCTCTCGGCTCCAGTACTGGTTCACCTGGTCCGCCATTCTGGTGCTGCTCACCGGGCAATGTTGTTTGCAGTGGTTCGTTTCTTGTTTAGGGTTTAGGGTGTGGTTGCTTTACCTGTTTTAAGTGGGGTTTAACACTGGCATTGTTGTTGTTCATTCTGCTTCGTTGGGGGTTTACAAATACCTTTGTTGTTGTTTCATCCTCGCGGCCTGTTGTTTGCGAAGGAGCCAGTGGGAGATTTGAGCAAGTTCGGTGGTCGACATGCAGGTTTTGAGGTCCATGAAGGTAAGTCTTGAAATTCATGGGTTTTTTTTGCGAATTTGCTGTAATTTTTTTTAGGTTTTTTCCCAAATGCTAATTTCTCTCTGTGTTTGCAAGTTTGTGTTGCAGGTAATTTGTATGACTGTTATAGAAGAAGTATGGCAAGGTTTGGAGTGACATTTGGACATGGTGGTGGCTTTTACGGCTCTCCGATAGGATTCTAAATCCTACCAGCCACTCTGTGTTTTTCAACACTTGAATTTTCTATTGGGAATTTAGCTCTTGTTTCACTATTGTGTTTTTCAATACTTAAATTTTCTATTGGGAATTTAGATCTTGTTGCACTGTTGTGTTTTTCAACACTTGAATTTTCTGTTATTCATGGTTGATGGTCTAAAGGTTTATGGTTTGTGGTTTAAGGTTTATGGTTATTCATGGGTTTAGCTCTTTTTTATGCCATGACCATCTTTATATGTTTCTTGTAGGGTCGAAAACGTGTTAATACTTGCCTTTGCTACTTGCCTCTGCTTCTGTGAAACATTTCCTGCACTTTCTTCCTATGTTACGATTTCTACTTGTTGTGTCCTCTTTTATAGAAGGATGTAAAAAAGATCTGCGATGCCAAGAGAATTATCCTTATTAGATATGTGGTTTGGGTCACCAACTTGGTTCGTGTCAGAAAAAAGAATGGAGGTTACGACCCTACGTTGATTTAAAAAACTCAAATAGAGCCTCCCTCAAAGAGAATTCCTGCACTTTCTTCCTTTGTTATGATTTCTTCTTGCCTTTGCTTCTGAGAAGCATTTCCTGCACTTTATTCCTCTGTTATGATTTATGCTTGCTTGTAGTGTTGCTTGTTGTGTCCTCTTTTATAAAAGGACATAAAAAATCTCTACGATGCCAAGAGAATTATCCCTGTCAGATACGTGGTTTGGGTCACCAACTTGGTGCCTGTTAGAAAAAACAATGGGGGGATACAACCCTACGTTGATTTCAGAAACTAAAACATAGCTCCCTCAAAGAGAATTCTCACACTTTCTTCTTCTGTTACCATTTGTGCTTGCCTCTACTTATGAGAAGAATTTCCTACACTTTCTTCCTTTGTTACGAAAATCTTTTGGGATTGTCTATCCCTTGTGGAGTTCTTTTTCTTATGGTCATTTTGGAGGAAATTTTGTTGATTCTCTTGACTTAAAAACCCTACATATACATAAACTAACGGAAGGTGATTTTTTCTGCCGAGCTCCTGTAAAAACATGAACCTGTACCTATAAGGCAAGGGCATAGCTACCAACTAACAAGCTAGCTTTATATTCCACCAGTCAACTGCATCTTGACTTTACACATCAGCTTACAAATCTTCCTTCTATATGTTTGGACAACACATCGTAAAGGAGAGTTCGAAGTGAAAATATAATAGAGGAAAAAAATCATATTGGTCACTTATGGAACCCACCTAGCGGGCTTACCCCGGTGAAGTTACCCAAGTGCAATGTTAAAAGGGAACAAAGATAAGCACTAGGAGGCAAAGGATCAGACAATTTCCACCTCCATATTGAATGCAAAGAGATAATCAACAAGAAATTAGTAGTTGGATCGTTGTCCGCTCTAAGTCTGCCTAACCCCGTAAAGGATTTCGATGGGGTAACTAGTGTGATGGATAAGTAGATGCTAGCCATGGAATGTTCAAAGTCAGGAGGCGAGGGCGGATGATAAACAACTAGGATTGATTATAAAGGGGTCAAGCCTCAACCCCAACCTTTTTCATTCACCCCACTGAAGTAGAGGGGACCAGACTCGCTACCAATGCACCAACACAAAAGTGATGTCAACAAGCGAGTGTGATTTATGTGGGTCCAAGGGCCTTCCCCCATCCACTTCCCATCTAATCAGATGCCATGTTTCCACGTTTCTTTCCCAAAACTCCCCACACCATCATACCATCCACGCATCACTCCACTGCCCTGCCCGCCTATAAAACCCTCCCTAGCTACCCATTAAATTTCAAATTGTTCTCTTGCCAACGAATTCCCCCTATCGCTCTCCTATTATCAACCCTATTCGGCCCACCATCTAAGCATTGAGCACCTCCAGCGCAACCACATTTAGTCACTTCTAGCTTGCTAGGTAACCCATAAATCCCCCACCATTTAATCATTTCCTCATGTTAAAAATGAAAAAACCAGTGCCCAAGACCCCCAAGTCCTAAGAAACAAAGCCCTCTAGTCATATTGTGTCTTTCATGGAAATAGAAGTTGAAATTCGAGACCCATTGTGCTCTTACAACTTGTCAGACCTGTGTTTTAACCTATGTGACCGATACTTATGAGGACCCATTGTTACACAAAAATATCGTCACCATGATTATTTGCAGTCAGTATGGGTCTATCATCACTTGTACTGTCCTCCTAAGCAAGTCTCAGACCTCAGCGCTTCAAGTCAAGCTTTGAAAATGAGAGAAAGACATTGAAAATCAATAAAGCTCTGGTTTCGCACTTTCTCTCACTGTTGCCTGCGGTCCCGCACCTCCTGTTTACAAAAACTGCGGACTTGCCCGCTCTGTCCCTAAAGGAGTGGGTGCGGACCCCTGTGAAAGTAAAAAAGGCGCAAGTTTATTCTAAAAACTCACTTTGGGTTAATTCTAGATGCTTCTAGAAGGAATTTTGACGTGGATTGGTTGCTCTTAGGGGGTTCATGCATCCCAAAAGAGAAGGAGATAATCCCTTGATGAGAGGAGCTATCCCTTTGAAGGAGGGCTTTATCCCTTTGAAGGAGGACCTAGTAACTTCCCTCCATTGCACTATAAATTAAGGCATTGGGCTGGTTTCTAGGGAGGTTAGAAGCTGAACATTTTTTAGGGTAAATGCTGGTGGAATTGAGACTTCCTAGTTAAGATTGAGAGGAGAGATCACATACCTTTTTGGCTTCACTGGGAAGAGAGTGAAACTTGTTAAAGTAGAGGAGACTTCTTGTTGGACCCTGGGAGGAGCTTGTACAACATCAAGGCACAGGTTGTAAAGTTCTTCTTTGATTTGAATTAATACAATCAGATTCATTTTTCTCAACAAATTGTCTTATGTCATTTGTTTCATGAATTCCTTGATCTTCATGTTAAATGTGTTTTATGATATTGGCTTTTCAGGTGCTATTTAATTTGTTTTCTTGTTTGTGTTTTCAGATTCACAACAAGGAAGCTCACTTGGATCAAAGGAGTGAGGCTTCCACAAACTTGCATTGGACCCAAGGTAGGCCTAAAACACTTGTTTGCCTTTGTTTATAAATGCATATTTAGAGAAATATAGTTTTTGATTGGCTTGCTTGTCACTAGGTCTCTTTAGATTCTAGGAAGGTCTATCTTGTCCACAAGATCGACTCATTCCGTGTGACAAAATGGCGACTCCACTGGGGACTTGATTTTTTCCTTGTTTTTACTTTGACCTGAGAAATTGTGTTTTTGTTTCTGTTTTTGGCTTTTTGTGTGTGGAATTGGGTAGAATTAGTAGATCCAGGGTTATTTTTTGTTTTTCATAACTTTGGGAGAGGACCGCACCGCGCTTTTGCTTTTAGCACAGAGCGGTACCGCACCTTTGTTAATTGTGGGCCTGCGGACCCGGTCAAAATTTTGGAAAACCTAAGATTTTCTCTGTTAGTCAGCTTAGTTTTTGTTTAGAAGTTATTATCCCCTGCCCAGACCTGCATATAACCTATCGGAAGCTTTCCTTAGGTTGATTTCATTGGTGTTAGGGTTTTAGGTGAAATTCCTAGAAGTTTTGCTTGTTGGGCTTGGTTTTCATTTTGGTCTTGTAGTAGCTCTGAGCTTAGAAGCTGTAGGAACCTCATATCTCCTTGGTTTTTACCAGCCTTCTTATGAGTCTGACCATTTGCGAAATCTACCTTTGTTGAGGAATCCGCCTTGTGCTTTCTCTTTACAAAACTTCGAAAAGCTTGTGTTTAAAAGTTTGGATTTCATTTTTAAAAAAGAAAACAAAAATTGGTTGTTTTTTGACTGATTTTTGATTCTGCATAAATTGGTCCTTAGTTTACATCTAGCTAAGTAAAACATCCTTAAAAAGACATCTTGTAAGCTTTGACTTCAAATAGGTTTTTATAGTTTATAGATCTCAAAATTAGTCGTTTCCATAGTTTTGAGTGTTTTATAAAAAATAAAAAATCTCTTTTCGAAAAAGTTGGTTTTTGTAGTGGTTGAGTGTTTTGAAAGAAAAGGGAAATTTTTGTGAAAATAACTAGTTGTCTCATTTTGAGTGCATTGGAAAGGACAAAAGCTCTTCTTTCAATTTGCTTGTTAAGAAATATTTGTGTTTACAAGTATTTGCATTCTCAAACTCTTTCCTAGCTAGAAGTTCATTGAAGGGAAAAGATTGTTTAATCATCTTAAGTGCATTTTTTAGTGATTTCGAGTCGAGTCTTCATACCACGAGTTTCATCTTCGCACCTCTTGACTTAAACAAAAACCAATAAAAATAACTCTTAAAGTAAAATTCATCTAGTAATATTTTTATTTCTAGCGCTCTGATACACCAACATAGCTTAGGCTAGTGTCTTGGAGTAGGAGAGTAATTAACTCTCCAAGACAGTAAAACAAACAAGTAGCTGTATCTTGCGGTAGGAGAGAAATCCAATTGTTGCATTTATGCTTTGGGAAAACTCCTCTTAAAGGAGAAGCACGAGATCATGTCCGAACCAGTGTGGGAATCAATCCTTCCTCACTGGGAACGACGCCAGATATTCACGTATTAAAAACGGTAAACCTTGGATTAACCATTGTCGAGGAGCCTGGGGTCACTTGTTGGTAAACCTTGGATTATGTCAAGGAGCCTTCAAGGGGATTGAGCTTGCTACTCTGCCCTTGCGTGCGTATCGGATCGTAGACTGTTACCCCAGGTATATTTGTTTCGGTTGGTAACCTTAGTGACCATATTCTTTAGGATTCTTCCTAAGGTGATAGTGGTGGGAAGATCCCACTGTACCTGGAGCAGACGTCGGCTAGACTCACTTGGATTTTCTGGGGGGTTCTCTTCACTCGAGACGGTTAAGTGGAGGAACTTGTGCCTGTCTATTCATTAAGCAGGTTGTCGGGGTAACTGTTCCAACCGCCATTTCTGTATTGAACTCTGCGACGTTGGGCTTCATCACAAACTAGTGTTTTCAGTACGGAAAGTTACTGTTTGTGTGTGTTTGATCTCCTAGATTCTTTAAGCGTGTGATTCAAATTTGTTTGGTTCTTTAGAGGCTTTAGGTGGTTTTCATTGAGATTTTACTTTGTTTGTGTGTGAAGTAGTTAAAATTTTTTAATCGTGGCTGAATTACCGAGGAAGTCCCATAGACTTCGCGGCCAACCTCCTGAGTTATCACCGAGCCAGCCTGAAGGGTTAAGAGCCCTCGTAACTCCTAGAGACAGTAGAGTTGGGTCACCTGAAGAAGGAGCGTCTTTTTTGGTGATACATCCTGATTTTCAAGCCTTAGTAGCAGATTATAATCCACAATCAGTGTCTGTTTTCGAAGTTACTGGTAGCTTTTCATCTACTAGTGATATAGGTGAGGAACCTGAAATATCCGAACTTGAAAGTGAATTTGCTGCTACTCCAACATCGGGGTTTGCTTCTCCAGATTCTAATGGTCCTGGTTCACCTAGGGTAGAAAGAATAATTACCCAAAATCTTCCTTCTGGACTTATAGCTATCGAAGAACTTGCTACTCCGGAAGAAGAAGTAGGCATCCCTATCCCTAAAAATCAACCTGCTATTGAACTAAGGGAGCATGAATCAATTTTTTACAGTCCACCTAGGAGCAGTGCTTGGTATCTTTCTTTGAATAATTTCTTAGAAAACCCAGGGTTAAGTTTTTCACCACCTCGTGTTCCTTATCACCCAACACCTAGAGGTTACTATCCTCCGTTAAATATGTCAAGACAGTCGTCCATGTTTAATCAATTGCCAGAATCCTTTTTGTACGGCGGTCCTTCTGTTCCCTCTCGGTATCAGTCACTTTCTGGTACTTTTTCGGGAGCATCTCCTCAACCCATTGAACAAGGGTTATTAACTGAAAGCAATGGTACTAAGCCGTTGAGCGTAGAAGATATTCTCATGATGTCAGGTACTATTCCTAATCCTCAACCTCAAGGTGGCCAGTTACCGCCAGGGGGGCAGCCTCAAAATCCTCAATTATCACCTAGGGGGCAACCTCAAGGACAGTACATACCTACGGGACAGTGCGTTCCTCAGGGTCAACCCCAGACTCAATATGTACCCCAAGGTCAACCCCAGTATCAATATGTACCTCAAGGTCAACCCCAGTATCAGTACGTGCCTCAAGGGTATCAACCCCAACGTCAGTACTCGAACCAAGGTTTCCAACCACCCTCCGGTCAATCATATGTTCAAGGAACGGGAAATGTCCCTTTGAATTATCAACCCTACCCTCAACCCGGTTATGGTCCTCAATATTCTCAACCTGTTATGGGTCCGTACCCCGGAATGAACTTAGTGTGGGATCCATCGCAAACTCAATAGGTCTTGTAGCCGAATGTACAGTTGTCATCTCAAACTGGACAACCCTTAGTTTCTGGTACATCCCAGCAACCTATCCAGTCTACTATTCAAACTTATGTACCTTCGGTAGTTTCTCAGCATGGGCCTAGTACGCCTCGTATTCCGCCTCAAACGACTGTTGCAACTGCCGCAACATCTGTTCAATCTACCCCACCTACTTCTGGAGTATTGACAGCTCCGGTTTCTACTGTTCCTGTATCTACTCCTCAGACATCTTTACATCCATCTGGATCCACGATTCAAACTTCGGTTCAGATGCCTGTAGAACAACCTGGTTCAAGTACGGTTGTCACAAGTTAACCACAATTTACTTATCAACCGTACCAGGGACAATACCAATTCAGTCCTGCTGTGCAACAGCCAGTCTATCAGTATCAACCGTACCCTAGGTACACATATCAACAACCTCAACAACCCCAGTACGGTCTCGTTAATCCTAGTTTTCCGGGAGGATACAATATCCCAAATGCAATTCCTATTCAGAGTTATCCTGGATATCCTCCTCCTGGGGTTGGTCTCATGACCCAGATTTTTAGGGACCCTAATCGTCAATTACCGTTTATCGCAACTTTGGACTTGCCTGACTTGTCACGCCTAATGAACGATCCCATTAATTATCTTTCGTTTTGGCCGCCAATGCCGAATAAGTTGCCTAGTGATATTCCTAAGTTTGAAGACAAATCAGGAGAGGACCCGTTGAACCATGTGATGACTTATCACCTCTGGTGTGCGTCTAACTCCATTTCAGATGATTCAATCCATTTAAGGCTTTTCCAGCGCACTCTAATTGGTCTCGCGGCCAAGTGGTACATTGAGTTACCACAAGGTACTTTTTATAACTTTAGTCAGTTAGCTACCTCGTTTTTAACTCATTTTCAGTTGCCAGTCAGATATGACAATGGCACGGAATTACTAACTTCATTAAAGCAGTCGACGTCCACTTACATTTCAGATCACATTCATGAATGGAGACGTCAACGACGTTTAGTGAAGGTTTTTATTCCGGATCAGATCTTGGCTGAATGGTTTGTAAAATATTTGTTGCCAAAGATAACTGAAGATGTAGCTAAGGCCGGAGTCGTTACTGAGGAGCAAGTAATTGCTCAAGCACAGTACCTTGACTTGGTCTATACTCAATCATGTACGCTACACGAGAAAATCCTTGATCTTCCCAAGCAAAATCAGATCGCTGCAGCTCCTTCAGGGTCTCATGCCACTGATGGTACAGTTAACACTAAAAGTAAGAAGAAGTCTTCCAATAATTCTTCTCCTATCATAACCTTGCCTGATTCCCCGACAGGAGATTTCCGCCAATATTCACGTTGTAGAGTCATCTACAGCCAAATCAAAATCCGGTGGCAAGAAGAAAGGGAAGAAGAAGAATAAAACGGACAAAAATTCAAAAGAGAAACCTGAAAAATCGGAATCCAATGATGAAAAACGCAAACCTCGTTATCCTTGTCTCATTTGTGACGAATAACATTTTACAAGAGACTGCCCTCATCGTGCAGAGGTTGTGAAGATTGTCAAAGGTTCCCAAACGCCTGCTGTTTTGAAGCATCCTTTTCCAAGTCAAGACAGTAATATGATAGGTTCTTCCTCGAGTGCCAATGAAGAACCCATACTAATGATGTCCCATGTTAGGATTGCGACTTGATCGCATGATTATGGTAGTAAAAGTCCTGTTGATGGTAAAGAAGCAGAATCTTCTCATTCTAACCCATCAACCTCAGCTCCCGGTTCCGATCCACTATAGGTCGAGAAACCTAATCCAGACTTGGTAATCAAATCGCCCGCCAAGGGTATACTTCGAAAGTCAGCTTTCAATCCACATGCGAGAGTGGCTCAGAACTATAACATTGTTGGGGATTTAGCTATTTCACCCTCAGCAATGTCGGCTTTGGAAGTGCTGCAATCATTTCCAGCACAGCGTAAATTACTTTTGTCGGCTATAGGAGCTTTTGACGTTCAGGACTCGAACCTAATAATTTTCGATCTAGAAAATAGTACACCGCGCTTACCTCATTAAATGGCTTTTCAGATTCCAGTGATAGTAAAAAGCAGGCCTATTCATAGGACTGTGATTGATGAGGGAGCCTCAACGTGTATTATGTCGATACAATGTTGGAGATTGCTTGGTTCTCCTTCACTAAATCAATCCCCAACGATTCTAAAGGCCTTTGATGGGTGTGGGTTTCATCCTTTTGGAATTCTACAGGATTTACCTATAGGGGTTGAGGAAAAACCGTTAATCTAGATGTGGAGGTAGTTGATGCCCCTCTAGATTACAACCTTCTCTTGGGTCGTAGTTGGTCTTACGCTATGACAGTTGTCATTTCATCTGTCTTTCGGGTTATAAAGTTTCCTCATAATGGAAAGATCGTAACAATAGACCAGCGGGCTTACTTTTCATCCGACCCAGCCTCTTCTGAAAGTATTCAGCATGTCGGTAAAACGACTATCCCGTATAAGGATGTTGGAGTAGGACTAGTTAAAGATGCTGGTTTACTGGGAAATTTTCCTTTTCCTCCGATCAACGCATCGTCTTCATTTTCAACCATTCATATGATTTCGTCAGACACCATTGTTTATGATGATCCTTGGATCGTTTCTTCTGAATCTGAGATAGACTCATTTGGTGATGTTATGCCTTTGAGTCCATATGAAATTGCGTATGAGGCTGTGCAATCATTTACCGACCCATCTTCAACCAAAATTGACTTAATGAATCTGGTCCGTGAGGAATCATTTTTCACATCAAGCTCAGATTCAATCATGTTTTCTGAACTTGTTCACTCTGATGAGCAAATTCGTGAAATCCTATGTGTAGATGATTTACCATGGGAATATCTCCATCACAGATCTTCGTTCTTACCCGAGAATGATCGTTTTGAAAAAGATTTTTCATCAATTTTTACGACTAAATATGTCAAGGAACCTCAGAATCCAATGAAAAATCATGATTCAGAGTTAAATTTGGGAAACATCTCTCAAACTATTCCTATTGACATTTCGGTTAAGCCTGGAATTGTTGAAAACATTCATATAGGTGCCTCATGTACAAAAGACGAAATTCAAATATATAAGGCCCTATTTCAAGAATTCCGCGACGTGTTTGCCTGGTCCTATGAGGAAATGCCAAGAATTGATCCCGCGATTGTTGTTCATGAAATCAAGATTTACCCGGACGCTAAACCTGTCCGGCAACGTTTGCGTTAGATTCACCCGAGAAAAGCTGCTGCTATTAAAGTAGAAGCTGAAAAATTACTCAAAGCAAGTTTCATTTATCCGATCCTGTTAACGGGTTGGGTATCGAATATTGTTCCAGTTAACAAAAATCAAGGGACAATAAGAATATGTATCGATTATAGGGACATTAATCGAGCCTGTCCAAAGGACAATTACCCAACCCCCTATATCGATCAAACCATTGATGATTATGCTGACAGTGAATATTCTCCTTCATGGATGGTTTTTCTGGATACAATCAAATCAATATTCTACTTGCCAATCAACCAAAAACAGCTTTCATTTGTCCATGGGGGACATTTTCTTATTGCAAATTACCTTTTGGGCTCAAGAATGCCGGAGCAAATTTTCAAAGGGCCATGTCTTATGTGTTTCATGACATCAAGCACATTGTGAAACCCTATCTCGATGATTTGCCTACTCATTCATTACATCGAGCTAATCATCTCATCCATTTACGAGCAATCTTTATGAAGTGTAGGCATTATCGGATTCGGTTGAATCCACACAAGTGTGTTTTCTGTATAGAAACAGGTCGATTGATGGGGTTTGTTGTTTCGAAAGCCGGCATTCGCGTCGATCCCTCGAAGGTCAAAGCTATTGTAAAATTGCCTCCTCCTTCGAGTCTTCGCTAACTCCAAAGTTTGCAAGGGAAAGAAAACTTTTTGCGACGATTCATTCCTAACTACGCCGAGGTTACAAAGGGTTTTACCCGGTTGTTGAAACAGAATACTCCATTCTATTGGGATGAGATAGCTCAGAAATATTTTGATGCACTAAAACACGTGTTGACCCATGCACCGTTATTGCATCCTCCCAACTACAACCAGGACTACTTCTTGTATCTAGCCGCCTCTCATTCCACCATTGGAATGGTCTTAGTTCAGGAAGATGAATTCGGTATTGAACATGTGATATATTACCTTAGTCAAACTTTAAATCCAACTGAGCTAAAATACTCACATGTGGAGAAATTGGCATTGGCAATTGTTCAAGCTGTCCAACGTTTTCGTCACTGCATTTTACTACGTAAAACTACAATAATTTCTGATTGCAACCCTATGATCTACATTTTGACCAAGCAATTGCTAGGGGGAAAGTACTCTAAATGGATTGTTATCCTGCAAGAGTTCGACTTGGAGTTTGAAAAATCTAAGTCTAAGAAATCTTTAGTTTTTGTGGAGTTAATGT